>VXAY01000707.1:223087-260019 GCA_013399855.1 Oxyruncus cristatus | reverse complement strand
TTTTTTTGTCAGTGTGCAGTTAGTGATCAACACAGGGAATGCAAAAATGCCTTGGCAGAAGAATTTTAAAAGGAGCTAAGAGAGAAGCATCTGGGAGCCAGACTTTTCTTGTGGAAACATGCCAACAACTGTATTCTGTTTCCTTTCACTAAAGTGAGCTATGCCCTGTCTTTTGTCCCTTTTTTGAGTAAATTAGTTTCTGGAATCAGACTATAAATTCGAATACATTAACCATGAAGATTATTAAAGGATATTATATGATTTAAGCAAGATGCTTTCTTTATGAATTCTATGTATGTAAATATTATCTCAAGTCACATTTGTCATTATTAAGAATATGTAGTTTTCAGAAATGGCTTTTAAATTTATGTCTTGCTGCTGATCAATGAGTATAAGAAACTTTACTTGACATTTACAGACTTTTTCTGTCTATCATAAATTTAAGCCTGAGAAATATAACCAAAGTACATGGTTGTCAAATAACACTGCAGTACAGTTATACAGTATAGATGAATTAATTGAATATTTGATTGCTAGATATATTTACATAGGGAAATATTTATATTTTCCATGTAGATTTTAATAGCCACCACATCTATTTTAGCAAAACATTTTAATAATAAGGTTTATAAAATGTCATGTTGAACACTTAAACTATTTACATAACTAAGAGCTATTAGAGGTTGAGAGAACAAACAAATTTATTTTAGTTCCAGTGAATTCACATAAATCTTTATTATGTTTATATACAAGAATGTACTTCTGTGCATGCCACATGTATTTAGGCAAGCAAAGCACAAATTCCTGTGAACTTACAATGGAACCATGAACTCAAAAATTGTTGTTTGTTTTGTCCCTTCAAGATACTAACTTGCATTCTGCCCAATAATTAAAACTGCTTTTTTGTAAGGGTAATGGGGCACAGAGAAGGAAGCATTTTTTTTAATCACCTAAATAATTAGATGAACCTGTCGAAACATTAAACCCAGAAGCTTTCCTCTATATTGTGGAAGAAGTAAGAGTACTATCTTAAAATATTTTATTCCTTCTTTAAATGTTTAGATGTGGATTTAGGTAAAATACCTATTGCCTCAATTTTGTATGCCAAATTTGAAGTTTTAGAAACATTTTTACAAGTGGAGCCAAAATTGTGCTTTTGTTGAAATTTGACATGAAACTTTACCTTCAGAGATGCATCTGTTCAGGTGAGGAAGTTGTTATCTAATACCTTGATCAAAAAAATATAGGTAACATTTAAAAAACTACTGATCAACCTTAAGGAATTTGTAAAGAGCTGGATTCTGAAGTCACTTAAGAAATTTTCACCTGTCTTGATGACCCATCAAATTTTTTTTCTATTGTTTTCTGAGTATAATATATTCTGACCAGTTCACTTATCATACTAAGACACTTGATTTCTAAAAAAACCCCCATGAAATAGTGACTTTATTTGTAAATACAAAAAAAAATCTCTGTGAATATAAAAATGGGATGTGAATGAATGAGTTTCTGGAAGTGGATCTCTCTGTAATTTCTTTTATTCTTCATTATAATCATTGTGTGCATATCCACGATTGAACTTGCTTATGATGACCTTTATCTTTTCTCTTGAGAAGAATTACTATTATGGGGTCTTTCTTCATGAGGAAATAAAAAGGTCAGTGCAAAACCCATCTCCTATTTCTATGCAGTGCACACTGCACTTTGGCATATTTTTATTGAATTTTATTAATAATAATTAGATCATTTTGTCAAAGAAATTTTAGTATTCCAAAATTAGGCATCCTAAGTGGTCTTCCCTGCTAGGCACTCCTGCTTTTCTTGCCTTTTTTCTACCTCTTCTGCTTCTAAGCTTGCTGTTGGTGGAACTGAGATTTTACATACTTCTGTTCCTCCTAATTCTGTCAGATTAGCAATTTCTTCCTCCTTTAATCTTAAATTGATAAACTGTGAATTCTTTTGCACCTGTGTTTGTCTAAGAAAAAAAGGGAATGTAGAGAATGTAAAGGTTTGAGGGTTTTTTGTTTGTTTGTTTGTTTAATTGGAGATTTTAGATTATTTGTTGTTTGGAAGACTAGTGCTAGGAACTGGACAACTAGGAACTGGACAGCTTGATTCACCTGTCACTCAAAACATGACTGAAGACTGCTTATTTGCGAGAAGAACTCCAAGTGGGAAGCTGAGTTCATGAAATCTTAATATATTCATAACTAGAACCAGGAATTGCCTGTACCTCTGTGAATACTTCAGTTGTCCTAGTGAATATATTGTGTTCTCTTGTTCAGGTGACTGAGAACATTTTTCTTCCCACTGTGGTAGTTTTTTTCTGAAAGCCTGAAGGGTCTTGTGAAGCCCTGGGAAGAGCAAATTTCATACTAAATAACCTCTGTGTTTGGTAAATGTACAAAATTTGGAGGGTCTGAAGAGGATATTTATTGGCTGTGAGTACAGAATGGGGCAAGGGCAGGGAAGCAAAGGTACTGGAACACTTGGTACTGGGAAAAGGCAAGAAAAAGAAAGAGGAAAGCTGTTAACATACGTTCAGGTCTCGGCAAGTAGGGAAGATAAAAAAAAGCATTCTCCTTCATTTCCAGAAAATTGGTAATATGGTGTACGGTAGAGTGAGAAGATGCACTTTGCAGCAAGTATGACCTTGCTAACAATGCTCAGTTTTCTGTTTTGTGTGAGAGGAGCTGTTTTTCCTCCAAGGACAAAGATATGTTCTTTGATCACTTAGTCTTCATACTGTCTGCCCTAAAACATTATAAAAAATACTTTCTGTAGAAGAATATTTTGTTGCTTGTTTTTTTCCCGGTAAACTAGTGAGGGGTCATAAAATAATTTGTGGCTTTTAGAAACATGACTTTTTAATCCATTGTGCTGGTGTAGGTCATGTGGAAGGCTATGTGTGTAGTAATATAGAAGAAATGTGGTGTCCTTTTCACAGATGTATTTAGAAAGAGACATTTTTTTTTCTCAAACAGTTCTCCAAATGTACTCATTTCTCTCTACTACTTTGCTCTGTTATTATTCTTCATAGCAACAGTTGTGTGATCGAAGCAAGGTTACTGTGTTCAACACTAGAGAACTGCAGCCTTGAAGTGTGTTTGCTATTTGTCCCTGGTGGGACTGAGAATTTTTTTGTTTACTTTACTCTTTAGTTTGGCAAATGCTTGAAACTCCAAAATGCTTTACTTAGGAAGGGGGTGTTATATCTGCTTTTTGGTTTTGATTAAGCCAAACCGTAAAATGTACTTAGATTCACTGGATGGTGTCACAGAAAGGTTGTTTCGAGAGAGGTTTTTTTTCTCCAGAAAACGGCTAGGTGACATTCCAGTACTCCAGTATCACTTTTTCTCCTTCTCACCTCCTTTTCCTGCAACACTGATCCTGAGTTAATTTATAATAAAATTCTGTGTGGATGATGAGGTAGCTTTCCCAAGGTCTTCTCAGTAGGAGGTAGTGCTTCACTTTTAGCTGAGAGGGCTGGTTTAGTTATTCAGATTGCTTAGACAAGTTGGGAATAGTGGTGGTGTACAGTAGCATTTTCAAGATACAAAAAGTGCAGCTGAGGAGAAAAAAAGTGCAGGATTTCTCAAGGAATACAGGAAACCTCACATCTGGAGACTTGGTAAGATCTGGACAAAACAGAGTAATTTGAGCTAATCCTGTTCTATAAAGTCATTAGTTTCAGCTGTCTCATACGTAAGCTATTAAAATGCATATACCCTTACAAACTGCTGCTGAACAGCTTAGTGTGAAGTACCAAAAGAAGCCAAATGCTGTTTCCTAGAAACCTGATCTAACTATGTAACTTTCTGAGTTAGAGCAGGGTGTTAGACTGAGCAATGTCCACTGGTCCCTTCTGTCTCTAAGTATTTAATGATTTTAGCTTTTTCACTTTGTGCAGCCAGTGCTATTTATTCAAGGCCATTGGGAGGTAAGGACATTGTTAATATTAATAGCAGACTTCTGTTACTGTCTATTGGTTGAAGTGGTGCATATCCTCCACTTCAGAATTTAGATAATGGTTGTTTTCAAAGAACTGGTTACAACTAACGCTTTTGCACAAGTTTTAAGTCCCATCCAGTTTAGCTGGTAGTATATTTGAACGAAACCTTTTGCCTCCATGTTAGAATCAGACTTGGATCACGTGTTGGGAGAAATTTGTGCTAGAAATTGGCATGGGTTGTCCTCAAATAAAACTGAAGCATCTTAGTATGCATAATATTTTTCATTAAGATGTATTTTTATATTGTTCATAACTCAGAGATCGCTTTCTGGAGATCTTGGAATACAATTCTGTATTGCCTGTTCCTTCTCTTCATGTTTTTGAGTGCAGTGGTGACCATTTATTCAGATGCAACTTCTGCTTCTGCTCATATACTGATGTCACCTCATATACAATCCCAGTGTTTAGCCTGTGTTTGGATGACCCATTTCTATCACTGTCTCATCTGCTTGTGTTGTGGAAATGCTTTTCGTTTTTTTTTCTGCTTAAGTTTGCCATGCACTTCTCTGTTTGAGCTGTTGGGTGGTAACTAGCTAAACCATAGAAGTAGGAATAAAATAAGAATTCTCCTCTCTTCTGTCATGGTAAGAAATTCTTAGATTTATCTCTTCTCTAAATAGCAACCAACTTGTTTCCCACTTCTGTCATTGTCCTGGAGGCATTTTCATTCTCCAACCATACACTCTAGTACAGTCAGATGGAGCTTTAATTATACAACAGTCTGTCTCCCCCTCTCTGCTGCCACCAAGATCTCACACTATGCCCAAAGAATAGCACCTTCAGCAGCTTTTTCTAAGCTGTTTCATTGTTTACAGAGTACACTAGGCTACTAATGGGAATGCAGGATGAAATGTCAAGAAGCTGTGTGTAAATCTTCCAGTAATCTGCCATATCCAAGAGGAGCTGGGGGAAAGGGACAGATCTCTGGCAGTATTGTAGGATTATCAAAGCTAGAGTTTTGCTAATTGAATTTGGAGATCTCTCCATACAGAGTGGGTGGATCTGGAGTCTAGATGAAGACACCAGAAATTAAAATCCCTGCCGTTATAAATACACACCAAGGCAAGTAAGCCTAGGATAAAGCAATACATGAGGGATTTCTGGGCTATTGAGCTGCTTAGGCTAAAATGCTGTAAGAGTTTGGGTGAAGTGCATAGGCACGTACAGGTGTGTATACAGTGAGAACACTGTGGAGGACCCCATCCCCAAGGCTGGGGAGCACCGTCCTCAGCTAAGGCAACTTGCTGGCCCTGCATAAACCAGGGTGTTAATATTTATTCCTTTGAACCCAGATGATCACTGGCCCTCACTACTAATGCTAGCAGAAGGTGTCAGTTTGGCCAAATTATACAAACAATCTTGTTCTTAAATTTTGTGCATTTATTGCTCCTTCTCTGGAAATATTAAATGTTTCTCTAAACAAATACTCTTGTTTGTAAAAAAGCCAGTTCTTGCTAATTTTTTTTAAATTATATAGCTGGGTTGATTTATGTTTCCTATTAGAGTAATAACCCATCTGTTATGGGGGTGGGTCAATTCATAAAATTATAAATCTGTGAGAAAAAAGGAGAAAAAACTCTTTTCCACGGTAAGCACTTATTTGGGTTCAAAAGTTCTTGTTTGCATTTGTGCAGAATCATTATTTGGTAGCAAAAAAGTACTGTGTAGGAGTAATACTCTTGGTGTTGACACGCCATTGTATCTTTTTCATGTGCAAAGCAGTGTAGACCCATGATACTCAGTGTCAGCAGAGTTCACGTACACACCTGGTTTTTTTCATGCATCTGTCCTCCCTGCCAAGTTCAACAGTAAAGACACTATGAGGATTTTTTTAATTGATTATTTACTAATACAAGTGTTTTTGTGAGGGGTCTGTCTTACAAGACTTGTTTGTATGCTTATGACCTTCTGACACCACAGTGAGATTTCAAATGAAGATAATGAATGTGCATTACACATGTGATTGCTCGTATCATTATGAAATAGATGAAAAATCAGTTCACTGCAGTAGTTTTTATCTGAACTGATCAAAACATCTTCCAATGATTTTTCTAACAATATGTGATTGGAATAATAACTGCACATGTTGTTGTGTTCCATGCTGCAGCCCAAAGGCTTGTAAATACAAGCTGCTTATTTGCAAGTAGCTTCCAGATTTGCAATATGATTGCTATGGAAACCACACAATGAAAAGCTTATAACCATCTGTGTGGTTTCGTAGATTTTGCTGCATAGCTGAGCTGGTTTTGTTTACTGTTTTCGAAGTGTTGAATAGAATATATTAACCCACAAATTGGGATTATCCAGGGTGTAAACTAGTACTGTGCAATGACAATGTGTCACAAACTAGAAGACAATAAAATACCTAATAATAATGGCATTAAATTAGAGTCTAATATAAAAAGATGGTTGTTAATAGAGGAAACTGCGAAGTTTATTCATATTTATCACAGAGATACCACATTCCATTGCAGGAATGCGGTGTTCAAGCCAAACTCTTATCCATTTTACAGTCAAGCAGTCTGATTTTTTTTTTCCCCCCTCTCCCTTTAAGAAAAAGAAATGGAAAGAAAAAAAAAATCAATGGATTAATGTAAAAAAACCTCAGCAAGTGTAGAATTCATTTTTCACTTTTTAAATTTTGTGGATGGTAGAATCATCTGTGATTGGGTGATTATTTTTTTCTTTTTTTTGTTTTCTTCAGACTGGAAATTGAATAAGTAAATTAATTTCAACAACTTTCATGGACTAACTGAAAAAACCCTTCAACAAATATAGTTAGTTCCTTCTTGCGTTGTCACAAGAATTTGGTAGGTTGTTTGCTATTAAAGTCTCTAAGTATCAGCAGAGTATGGAACATAATCTGTATCTTAAGAGTTCTCTGGACCTACAGCTCTGGAAGAGTTCACTGGTTTGATTAGTGTAGATTAGTCTCATTTTTACATATTGAGAAGGTGGAGAAGAATATTTTCTCACTGCAGTGCAGTGAATGTGTGAAGAAGAGATACAGAGGATTAAAAATTGGACCGGATTATTTTATAGGGATGCATGGGTCCTTCTACACAGTATCTTAAAAAAACCAAGAAGGACTTCTACTGTATTTTTTAATTTAATTTTTCATCTTTTGACTCTATGCCATGTTGCAATACAAACTTATCATGTTGCATCAGACTGCTGCTATAATTCCTGAGGTAACTGAGGTTGCTGTGTTTAAAGGATACCTCCTGCACATAGTTACTGCTTCAGGACATAATACCAGAAAACACTAGAAAGAACCACAGGGTCTTTTTTACTACCCTAAGCCAAGCCTATTACAACTGCTCCGTGATTGTTTTAGCAAGTAGTGTGGATCATTTGCACAGGTCCGGATGTTTGTAGTGCATGTTTCAGAGGAGGCTTCCTATGGAGTCACTTCAACCTGGTACCATGAACTGAATGCCCATTAGCAGCTGGACCATGTCCCGTGTGCTTCTGTAGTGCCTTTTCCAGCCTTATTGCACGTGAAAGTTTGTCCTCTCTGTGACAACTTCGTAGTGTAAAGTAAAGTGGAATAAGTGTGGATGGTTGGGGTCCAAACCCGTATGTGAATATGGACAGTCTTTGTTTGAATTTAGGACCTTTCTGGTATTCAAAAAGCTTTGATTCTGATATTTTCACCTTTCAGATGTGGATCTGATGAACTCTTGTTTCTAGGAAATCTATTTTTCAGGGGAATGCATATATTCTAAATTTTTCCAATGCAATCTACTTGTATTCAGCTGGGCCTTATGAAAAAATCTCTTCCAACCTCTGCTACAGTTTTACTTCAGTTGAGATACCCTCTACTGGAGTTTAGTCCTCAGTTTGAGCTAGTCTGATGACCATGACAAGTGATAGTGTTAAAATCCACAGTACATTCAACACATCAACTGATTTAGGTCCAAACATTCAGTAACATGTAACATCAACATTTATTTAATCAAAGTTTAATATAATACAGTGTGTGTTGGATGAAGCTGGGATGTTCTGGGAAAAGGCAGCAATCCTAGAAAATGTGACTGATACTGGGATACTACTCCCTGAGAGTGGTGTAAGCGTGGTAGGGAAACCACAGAATGACAGTGCCTCCTAGTGCTCTGGACAGCACATAGGGATGCATTTTTGCCATTTCTGCTTCATTTGTGAGTTCTTAAAATAAACAAATGAGCATACTTGGAAGTATGCAACAAGTGTTAGTGCCAAGTAGGGGAATATATTTGAATGCAGTAAATAGAGTGTTTTGTGAGTACTGCAGCTTCAGATTTCTCCTGTTCTATTGTTAGGGGTTTTTTTCTGGTTCCGTGCCACCCCTCTGTCCCCCAGTCATTGGCTTAAATAATAGTTCATATTCATCTTGACCAGGCTTTTAACTAGTCAAGAGTCAGAGAGCAAAAACTCTTGGTGGCTTAGTAGGGTAGAATTTCAAAGCTCTTTGTGGAGTGAATCATATGATGTAACTGTAGTATTTGTAGGACTGTGTATAGAGGTTAGCAGCGATTATGCATACTCATTCCAACAGGTCTACTCTCGTGCCTTAAACATCTGCTTTAATGTTTGCAAGAACAGTCTTGTGGATAGATTAAATTTTTACAAGGCTAAAATCCTTTGAACTTTTCATATAAAATTCACTCTTTGTCAAAGTAAATGGGCAATTACATAAAAGTTGCACAATAAGGAACGTTTTAAAAGCTGTGAGTTCTTTATTGTCTGTCATTAGTAAAATATCAAAATTAGTTGCTGAAATGTGTGCCTTAAAAAGAAGCAGGACTGTCTGTGTAAGATGTGATGACTAGCAAAGGCAAATAATTTGAATGTATTAAAAGTCCAATTCTTGTTTGAGAAGTGCATTTATCAATATACTATTTCCTCATTCATACAGCAGACTTGTCAGTTTTGATATACTGTAAATGCAAAGATAAATTTATTTCTACTTCCTTATGAACCTAAAGACAGAATACAGCTAAAAATCTCATAGTTTTTTTCGATTTTTTTGCCTCATCAACAGAATTGTTGACTGTGAAATGTGAGAAGCAGATCTGATGTCCCTGTACTGAGTGGAGTGTGGATTTACTTCAGTGAGGGTCTGTGCTGGACAGGAAGTATGGAGCACATCTTTTGAAATTGCCTGTGGGGATTTCAGCGTGTTCCAAGCCTGTTAGCCAGAAAACATGCTTCAGAGCCAATCACTGCCAGGCTTTCTCTTTTTTTGTCCCTAAACTTGCACTAAGTTGTTTGATACAGTCTGGCTTGCTTAAAACCATGGTCAGGCACAGGGGGCAGGAGCAGTGAAGGCATGGCATCTATAGTGGCTGTGTTCTCATCATGCAGGTGTCAAGCTAGTGTGTAGGACAGTGCTGAAGGTGAGATGTCCTCTGCCTTCTCTGAATACTGCTCTTAAGAACTGAGTTCTTTTATGGGCTGGGGATACTTTTTCAATCCTCAGTTTCATTTTCTTTATCCTGGCAAGAAGTGTATGTAGCAGAAGATGACCCTCATTCTAATTGTCTCAGAATGACTGAAAACCAACAGAACTGCAGCTCTCTATATGATTGCCTTCAGAGCAAAGGGAAACAGATGTTTGCAATTGAGATTTTGAAAGAAGGCTCTTGGAATGTTTGGATGGGTGGGGGAAACCACAGAAATAACAATGTTCCAACTTCTGTATAAATGTAAAATAGTAAACAGGGTTTACAATCTGGAAATGCAGAGTGTGGTTTTTGGACTGATGGGGGCTGTAATTCCTGTCAGCTGAGGTGTCCCTTCAGAGTTTCATCTGCAGTTATGTGTTTTGCAGAAGAACGGGTTCCTTCAAAGTCTGAAGTGCCAAGAAAAGAGAGCCAGGAGGATGGTACCACTGATTCAGGTATTTAAAATCTTTCTTCTTTATTTTGTATATGCTCTTTCTTTTTACCTTTATTTTCTGTCTCTTCCATTTGCTCTTTTAAAATAATGTTTTTATAGCTCTGTAAAACTGTCTTTTTACCCAAGGATGTGATGGCAGCAAAACTGCTTAGCACCACTTAGGATGCATGAAAACCACTTGAGAAGGATTTATAAAGTAAGCCAATTTATACAAGGTATTCCTTCCTGAATTACTTTGTAATGACTCAATTAGCTTTCATTTCTGCACAAAGGAGATTTAGTTGCATAAATTAGCTTATCATCATTGAGGAAGTGTCACTGCTAAAGGACAGTTTATAGATACAACATGCAGTTGCTGTCAAACCTATAAGAATGTAATATAGACATCTGTGTATACTTTGTGCTTGAGCAGAACAGACTTCTGCCATTCAGAGACTAACAGGGGACAACAAGTTGCCCAGGGGACTGGCAATGTAGACGTCTCTGAAAAGGTCAACTTGACACAGGCTCTGACAATCGACCCAAAGCTCTGTCTTCTTTGATAAAAATCAGATAAACTTAAGACCACTAATTGATCTGCAGCCTGTTTAAATGTTGGCCATGCATATCTTCATTGCATATGATTACCACAGAAAGCAAATGAATTGGGTAAGAAATGCCAGAGTCCAGTGACAGCAGCATAAAAATTGGAAAAGGACACAAATGCCGAGAAAGGCTGTGAAGGATATTCTCTCAGCTTTAGCTTGGCAAACTGCCCTTGTGCTAATTATCTCTGGGACTGGAAAAATAACTGCATACACCATGTAAAGTCATATGGCCAGACAACTTTTCTTGACAGAAAGGTATTTCCAGTTATGCTTAAAAACAAGATATATTTGTGTTTCAAGGGCACAGACCTTTAGATAAACTACTGGTGATTTGACACAGTAAGTAGAGAAGACTGCTCCTTATCAGACCTTACACCTTTTTGAGATCTGCTGCATTGTAACTGTGACCTGCACTGACATGCAATCTAGCTCTCCTTCCCCCATCGTACATAATACACATAATTCTTTCAGGGCTGTCAAGGAAGGGGTGGGCAAGAAGAGTTCCTTTAGGAAGTAGGTCTGCAATGCTCTTCCTGTTGCAACATGTGGAGAGGAAACAGAGGCCTGATTTCCTGACCCATACAGGAAAGCAGGAACAGGTTACTGTGAGGAGTTTTGGGTTGCTTTTCTTGGAAAGGAAACAAGAGCCAAGTCATCAGATGCTGTAAGCATTGTGCTTTGCTAAAAACATGTGTAAAACAGCATGACTCATTACAGCCTTAATATTTAGTACTCATTTAGACATTACTGTAATTATAAGAGTGTGTTGTCATAATGGAGCGTGGGGTCAATCCAATTATAAAGTTGCCAACAGCATTGGTTTTTTCACTAATGTATCTTCATGAAGTTCTAATTGGTCATACTTGTAAGAAATCAAAACCTTAGCATCTACAATTTTGAAAAGTTTTAACTGCTATGAGAACAGCCCTATCAATCTTACCAGTATTTGTGTAATGTATTTGAAAATACCAGAGCAGTTCCCCCCAGATATCAGATTCATTCCAAGCAAGAACTTTCTCAGCTGATCTTACATAGAACTATTTAATACTAGTAATTTGTTTAACTTTAGGGCTGAGTTGACATGGCTATTTCTGATGGACATCACATCATAAGTATCTGACTTGACTCAAGAATATTTCATGATTGTCCACACAAACAGTGCATACATTCTTAAATTTAATTTATTGCATAACTTTACTAAACCGGACCTTCACAGAAAATATTCTGTAAATTGTCTGTGAGCTCAGGTGGATAAGTACAAAAAAGGTTTCTTTTTTTCCTACTCTTTTCTTGCCCTAACATATCTCTGCTTCAATTAACTGGCAGACTTGAGTTCTTATTCCGTCAGTCTTGATGCAGACTGTTGCTGCTGGATAGCTTTACATCAATTGCTAGTCACCTAATTATTTAAAAAATACCAAAGCATTGAAGAGTTTCAGTTGTAGCTTGTTTGGTCTTTCTTGCTATGACTATCTACTCAACACTGAGAGTCACTTATGTAAGATGCTAATTCTGGGAGCATTAATTTTGAACTTCAGCTGCGTCTCTGATCTTTAAGCCTTCAGTATGGTAAGTATTGAGCACATCGTTAATAAAAGGGAATGCAATCTGTATTTTTCAAATATTGTTAAGTAATCTTCAAATCTGGTGATATTAACTTTTGAAGAATCTTATTAATGATTTGAAGAACATGAGTCAGAATGGCCAACTGTTTAATATACTGGGCAGTGGAGCATGGTTGTGAAAGGAAAGCATAAATATGTATTCCTTCATTCTACAAGTGAAGCGTAGGCAAATAATATAACTAATAGATCTAAATCACTACCATAGTAAGGTTTGCTAACTTAGATGCCGTTAGTGTTGAAATGGAAGACTAATGGAAATTAGGGACAATAACATTTGTTCTAATGTCTTAGGTGGGGCATTTTCATATATTTTCATACTTTTTTCTCCCTGTGTCTGTTGTGGTTTTTAGAACAGTATTATAATTTTTTCCCCTTGAATAATCCATGGGCATTCTTAAGTTTTAAACAGTAATATTTGTGGTGCATGCTTGAGTGATACATTTGTCAGATTTTTTTTTTTTTTTAACCTAAACTGTTCACCTTTCTTTCTTCAAGGATGTGTTATCAGATGCCAGCAGTTTTCAGTAAAATAAGCAGTCTGAGACTACTGTCAAAGAGACTGGCAGCCACTGCCTTTTGATCTGTCAAACTCTGAAGTGTTTTCATCAGTATATTGGACAAAAATATCTATTTTTACTATTACTGTTACTGAGAAAACAGAAATGGCAGAAGAAAACCATGAGGAATTCTTTTTGGAAGAGTATTGGACACTGTTGGATAGTAGTTCATCCAGATAGCTGTCCTAGAATAAAAAAAGTATTTTCTGAAGAAAAAACCTATCCAAAATCTTACTCACCCATTTCTTGTCATTGGTAATCTTAAAAGCAGTGGGTAGGTAAATACAAACTGCTTTCTGCCCTCTGCCACACACTTAACTTTCTTTTAATCATGTCTTGTTTGTATTTGTGGCCTAAGTGACTGTAACTTTAAAATATGACAGACTTTAGTTTAGCGATTATGTCATTATAGTATTTTTAAGGCACATGACATTTCATAGTATATGAGAATAGAGTGTAATTGTGACAGAGTAATGCCAGAAAATCAATACCTTTTGAATTTGAACTCTAATGAGCACATAAGTTCTTGATGCTAAATTCATCTGTTTTCAGGCATTACATGTGTTTAAGAAGCTCCACATTATTTCATTACCATATAAATAATAAATTCCTTTACGCCAACTCCCTGGTTTTGTTTTATACCATTCTTCAGAGGCAATAAAATGAAATTTGTCAGGGTCTTCTCAAACTGAAAGAGGACTGAAGTAAGAAAGAATGGGCTTCTGTTTTGCAGAGTTTTTTGCAACTTTTTTTTCATTCTTCCCCTCTGTTTGTGAGGCACTATGAATCATATTACAAAGCATTGTTCCCTTTAGATGTATAAAAAATGAAGTTATATTTACTATTATCTTTTATGTGTATGTAGTTGCTCTTACAGAATTTGGAGAAATTTGTGTTGGTGGGCATGAGAGGGGTTTTTAAATTTGAAATTAACACTTCTTGCAAGACCAGCATAGTTGTTTACAAACTTACAATGCCACTTGCTTTCCCTGTTTTTTGTTTCTGTGCTCCTGGTATATGTTTTTCTGAAAAATGTGGCTTTCTGATTTAAATGACCCCAGCTTATGTTGAATTCACAAATGAGGGCACAGAGCCCTGGTTAGTCTGTGGTCAATATCTTCATTGTTGCAATAAGCTTATTTTAAAATGCATCTTTTCCAGTGTTGCCATGTTCTTAGTTGATTTGCTTTCCCACTTTAAGACTCAATTAAATGCTCACGATGAACATAGAGGGAGAGATGTGTCTCACCCGCTGTAGTGTCTCTTCTCTTGCACCTCCCGTTAGTGTTAACAGGAGTTAATTCAGGCACACAAAGGTAAGAACAGAGCTCAAAGCGGTAAAGGTCAGCGTGAAAAGTCTTGATTTCTTTCAGTGCAGTTCTGAAGAAGTAAAAATCCTGATTAACGTATTTTAAACCAAATCAATGAGCTAACTGCTGAAAGATTTGAAACGTGGGATATGATGAAATAGCTCTTTTAGTTTATACTCATGTGGGCTTATGTTATCTTTTACAAGGTAAGACTTGGGAACTGTGATCAGTACGATATCAAAAAATGGAGGGGAGATTCTGATTTAATATTTATCACAAATTAATTTCATGCTAACCTGCGTTACTGTTTATAATTATCTAATGCTAAATTGGTAAATAATGGACTAAAAAATAGGAAGGGCCAAAATTTGGAGGAGCAACATTTAAAACTGATTCTGCCTTCCTCTTGAAATGATAATGGCGAGGCATTTTAGAGTAACCAAATCTCATATTTCTGAGTGGTTGGGAGCTTTACACGTGTATCTAATTGCCACTTTTGGGGTGAGGACAGAAGAATTCAGGCACTGGCAGCCAGAACGCCCCCTAGTGCTACATGGGAAGTCATAGCTCCTAATCACCAGTTACGGAAAATTAAATGGTGGGTAATTGGCATTGCAGCTTTAAATTCAAGGTTGTGAATATTTAGCCTTATGACAGTATTGCCATCCAAATAAAATAGCACAGAACACAGACTGAAATGGAGAAATAGAAAACAAGCTCTTCTTGCTCATACGGAGAGTATTAGAATTCAAATCTAAGTATTTGCCAAAATAGGGAAGAGCACAAGTTGAATACTGCTATTTCTTTTATAGCGTGACACTTTCTATCACTTGATACTTGATATTTTAACAGGGTATTTTCGGTAATAAAGTGAACCAATCATGATTAAATTGTAAACTATAAATAATGGTGTAGAGTGCTAACGACATGCAAATGGAACTGGTATATGTTGGAATAACCAGCAAGCCTGCTGTTCAGGGATCATATAACAAAACTAAGATGACAGCCTTGATCCAGCCAGTTCAGTGATATTTATGTTATCAGAATTAGAAGATAGCTTTCCAGTGATGTAAATTATTAGTACATATACATTCTGTCTGGTTAGTGTATACATAATGTAACTGGTCATCTTAGTGGTATTGCTTACATTCTTTTTGCATTAACTCATCACACTCCATTCTCATGGAATTAAAAACAGGAAATAGTTTGCAGTGTAACAGAAGCACCCAGTGTATTTAACTGTGTGTGAGCGCTGTGTTTCAGTAGATGTACCCTGTATTGTAAATGTATGACAAAGCATTTATTACTGTGTTATTGCCATATTACAGAGCAAAGAGTGCTAAATAATCAATCAGTTAATGGTCTGTATGGCAGCTTGAACACAGCACATCCATTGTGCTTATGCTGTTAGAAGGATGAGTTTATGACTGTAGTGTAGTTACATGTTTAGCCAGAGCTTAATGTCCTAAACTGGAGCTGACACAAATATTTTTGAAATGCAACTTCAGCAACAGTTTCCAAGTTCTCTAATATTTCAGAAGGAACAATCAAGGATTATCTCAAAGGTTCTCAGAGAAGCTCTTTAATTTTGTTGGAACAAAATTAAAAGAAGAGAGGGGGAGCATATCACAAAATACTTACTTTGGCTTCCTTTCACAGATTATTATTAATCATATTCTAACAATTTTATCAGTTTCAAGTTGAGGTACATATATGGCTTGCTAGAAATGTACTAATAGAGGAAAACTAGGTGCTTTAAATTGCAGCTGGAAAATGCTTTGAAAACCTGTAGCTACATGTCTCTAGTGATGCAACTTGCCAGTGAAGAGTTTGCACATTAAACTTGTTTTCTACTTGCTTTTGTGGTATGAAGGAGATGATTCTAAAAAAAAAAGGAATAAGAAATGTGTGCTAATAAATTGCATTTTACTGTCTGGAGATTTAAAGTGTAACTTTAGTCCCTCAGTCTTTATCCTTTTCTAATTAGATGCTGTTTTCTTTGCAGATAGCGAAAATATCGATTATGCCAATTTCTATCTGGGTTTGTGGGACTGCACAGGAGATGTACCTGATGAGTTGACATTTAAACGGGGTGATGTTATCTACATTCTCAGCAAGGTATGAGGTACTACTGGGGCTACATAGTTGTAAAAAGAGAGCCATGGCAGAAGGACACATTCCAACAGTTCTATGGGGGGAAATTGGCGCTCCCTTTCAGATCCTTTGTTTGCGATCAGATATGCACTGCAATTAATTATTTTGTCAAATGAACTATAACCACATTTAAAACATAGCCATGTAACAGGAATTAACTTAAAAGCATGTTTATTTACTTGTTAAATCTTGGCTACCATTTGTTAACTGATTTAACAGGAGACAATGTGCTTTCTGCTTGCAAAAGTTAACCTTGTAGAATTTTAAGTTATCTTGTATGTTATGTTTTTTTGTTTCCTGTTTTATATTCCTGACTGTGCTAATTCTGACTTTTTTGGGATCTGGCTACAGAAGATGTGTTTTTTTGGACTATGCCTTCATCTTTGTATGTGTACTGTGATTGTTCTGGCAGCTCAGATTCCAAATTTGTTTGCTCTGACAGATTTGGGCAATTTTTAATTGCAGACTTTCGTGTTTGCAAAGCAAATGAGAAATATAATTCCTTTAATCTGAATTGATGCTAAGCATGAAATATAAGCATGAAGTATAGACATGAAATTTTATTCTATATTAATGTTGGTTAATTTTCTTATTTTTTCTTAACCTCCCTAACAAAAACAAAACCTCTCCTAAAATATGTATCTCATGGTCCATTGAAGTCTACTTCTGAGCAGTTAATCAAAGGAAATTTCTGTTCCCCACATATCAGAAAAAAAGCTGAGCTTTTAAAGTTCTCATTGAAAAAATCCTACCTTTAAAAATATGTGTAGAATATAGATCTAATTTCCATTCAGGGTAATTAGTGCCAAAAGTATTGTAGGTCATTGAAATATACAAGTAGGTGCATGAAAGCTAAAGACTTAGTTTGTCTTAGTTTCAAACTAAGTTTTGTCGCAATTGCTTTAAATCTTCTGTGATACCTTTAAGTATGTTTTTGGATAATAAATGTAACAGCTTCTGTTTTAAATAAATTTAAGATTTATGGATAGAAGGATAGTCCTATATAAAAATATAGACGATATATTACTAACAGTAATTTGACCGTGTATGTCTTTTGAGGTATTTCATCATCACTTAAGCTAATAACTGAATTGCATTACTAAAGGCTGAACAACGCTCTTGGATTGGGCAAACTTTCAAGCAGTTATTCAGCACTAAAGAATTGTACTAATCTGAAATAACCACCTCTTCCCTCTCTTCCTCCCCCCAAAAAGCCCATGAGCGAATGGATTCCACTGCATGGGTTTGGCCTCTTTGTGGGTTGTGCTCTCTGGGTACAGTATGGGGACTATAAAATCTTAATCTTCAGCTTGTAGGTGAAAAAAATTGTTTGCTACTCCTTCCCCAAAAAAGTGAGGAATTTAATTTAAAAAATGGAGCAGAATAAAAAAACAGTAGCTTAAGCTGTCGTGTGTATATCAACTGACTTGTTGCCCTGCCGTGATTAATCCATAATCGGTCCTTGAAATAG
Source organism: Oxyruncus cristatus (assembly GCA_013399855.1). NCBI lineage: Eukaryota > Metazoa > Chordata > Aves > Passeriformes > Cotingidae > Oxyruncus > Oxyruncus cristatus. The sequence goes on along the minus strand of VXAY01000707.1, from coordinate 242,423 downwards.
GCTTGCTGCTGCTCCAGATATATAGATTCTCTCTCTAAGGGATTGATTTCTACTCCAAAATATAGCCCAGAAAATTTGGCCCTGTTTCGCTTAAAGATTGTTACAGCTTTTTCAGAAAAATGAGTGTTGGCCACTACTGTCAGCTCAGAATTTAGGGTCCTTGCAGGGCAAAGTGCCAGAGAATTATCCATCTTAATCTTCCACTTGATTCAGTTTCAAGGTCTGATCATTTATGAGCTCTTTGTTTGGTAAGTGAAAATATAACCAAAGGAAAAGTGAGCCTAGCCATCCTGAAGTGGGTCAAGACTTTTCTTTAAAAATATTTCCTAATCCACTACATTAATACTTGGATTTTGTGGCAGTCGGCAGACATCCTAGCCAATTTTTTTATTTTTTCACACCATCTAGTGGTTGAAAATGAGAGATGCAGGTACTGACAGAGGGTTATGTGTATGGATCCAAAATGGTGTCATAAATTCAGCTTCAGCTGAACCTAGCTATGGCTTTATTGCCTTTCTATCATATGTCAGCCAGGTATGAACATTGCTCTTGAAAATCACATTTTGCTGATAAGGAAGTAAGTATGGGTATAGTAGTGTTATAGTAGGAAGGGTGAAGCATTAACAAAATATCGAGCATATTTGTGCAACATGTAATAGTTCTTTGTTTTACAGTGAAATATAAATGGTGTGGCCTGCTCTGATGAATGCGATAAGACAGATATTCATCCCTCCCAGAAATAGTTACACCAAAGCAATGTATTTTTACCAGCTTTTCACATACCTTTACAGAAATTAGGGGAAAAGTGACTATTTTGTTTCCAGGAAGAGAGACCATTAGTACAACAGAAATAACTACGAACCGGTTTAGCAAATTTGGGCATTTATAGAATTTAAATAAAGCAAGAGGAGCAATATGCTACAAGTAAGTTTCTAGGTAAATGCCTTTTAGAAATATGAGCATGGTTTCAATTTGGCAACGTTTACTTCTTAAAATAGCTAAGCACTATGCAAAGACAAGTCCCCCATAATTTGCTTTAAACTGAGCATCAGAATTCAATGTTAGTTCAATGAGCGTGAGCTCATATTCTGACAACAGAGATACCTGTGCCCGACTAGTGTAATTGCTGTAGAAAAGCATGTTTTTCTTGTTTTAAAGGTGCATTCAAAAACTTTTTTTTTTTTTCAAAAAACCCCCCAAACCAACAAAAAAACAAAACCCCACCCCCAATTTTTGTCTAGGTTTTTCTACCTTTGAGAGTTTCCCTCAAAAGTTGAGTTTTTAGTCTGAGCAGAATTAGCAGAACTATCTCAATACTACTGGTTAACTTTATTTAAAAAAATAGTTAACTTTTCAGATTAATTGATCAATGTATCTGTACAGATATATTATTATTATTAATTTATAGTATTCTTGAATATTCAAGTGTCTTTTATCACTTATGCTATGAATTATGTGAACTTTCAGAAAACTATATACCCCTATTCCATTATGCAGTAAAAAAATATTTTATAGTTCTAATGATAAAGGAACTCTTTAGTAACATTTTTTAGTTAATACTATTAGAAATGTAACACTTTGGAGTCCTGTTTGCTTAAAGGATGATTGCTCTTAACTCCTGCTCAATTATGGGCTTGCCTTTGCTTTCAAGCCCATGTGACAAATGGGAAAACAGACCATGATATAGCAATCATTTTTATAAATCTTCCATAGCTCTACTCAAGAAATCAATTCCCAGAAACAAAGATAACTATGAATGGAGGTAGCTCTAATTTTTTCCTAAGTTTTGTATGCACAATTTATGCAAGTGCAGCACTACCAGTAATAGTTTGTTTGCTTTACGTTTACGTTTTGTGTTGTGAAATTCCATAGTTTCATTGGCCAAAAGCAAGTAATAATGAAAATTTACCTACATGTTAGCAGGCACTTGCTTAGTAGAATTACAGACATTTCTTTACTTTACAGCTAATTTAATATCCGTCTTTTTTATATTTATATTTTTATTAAAATAGCAAATAATTTTAAGATCAGAAATTATATCTCAAACTGGAATTCTCCTTACCTGTTATTATTTCATTACATGCCAGTGCTGTTCACTCTGATATTTATGAGTCATGGAAATCTCATCTGTGACTTAACCTTTTGCTCTAGAATTTTTTATGAAAGTAGAGCATTAACTTGGTGTTTAGATTACTCTTTATTCAGTGATTGTAGGCTTCCAGCATAGCAGATTTTGGTTCTTTCAATACAATAAATGTCTGTTAAAATGCTCACATTTCAACCTGTATTTTTTACTTGTTGAAAAGACAAACAAAGAATCTCCATAGCTCAGGCTACTGATTATGCAATAAAGTGCAACTTAAAAATGCAGCTGTTTCAGAATCATTGTGAGCATTTTGTACACTATCTGTATAATCTTAATAAAATGTATTTATTCAGTGTTTCTTTTCAAAAAGATATCAAAGGCATACTAAAATCCTGAGTGTTTCTTTAGTCAGGCTGTTTTCTGGCTGAGCATACTGAGATCCGTATTTAAGAGTAATTTCTGTTTCCATGACGGTACTGCCTATGACTCCCCTAGCAAATAGGGAGTACCAATAGGAGCAGATTTGCAGAGCAAAACACTTAGTGCTTGAGGCCCTTGTGTCCACACCATGCTTTTTGAAAGCTGCTTGATGTCTGAAGAGGTCTAGCGTGGTTTTGTGGAATGAGAACAAATTAGTGGTTAGAGTACATTCAAGTGTATCTTCCATTTTAGTTTCATCTTAAATAAATGTAGTGTGTGTGCTCCGCAAAGTTAGCCAGTGTGGGGAAAGTGGGAGCATTGGGAGATTCACTTCAGTGGGATGCTTCTGATCAAAACTAAAATGCTACACTGAAGTTGTACATTACCATTTTTCTGGCTTGTTTAGGTATATTCCTCATGAGGGGGGAGGTGAATGAATACGTGTCTAAACACAAGATAAAACTGAATGCCTTTAGATAGAAGGCTAGTTAAGACTAATGTGAAGTGGCTCTAGATCTGCTGGATTGCATACTGATAATATTTAAGCCTTTACCTACCCGATTAGAAAAAAATTTGGCCTTGTGTCATCTAACAGAAAATAAAACGGCCTTTTTATTGTTCGAGGGTGTTTTCTGGGGATGCTTTTGGTTCAGAATTCAGTCTGCTTACCATGATTTATATTGGAAATCTTTAATTGGTGTCTATTTTGTCTCATGTTATTGTGGAAAATAAAACCTAATAATGCAACCATACAATAAATCTGAGGCTTATATTTTTACAGATGACCATTTTATTGCTGTCTTAAAACAACTCTACTACCTGTGAAGAAGTCTCATTCACTTATCTAAAGCATTTGTCATTCTCTGCTTTTTAAAGAAAATGCTCTTCTCTGCCAAAACTGCTCCCTGGTTGATAGTGTATCATTCAACAATTACACCAAAGGAAGTTCTAAAACTTTTTAGCTAGTATGAATCTCCTGGATGAATTAGAGATGTTTTAAAATATTTTCTTGCCAAAATTGCCCCCCAGGATATACTTTGAAAAAAATTTATCTCTGCTTCCCACACATATTTAGCTTGATAGTAAAGGCTACTTATTTTAACCCCAAAGAAGGCTATAGATACATTTTGCTTTTCAGTTTTAAGGTTGGTAGGTATTCAGCCTGTAAATGAATATTACTCACAGCGCCACTGGAAGAGGGAAGGAGCAAAATGTTGAATTCACCCACTTCAGTTGTGTTTTTTTAAAAAGTACCACTGCATTGTTTTCTTCAAGGCATTGAAACACAATGATGATTTTCAGCAACTCTTTTTAAAAAACAAAATAAAAAACCCCACTCCACAAACACGAAAAAACATACCATATGTATTTAACAATGGGGACTAATTGCACAAGAACCAGATGTTCTCAACTTTTGCTGAAGTCAGTAGAAGTTAATATAGTGTAAAGCATGTGGAGAACCTAATTTAGGCAGAGGATTGATTCTAATGGTAGAGACTGTATTGGAGATTTTCTCTTTTTGCATGTCAGAATTGTCTTCTATAGAGGACTAAAATCTTGGATTTAAAAGATATCTGTATAAAACAGGTAGTGTATTTCTAATTACTGTGTTTTCCCCACTGGAAAAGCTTTTATGAGTGTCGAGGCTAAACCATGACAATGAGCAATGTCTCCTGGAGTCATGGGTACATACACATTAGTGCAGTAAAATCTGGGGGATGGGGACAAGGAGAAGTGCCTGCTCACACTGTTCAGTTGAAAACATTTAAGGAAACTGTAAACCCTGATGGGATTTTCCCCCCTGCTATCAAAGCATGCTGTACAGAGAATGTTTTGCCAGCGTGTTAAGTCATAACCTGTTCCCTGCCGCCCTGTGAAATTTCTTCACTTTGGTTAATAAATTTCTGCAAGGAAAAAAAATAAGCCACTCAATGACAGTAGAAACGCAGAAGTAGCGTAGAAAGCATTTGGTCATTTGGTAAGGTTGTTGTTTCATATTACTGGGCATAATATATTCCACTGCCCTGGTGCTTGTCTTCCAGGGGTTGTGGTGGCCCCCTTCTCCCCCCAGCCCTGCTGACATTGCCTGGTATGGCAAATGTGCTCCCTGTCACATGGCAGAGTGTGGCCGCACACTTGTGCATTCTCCTCATTGCAGGGCAGCTGGATCTGGCCCTGCCCCCCTCTCCTATCCCTCTGTTTGCCTTGGAGCAATTCATTTTGCAGTTATTGAATTTCTTTGGAGAGTTATTTTCATACAGCGAGCATCACAGCACCTCTGGATCTTGATAGCGTTTCTACATAAGGAGAAAGAAGCTTTGTGTTAGTAATTACCTAACATTGTCAGGAGCTGACTGCAGGCCTCTTTCTAGTGATAACAGAATAACCACATAATGTAGCTTTATAGCACATGATTAATAGAAAATAATTACACATCCTACAAAGGGATGCAATATTTCTTATAAATTGACTACAATGGTTTCCTGTAGATTAAAGGACTCTTCATTATTTTATCAGTCCTTCTGAAGTATAGTTGGTTGCCTATGTTAGCAGTTAAGAGCTGAATGCAGTGAGGGATACCAGATGGTAAACCCAGTGGTACCTGAAATCTGAAGCTGATGCTTGCAAAAGCACCATGCTTCCCAACTTTTATTCTTATAAAACTCCTAACTTCTGCATATTAACCATTATTTTTCACAAATGTAGAATGTAGACTTTTATTCTACCCATCTTAACCAGCAATAATAGACATATGGACCTCACAACAGCAGTGTATTAATTAAATTATATTGCTGTGAGGGAGTTTATAATTGATAACATTGATAGAAACAATACATCAATTTGGATTTTATGTGTGACTTCAAGAAAGGACTAGGGGGCTGCTTATCTGCCTCACTAGTTAAGCACTCTTGTGGTACTGAGGACAGGAAGGAGTGGTTAGGAGTTTAAAGAGAAATGTCTGTACTTTAATCAGTTTAAAAGGGAGTGCTATCTAATTATTCTAAAATCGGAGATGAAAGTTTTATGTTCTTGCTAGCCAGATATCTGCATTGTATTTTTGTTCAGACTTGTATAGACAGCAGATAGTTTAATTGGGATTCATGTTGCTCTTGAGACCCATGCAAAGAATAGTAATGTAAAGTAAAAGCTTCTGTATTGCAATATTGTCTGTATGGTATAATGGTTTCGGTGAATCCTTAAATTAGTTTACTAGTCTGTTACATCAACATTCATTTCATCTTCTCACTTAGCTTCATGCCAGAGCAGTAAGTGGTGTATTAGTAAGTAGCAAAAACCAGAAAGTTTTCAAAACAGCAGCATGCTTTTAATTTTAATTTGAGGTATCTGAATTGTTTCTTTAAAAACAATTGTTTCTAAGTTCATGTAGTGTTGCTAAGTGGAAGATTTTCAATGGGTAATGTAATCCACAGGCCTTTTCTGTGCCATTTGTCATGTGTAGTTTAACGACCGCTTAACTGAGCCACTTCCCTCATTTCATGTATTGTTTGTTTTTTTGGCTGATGTCTAGCAAAACTTGCTTAATCCCTCTTGTCAGTCACTTTGTGTATTCCATGTGGCAGCTTAAAATCTTTTGTTGCTTTCTCTTGGAGAGATTTATTGCTGAGATTCTAGTAGTATACGTGAGTGCTGCTCCTTTCAGCAGTTTCCCACTGCAGTCTCGAAATCCAGTTTGTATATTTAAACAGTGTATTTGCGAGATAAAGCATAGATTTTTAAACAGGCTGATTAGGAACATTATAAACCTCAGTGTCAGGGTATTGTTTCGCCTTTAAGGATTTGGGGTGTAATGTGAAGCCCCATGGGAAAGGTTATGAGCAGTTCTTGACTTCTGTGGAGAGCAGTGTGTACTGAAGATCAGACTCAGATAGATACCTCTAGACTTTCAAGACCAGACCCATCCCCAGCACTGATCTGCAGTGGAAGGGAGAAGAAGGTGGAATTATTTTTGCAGTTTTCTCGTTTGCATGTTCACATCATAAATGAAGGTGTTCCTGCTGCTTTTTATGTGGGTTTCCTTTAAATCACACTTGCTGCAGTATTTTATGGATAGCAGGATAGAATCTTTTAAATCACCAATTCACTGTTAAGAGAAGGAGGAAAATGTTTAATTTAAGACTAGTGTTTAGCCGTCCACAATTAGTGTATGTGTGTGTGTGCCTGCATGCAAGCATTTAAAAAAAAAAACATGGCAAAACCAAAAAGCAGAAAAAAGCCAGGGCTCACATGAAGATGGGCCATCAGCAGGGCTTCATCATAGTTAAAGCACAGGGAGAGCTGAGTACACTAAGCACCTCATAGGACCCCAGAGAACTCTTGACCAGGCAAAATATGCCAGCAGCAAATCATTATAGCTCAGGCTCTAATGAAACTCCATTAACCCTTAAGCTCCACTTGACTATTTATAACCAAAAAACTTTACCTACAGTCAAAATAATAGCTTTATCTCAGTAGGACCAGTAATTCAAAATCCTACAGCTGATCCTTTCATCACAAGAACAGGGTAGCGGGAAGCAGGCGTTGCTTATCAGAGATATCTGTGTATTTTGTATTTTTCATGTTTGTTCCATAGTAATTTCTATCTTACGAATCATTCGGTTTTCAGTGGGGTCTCTGTTTTAATAATACTTCATTTGTAACTCAATATATGTGTGTGTGCAATTTCAGCTGTTAAAATTTATTGAACCACTGTTAGGATTGATCTTAAAATATTTATCTCATAGGAAAAAATTAAATTTGGATACCACAATACTCTTACTTGGTATTGCTTTTGGAAGATATTATTTCTTTAAACTATTATAATTCATTTTGTTTCATATTTATCTCACTAAGCCTAAACAAATTTCAAACAAAAGTACATTAGTCATCTGTCAGGCATATGAGATCTGCCATAGAATTTCTGCAAGCCTAAAGCAATAGTAGACTTTGTCCATAGAAAGATTATGTATTAGATATATAGTGTTCCCTTCACATTTAAGTGAAGTAGTTTTTAAAATAAGTTGATTGTAAGTTTGAGTTTAGCCTTGTCATACTGAAAGAATCTCTGTTGATTCTTATATGTCAATGTTGTGCTATTAGATTTTAGTTACAAAGTCAAGGATTTTGTATTTGTGATGAAGAGAGGATATTTTTAGTAGGTGTTAAGAGAGGTGGGGCCATAATTAAGAATTTTTTCTGAGTCTGCCTGGCCTTTATAAAATTTAGCTTCTGCCTTTGCCTAAATCTGCATATGAGTGCCTATAACAAAAATATAATGTTTTAATTTTGAGTTAAAATGGTTATAGCTGTATATAAGACAAAGCATCCATAAGGAGTTGCATACAAAACTCTATTGCATTTATATCAGACTAAAGGTTAATACTGCATATTGTTTTCAATTAGGAGTACGATGAATATGGCTGGTGGGTAGGAGAAATGAAGGGAACCGTTGGCTTGGTGCCTAAAGCCTACATAATAGAGATGTATGATATTTGAGAGGCCTGGGTAAGTACATTTTAATCCAATCTTCTGTAATGGCTTCTATGTTCCCTTGTTCTCTGTTTCATAAGTATGTCTTTCCTGGAACCTTTGTAGGAGTCCTGTTAACATAAAGATTATGGCAAAATATATTGAAGGTTCAATTAAAATACTTTTTTTCTGGGATTCTGTATGAAATATTAAACCACAGTGTACAAAGGATAATATATTTAATAACTATGTTCCTTTTTGCAGATTTTTTAAAAATAAAATTGGTGCTGTTTCTAATTAGTTTTGCTACTTTAGTAATATGTATGTATCTCTTTGTGCAGAAGACTGTGGAAGGGAATAGATACTTGGACTCGGTGTGATAGACATGGTTGAGGTTTTTTTGGTTAAGGATGAACTTTCAACTTCCCTCTCCCTAATCAGGAGAAATCTGCAGTTGAAATCAAGAGTGGTGTGCAGCTGCAGTTTACAGATCCAGCCTCTGAAGGAATAGTCTGCTGTACACGTTTTGTGGTTTCAGTGAATGTAGTCAGATCGTTGCCTTGTGTATATTAAACATTATAAAGTGTAATCGATCATAATTCTAAGGAAATGTTCCTCTTAGTCACTTTTTATAGAATTGTAATGATAGGAAATGAAATAGATGGTAATTAACATATGGGGCACAAGCAGCCATATAGTGCCTGTTGCTCTTTAACATGCTAGCAGTTTATGTATAGCTGTAGGTTTGTGTTCTTTCAGAGAATTCTGCTATCTTTTCCTGTTCCTTAGATTTAGAAAAATTAAACTGAACTTTGAGGGTAAACTATTACTCAGTTCTTGCATGCATTAACCTTTTAATGCTCACTGTACATCTTGTGCAGTTTCACCAGAAAATCAAGGGAAATTTATGTGTAATATTGCAAGTCTTCAGGGAACTCTGTTTCCAACTGTTTTTTTTATGTTAGGTTTTAATTACTATTGTTAATTACTATTTTGTTGACACACAGTGAAGGCTTGATGTAATACTTCGGCCTGTGTGGATACCCTTCTGACTTGGAGATGGAATTCTATGAAAATTTGTGAAAATATAGTAAACCCCACAATTTTTGCCAAGTCAACATGAGCTAAACTGCATGTAAAACATATTTTTGTCCATGGTAGAGTGGAATATTTTATCTCTACCTTACAGATACTTCTGCAGAGTCAAATCTGGATACCTTGGAATTCTGATACAAGTTGTGCAACAGATCTTCAGTGCGACATGGATTAGTACCTGCAGTCTCGCTGTCAAATCCAGAACTCTGTGGCTGAAAACGTCGGTTGAAAAATAAAAGTACGCTAAAATACTGCTACTTATGTACAAGGTGTTGGGCAAGTCAGAGTTAATACTTTAAATACTCTTGTTCTGGAGACGTGCTTTGCCATTAGCATGCAAGATCAACTTTTTTGAATCTTCCCACACAGTTGATTTGTGAGACCCTTAATCTGCCAAGGAGGCAGGTCAGGCCAGTCTGTGAGTTGCTGAGCCTGTGCAGGTCCCTGTGTAGTTGCTTGTGCTGTTTATGCTTCAGGCGGACCCTGAGAACAGTGTGGGTTAAAAGGTAATGTTAGTCTGAACTCAGAATTCGGATCCTTTCAGTAAACTAAGATGTTATGCTTTGTGTTCGGTAATGTATGGTCCTTGCTGGTACACTGGATTCTAATAGACGTCAAACAGGGTACGGAGTTTTGTTTTAATTTTTTAAAAAGAGATAGTCATTGAAATGGATTCTGTGTGTTATCAGCAAAGCATTAAAATGATAGATTATAGTCTTCAGATCTTTTACTACTTTAATTTGTCAAGCGTACCGGTGGATTGTGTACAGAACGTGAAGCGTTAATAGCAGGGCTGGAAACGCTCCTTCTCCCTTGTTAACGTGGCAGCGCCATAAATCTGCCCACCGAAATGGCTTTTTATTAATTGCGTGATTCCGCATCCCTCCGCCACCACCACCTACCTTTTTTTTTTTTTTTTTTTTTGGGGGGGTGAAATAACCCCCGTCCCTCCCTCCCCGCCATCTCCTTGCGGCCAAGTGCCTACGGACGGGACGAGACGCGGTTCGGCGCGGGGGTGCCCGCGGTGCCGATCCGGGCCCTGCCCCGGCCCGGGCCCTGCGCTGCGCGGCTGCGGCGCTGGGTGGCAGCAAATTTTCATGGGACGGGAGGAGGCGGGGGCGGATCCCGATCCCCATCGCGTCCCTGTCCCCTTCCCCCTCCGCGCTGTCCCGCGCCGCTTCTGCCTTTTTTCCAGGAGAGGGAGTCCTTACCCAAGCGATGAGGGCCAGGGCTGGCCAGAGCGGCCTCTCCTGGGTGGTGGCAACCAAAGAAATCGAGTGGCTTTTGTCTGTAGTTCTGCTTTAGGGCTTCCCCCGCTTGGTACTTGGGGAAAGGGGGAGGGGAAGTAAACAAACTGCCTTGACATTCAAAACGTAAAAGATATCCTGAAACGCACTGGAAATGTCTTGGAACAACGTCTCGAATAAATGGTTTACTTTAAATCGGTGCAAATAACATAACCTTTTTGGGATAAGAAAATCTCTGTTAATACAACTTAAAACTCGGAGGTAGAAAACGCTAATGGCATTATTTTCTTTGTTTGCTTAGGTTGCGCTTGCCTTTCCATGAGCAGTGAGAGAGTGAATGTTATAAAAGGTGATTGTAACTCATATATTGTACAGCGTTTTACTTGATTATTTGCTCTGTTCTGGATTTGTACGATCCTGCCATTAGATCTTATAATAATGTTCTACTCTGCAAATTTTTAAGGTTCAAATAAAGTTTAATTGTTTGCAAACTGTTATGATGCTAATAATTCAACAGCCTGCTGTGTTACTAATGAAATTACTTTGTTATGATTAATTTGGAAAATAGTGTGTTGATTGTAGTAATTAAGCACAACAAGGTGAAGTAAATGATTCTAATGCCATCTGGCCTCCAGACTGAATGAAGAAATGAAATGGGGCTGTCATTTGAATTTATTCAGAGGAGTAAGGGTAATAGAAATGCTTTCTATAGCAGAAGCACCCGGATATAACCATGCCCCTCTTTAGTATTTTTTTCATGTACTTCTATATACGGATAACTGGTTCACATATTTTTCCAGCATCTTGCTAGGATATACCTCTTTTTGCATACTGCCACTAATTACACATACCGATGGCAGTGTATGCACTGGTTCTTCCATCAGAAAGATGTATGGATAAGATTTAGAGAAGTGATATGCCTTGGCTTACCTTTTGGTCCCCTATTAATGATAAAAACTTTCTGTGACTGGAATTAAGCTGGAAGTGAATGCTAATTAAGATTCCATTCTATATTCAAAGCCAAATGCATAAACTTATTTCTTTTTTGGCTCTGCAGTCTGAGTATGACACAGTATTAGAAGGAGCATAGAGAATAACCCTTTAAAACCTGATCCAAAGACTGTTGAAATTGAATTTGTTTGTTTCTGCATCAGGATCCAGGAACAGTAACTCAAAATCAGGCAATACAATTTCAAAGTGCCTTTTGCTGAATACTCTTTGTCCCCTTTCTGAAAGAGATGCAATTATTTCTGTAAGCCAAACTAAACAAAAGAATGACACTGCCTTCTCTAAGCCAAATTATAGAAATCCATTTTTCTATCTCAGGTAAAGCAAAATGAAGTTGTGGGTATAGATTAGAGTCCTGGCTTGATAAAGTTCAGTGGGACCTGTAGGAAAGCTGTAAAATATTAAAATGTGATGAAAGTACCCAGGTAGATGACAATGGTATGCTCTTCAGCTGCCTAAGCCTTTTGATGTTTCTCTCATCTCTCTCCCTCAAGTTGATGAAAAATGTATTAGTATGTAACTGTGGGAATAAGCATGTGCATGGAAACCTTATAAACAACTTTGCACTTTACACAGCACAAAGTACTGATAAACTCGGTAAGACCTTTGCTTACCGGGGTTTCTCTGAAGCTGACATTTCTCAGAGAAGTGTCTGCTTAATTCCATCTTTATTTAAAAAAACTGACACTGAGCTCAGCAAAGAGTGTTCTGTCAAATCTGCATCTCTACTTTAGAGTTCATTTCCTGCCCAGCATCCAGTGTCTTCCTGTGAGGGACCAGGACCAACCGACTTCACACTATGAACTTAAAATCATGGATTCCAGCTGGGTGTCAGCACAAGTATTTCGTGCTTCTGGGATGAAATTGTGATTTGACTGGTCTGTCCTCACTACATGAAGAAGTAAAAAGGGCTGAGGTGGTGGCAGGTTGTGCAGATCAAAGGGATGCAGCTTTTCTTATCCAACTGTGTTGTGCCAAGGAATATATATATATTTTCCCTTTACATTGTAGAGCAGATCAGGCAGTGATAAGCCATGAATTGTTATATCATTATATATAATCTTTCATGAATTTGTTTAGGAGTGATTTTGTAATGGGATCTAGACAATTCTGTTTCTGCTGTATGGAATTTTCCTTAGTCCAAACGTCCACACAGAGAAATTCATAGGGAGCTGAGTTCAAAGCAAAGTAGAGGCAGAACCTCTGCACCTGGAAGCTATGCCAAAATGAGGCAAATTTAAAACTGAAAGTGTCAGTTTCTTCCCAGCCTTTTGGGAGGAACAAATCTTTTAATTAACAGGAAAAGCTTAAAAATCCGAGGTGTCATCTTGTAGCAGCGTGTGGGAGAATAAAGTACAACAGTGCAGGCAGTCTGAGAAGAAGAGCTACTGGTAGATGAAGAGGCAGATAGTTTCAAATGCCACTAAAAACCAATCTATCTCTATTAATTTTCTGCTCTAGCAAACTGATGTGTTGGAGCTTTTATCCTAAAGTATCCTCACTGATTCAGAACCCATAGAACAAACTTCCTTTTACCCTCTATTGTAAAGCAAGTGCTACTCCATAAAGATATTTGATGGCTAATGAGCATTTTACAGCAAGACTTTAAAGTTTATGCGGTGAGATGAAAAAAAAAATCCACGTTCAGTTACAGTGGGAGGATTTATGTTGGCAGAAGAGAATTACCAGTTTGGCCACTTCCAGTCCGCTGTAATTGCTTGCATATTTGTAAATAGTGCCTTGGGATTTTTAGCGGCCACAGGCAATCAGGATTTTAGCTTCACACCTCATGCTACAAGACAGGTATTCAGCACCACAGAACTGACCCCCGTGCAGAACTGCCTGGTTTGAAGGAAAAAAGTGTTGCACAGGATCATTATCAATCTTTCAAATGCCAGAAGCATGGATGTGTGCCTTGGCAGTCTCCCACCCAAGAGCTGACATGGCCCAATGCTACTTTTTAATAGTCAGATCTAATAGGGTCAGGATGAGAAAGGCAGAGCACAGACAGTCTGACAGGCATGGGCAACTCAGTTTATTCATTGGTGGTCTTCAGCCTCTGAGACTTCTGAGTTCAGTTTGGAAGGGAAAAGATGAAATCTGTAAACAGTCACATGGCATCAGGAAAGCAGAGGGACCTTCTTCCTTTTCTGTCTCTCCTCTGAGAGGACTGCCATTCTTTCCTTATATTTAAATTAAAAGGAGTCAGGCATGAATGCACATGTATGTGTAGGAAGGAGTGAGGTTTATTATATCGTCACTTACAGTCATGTTTCAATGTTGGTTTCTCCTTTCTGAAAGGTGTTTGTGTCAGCATGCTCATAATGGCCACACTACTGTTACTATAGAAAAAGGGTATTTCTAGCTTTTAAAATCAGTTATTTCCAGTTCTTGAAAGGCTCTATTCTAATAACTCCTGTCATCCTACATTTCCCACCATCTTAGTGCATTGTGTCAGCTGTCTCTTATCAAAATCTCTGTATCTTGTGACAGTAATTTTTGTTTGTCTGTACCAGTAAAATACTCCAGACTCCTGTTTTGCAACATCGTTTCCCCTTATTTTCAAGCTGATTTTGGACTTAGTTTTAAGGTATTAGACCACACTGAAAGGGAACAGGGTGGGTAATCTATGCATCTGGAATTCCATTACTTGACAAAAAAATAGGCAATCTCCTTTAGCAATTGTGAGAAGTGTTTTGGAAGGTCTATAAACTAACCATCTTCCTATCCATTCATTCGTTTCTGCTTCTGAGACTCACACAGTATACTTAACCACTTCTAGACTGAGATTACCTATTCAGCTACTCACTGTCCTATGATAGCCACCCAAGGTCAGCTATAGGTCATTATCGACTTGTGACCAGAATTGCTGCCCTCTGATATATCTAGTACTGCTTTAAAGGCAGCAGTCGGGAAACAAACATCTTCTCTCCTGGGCTTTGTAAATTTTCAGGTGAGTGAAAGTTCAAAATGCAGAGGCATCCTCCAGAATAATCTCTCTCACTAAGCCATGTTTATGACTTGCACTTCTGTGAACACTCTGCTTTAGTCTTGCATTCATTTACTAATACAAAATTATGAAGAGGAGAATATGTACCATGATGTGTCTTCCTAAAACATCAGATTTTTACAGAATTGGGTCAAAGGAACATTTCAGGTGGAGACTACGCAAATGCCCACTTGAGAGTGTGAACCTGAATCCATACGAGTAGTGGTCTGTGTCAGACTTCGGCAAGCGGAGAACAAGGCGCTACATGTCTGGCCCTTTGCTGAAAACTGAGCCTTACTGATCTGTGTTTGATATTACCTTGGACCTTTCAGCTGCAGCGTTGCTTCTGAACATCTCTAATAAATTCAGTGAGCTAGAAATTTATGCAGGTGTTTGTCCATCAGGTGTGGATCGGGGTTTTGAATTATAGCCTGATCTGACGGAATGGCATATTAAGCCATGATGTGAAATGTTCCCATTTGCGTGTCCTCAGACAAGCTGATGATTCCAAGAAGCATACGTGGACCACGAAGGGATTTCATCAAGCCCATTTCATTAAACGTTAATGATAATGTATTTCAGTGGAATTCTATTTTCTACATTCTGGTTGATGTTAAGGAGGCCTTCATGCAAAATACTCTTGCTTAGATGTCATAACATTTGAAACGTGGAGAATATATGTTAGAATAATTCAGTCAAAAACTGACCAGGGTGACTCATAGGGATCATTGAACAGAGTACTGACCAGCTTCTGAGAGCATATGTATTTCATTTGGTAAACAGTGTTTGATTATGAATGAATTGTGATAATTCAGCCAATTATTTCAATAATTTTGTTTAGTTAACAGTAACAGTAGACATACTGTTTGCTAAATGTATTAACTGAAATTACAGTAGCTATTCAGACTACATTCATCATAATACTTATTAGTGTCTGCCCTTCCTATGTCTGTGGGCTCTTGAATGTTCTGCTCATCCTAAGTGTTGTCATTTCTGCTGGTATTACAGAAAAAAATTGAAATGTAGGCAGTTGTCAATGACAGAAATGTCTTCTGTCTTTTCCACTTTCTGCTTCTTGAAAACAATCAGTTCTGCATGTACAGTCTGAAACAAGGGAATTTAGCCATGTGACTCCCCCTTTAACTCAGTGAAAGTTATGTAGGTAATTCCTAATTTGAGGGCACAGTATTAACTCCTCATTGACAAGAGTAAGCATTAGTGATGTAGTTCCCTTGACTTCATTGCAAGTGCTCCTGAAACTTCTTACTCATGTGAAATAAAGGATTTAAAATTAAATTGGTGAAATTGTGGAAAGTTAATTTCTGTAATTTAAAGGATACCACTAACCATGAGTTAGCCACCTGGATACAGGATGCCAGTCTATCTGTGAAGTGGTTCTTGATGTTCAAAACCACTCTGTGCCCAGCACTTAACAAATACAGGAACAAATACATGAATACAAAGTGAATGGCTTTGGTGGTTTTGATCTCCAGAGAAGATCTCCTTGGCGTAAGATAGTTCTTGTAACCAGATGGAAGTATTTTATGTGGTACTCATTTTGAACTCCCAGTTCACACACTGATGGTCTGCACACTCTGGGCTGAGGTCTGATTGATTATGCCAGCATTAATTGGGTTTTACTCTCCTAAAAATGTCACAGGTATGCCAGCTGTGAGAAAAGTTGTATTTGACCCCGTCTGTTTCATTGTCTGCTCCTGCTCCCTACCAAATCTAAATTGTGTAGGGGCAGGTACTAGTGTTGTCTTCAGCAATCTTTATTATAGACAGCTGTCAATGGCAGATGAATGCTTTGGCTATGCCTCTATCCTTTCAGTGAAGGAAGGAATAAGTGTATAATAATGAGGATTTATCTTGTTATATGAATATACTGACACAGAATTATAACATCCGTATGTGGGCCACTGACAGTCCCCATGTCTCCCAGTTTATTCGATTTTCTCTAGGCTAAATTTATTGCTCTCATAATTAAGTCCAATCCTGAGGACTTAATGGAGTTGCATGTTTTGAAAGTAGCAGGAAATATGGCTCTTTCCTAGCCAGGAGCCTGCGCAGTGTCTGCTCTGGTCTGCCCGGGGTGTAATTCTAACCATTCCGAATGAAGGGTGGGTGACACAGGGCATAGCTTTAGAAGAAATTCCAAATAGGTAATTTTTATCATTTGTTCCATCTCATGGTAGGAATGCCTGAGTTACATTTTGTTTGCAGTAAGGCTTACATCCCTAGTTGCTAAATGGGATCACGTTAATCATGGATGACACCAAGGAATAACAGGCATACATTGCTTCCAGGTAGAGGCAGATCAGGCAGAAGGTGAAGCTTTCCAATGGTGAGGGCAGTGAAGCATTGGGGTTGGTTGCCTGGGGAGCTTCTGTGATTTCCATTTCTGGAGGATTTGGAGGACCTGCAGGGAGTGAGCTCACCTGCTAGGAATGACTGAACCATAGCGATTCCTGCCTTGGGGTTGGGGCATGTACTAAATCACCTGCCGAGGTCTGTTCCAGGCCAGTTTTCTGCAATTTTGTAAGTCAGTGGTGAGCTGACAGTACTCTGATATGACAGAATAAATACAAGTCCAGTCTTTTTCTTTGCCTGGTACACTAAAAATGCTGCTGGTCTGTGGATTCACATGTTTCTTATCCTCCTTCAACTTCACAGACTCCAAGCAGGAACGAAGTTCACTATTTCTTGCCCAACAAGCGTGTTAGTTCATTACCTCCGTAATTATTTTGGTCCACAATTAATATATTTTTAAGGAATTCTTCCAAGTATCGTATCCCTTAAAGGATGTTTGTCTGTAACAGATATTAAACCATTTTTGACTATATGCAACATTACATTGATTCTAATTGCCATGGAAAACATTTCATTCATGCATTTTTAAGCAAAATAGATACAATTTCAAATTGTAGCCATTATTCACCTTAGGTAGTTAATTTTTAGCTCCCACTTGGGTGTCTTAGGAAATAGAGAAAAAGATAAAAATAGCCTTCAGTTTTGTCTGTTGTCTCTTTTCCCTCTTCTGAGAACAGAAAGGGATTTTTCCAGAGTCTAGTCAAGTAAATAGAAATGTTCTCGTCATAACAGGCTTTGGATCAGGTCCACCTGTAAAGATAGTGCCCTTTTTCCCCCCCACCATACTCTTGAATGAATGCATGTCATATATTTAATGATGGCAGTATTCTTTATGAGAAGTCCTTTTAATTCTCTGTGTAAGAAAGTGTTCTGTGATGTGGCTACCTGATTTTATTGAAGCTCACGTCAGGAAAAAAAATTATTGCCTTCCCTGTCAAAACTGACAGTAATTACGAGGCCAAATATATTGCTGTGATTGACTTGTAAAACTAAATCTGTAATATTTCAAGTTTGTAAGTTGACTTGTGCAGCTCTCAGGAAATGTAACCCAGTATTTTCTTTGCAAACTGACATCTCTTTATCAATTTCTTTTATGATCTTTGTTTTTATTTGTGAGAGCAGGGAGTATACACCATTTATATAGATGTACTGGATGGCATTAATGAGTCCACTTCTGGGGAAAAGTAGCTTACCAGTAGCTAAAGGAAAGCGAGGAAGGTTTAAGCACAGGTACCTCTTATGTGCTCCTTATTGTGCATAATCTTTCAGCAATAAATACTGCATATTGATTACTTAATTGTAATGGAAACATACTTGGACAGGAGCAACATTATAGCCTATTTACTGCCTTAATTTTTAAAGAGATTTTAAATTTTAAAATGGGTACTTCACTAAATGCAGCACAATGCTCTTCTGTGCATAAGTTGATGTAGAAGGACTTGTTTATCAAGGCTGCGTTGCTGGGAACTCTTTCCATTTCAGTTGCCTTCCTTTCTTTACCTTTCTAAACCCAGAAAAATCTGTACTTGGTGTTTAGCCTCTATTTGCATGTCTGAAATTCACTCCAGATCTAAAAATTCGCTGTAAACTGATTAGTGAAGAAGCCTCCAAATCGGGTTCTGTAGAGAATAAGTATAAAAGTTTCACTTATTTGCCTAAAAAAAAAATTAAATCAAACATGTGCAGTAGTTTCCAGGTTAATAATGAATATTTCTGAGGAACTGTAGTAAAAAGTGATCTTTCTTTGGCTGAAGGAAAAAAAAAAAGGACCTACACATCAAATAATGCATAAACCAAATGCTGGCTTAAAGACTTCCTAAAGATCAACTAACAGCACTACCTGAAAAATAAAGTAAAAAAAGGAAGATATATCTTAAATATCATGTAGTCATTTAGCTGGAGTGTTAAAAAAAATAAATACAAATGTTGAAGCAATATGTATTAACAGCCACAAAGAGGCACTTGGAAGTGGCATACACAATGTTGTGTATTGTTTCAAATGTACAATACCAGATTATTCTGGAACAGAAAAGATGAAAGTTTCCTTTACAGGAGAAAATATTCTCCATTTTACTTGATCATTTCCAGTCTGTTGGGTATTTTGATGATATTGCTGATGGCCTTTTCGTTTTTCTTTCTTTTTTTTTTTTTAATTTTTTTTTTTAAATTTTTAATTATTTTAAATTTTGTTTTAAATTCAAACCAGTGAAGCAAAGCCTGGGAAGTAATAATTTCTTCGAATCTTAATGCAGTCTGTCTTCTTAATGAGCCTACTGCACTGCCCTGAAAACAGCCCTTTACAAATAAACATGCTGGAAGTGATTTAGCCACAATGTCCAGACTGTGTAAACATCTAATTATTACAATAAAATTGTCAATAAATATACATTACTGCTCCCTTTTCAAACGTTAACCAACTTTCTCTTTGCCTGATAAAAAGGTATAAATTGTATTTTTATGTCTCGGCGGGTTTTGTTTTCATTACCCTGCTTGCTGCTCTCCAGACAAAAGAACACAGCCTAGTGTCTGAGTTATTCCTGGATGGTGAAAACTCCTCCAGTTTTTTATTAACATAAAGTGTGATGTTACTTTTCACAGCAAAATGAATTTGGAGCTTTCACAATCTGATGTTTAGTCACGGCATCTCCCCCC
>VXAY01000707.1:207203-219703 GCA_013399855.1 Oxyruncus cristatus | reverse complement strand
GTTTCCTCTAGACATTAGTTGTGCTAAAAGATTCATCATTACCTGCAGTCATGAAATAAATCTTTGATACTTACAACTATAATATCCATGCTCTACGTTTTATTGCAGATATAGGTAGACAGTCATTATTTCTGACACTTTCTCAGCATTACAAGGAGTACTCTAGGGGAACAACTAGTGTACAGTCTTACAGAAATAGATTGATATAACCACATGGAAGCCAGTTACTTGCAGTCAATATAATATTCCCTTAATGATGTTAAACAGTCATGCAGATTCCAAGTTTAATGTAAAAATCTTATCTTCAAACAACTACAGTTATCTACAAAATAAGTTGCCAGATGGGAAATTTATTTTTTCATCATATATTAGTCCTTGAGAAGTGTGTTACTTGAAACAGTGTAAAAACCTTTTTTAGTTTTAACTATTACAGTTTATTATTATTTAGGAGACATTAAAACAAGACAATGGTCAACAACAATCACTGTACAGCCCTTGTGGGAGATGGGTGTATACTATGAAGCAGAGTACTTAAGGATGTTCTGTGTGGTGGTCGTGTGGTAGATCCTGTCATCACATAAATTCAGTGGACATTTACACAGCAAATATTTTTCCATATGGAAAAAGAGCTAAAGCTGGTTTAGGACCAATAAAGAGAAAGTAACTTATTTTGTTGACCTGTAGTCTTATGAGAGTTAGGTGATACAATGGTATTTCTGCCTTACTATAAGGCACACAGGTTTTAAGTACATAGGTGTGCTTCTGTACTTGGATTCCCTAAATCCTGCACTGCTCCCTCCAGTAGCACCGAGCAGCAGCTCAGTGCTGGTTTAGAGGTTTTACTGGTGTCTGACCTCCAAACCCAGGGTGGCATTAGAAGTATTTGTGCTTTTCCTGCTTACTGGGATCAATTCTTGACCAATGCAGCATGTGCTGGCAGTGGCTGCATGGAACTGGTATGGTGAACTGAACTGGAGGACACCCAAGTGACCCACGAGTGGCACAGGCTTTGGTGACCGAACTTTGGTGACTCTGCCTTTGGCACAGTGCTGTGGTGGCCGAACTGGCTGGCACCTTGGAGAACAAACCTGAACTTTTGATTTGCTTTTTGCATGCAGAGTTTCAAAGGCAAATAGGCACTTCTGGAAAAAACCCGTCACAGACTCAGAACAAGACTTCGTTGCTGTTGTCAATATTGACAGACTCCATACAGTAAGAGCATGTATTCTGGGTTCCTAGTCCATTTCTGGTTTTAAGGGCCACCTGGTATGTACCAGGAAGATCTGATTTTGGGGAGGGATTTCAGCTTCCACAGAAAGGTGGTTTAAAGTCCATTTCTTTGCTAGGCTCAGACCTGTGAGCTACAGCTTAGCATAGCTGCACTGAGTCACCATTGCTGTCCTGATATCAACCCCATTTGACAACCTTACACATCTTTCACTAAAGTGTGTTTGAGTGATGCTGGAGTTTCACCCTTAGGCCATCGAATGAAACACTTGAATGTGTAGATATTTTGATGATAGGTGGAGAGATAAATTTTGCAAAACATTTGCTCTGGATCCTGTTGAACATCCCAAAATTCCCTTGATGGCTCCAGAGGTGGCACTGATGCAAACACCTGTTGCAGTAGGAGCATGACCTTTGAGGATGAACTGTAAGGACTGGCATTCTGGGAAAGGAGGAGGAAGAAATATCAAAATGGAGTTTCTTACCCTGTCCTTGGGCTTGAGTGATGTTGCTCATTGGCCAGCTGTTATTTTTTAACACTGTATGGCTAGAGTCCAAGGAATCACGATGACCTCAGTGATCTGGTGTGGTTTGTGGCTGCAAGGTCTGTGGGAGGGTGGCAGTCTGCCAGCCTCCTGTACATCATTTGCAGGTTGCTGTTTCTGGCTGGTGTTTGTTATTGTAAATGAGTGACACTGCCTGTAACTCATCTTTAAGTCTCACCTCGCGAGTGTCGGAAGAGCTGTGGGTACGTGCTCGTGCACATAAAGGCATCCCCATAGGTATGTGCCCATCTCTATGCTCACCTGCAAAGTGCTTGTCACCGCCCTGACTTACCTCAGTGTGATTGATGATAATTAGGTTTCAGCTGCCTTCTGATGCAGAAATACACACCACCACAGCTTGGCCAGATCTGCCTCCACAGTTGTGCCTCTAAAAGGCTATCGATTCAACACTTCTACATTTTTAAAAGGTCATGGCAATAATTCCGCCTGAATTGTGCTAAGTGAAATAGTTTGCAGAGGTAATATGCTTCCTGCTCAATTCCAGTGTAAACAAAACCCAGTGTTTTTTATTATTGGTTTTAGTATATTTTAGTTACATTTCTTTGCCTTGCTCTCACGTTGTATCAATGAACATTTTGCAAAGTTGTGAGGCAAGTGACCTTCAGCATTATATGACTCTCAGTTCTGTGCAGAGATATTTTATTTTTCTATTATGTAAGATGTGCTGGAAGTGCTTATCATAATACGGTGCTCATATTAAAAATTAAAAACATAAGATTAAAAATTACCCTTTTCCTCTAGTCCTGTCGTATATCTGTCCACTTTAGTAAGACAAACATATCTACAGCTCTATAACCATGGTATTAAATGTGCTTACTTTTTGTAAAATATCATTGTAGTTATACAAACAGCCTTCCCTGGCTTGACTGAGAACAGATTGTACCCAACAATTCGTTTGACTAACAGGCTATATAATGCAATAAGTTAACTTATTAGAATATGTAGTTACTGCAGCCCAAGTGCCCCAGAAAGATGACAGAAAGCTGTGGATGCTATAGCATAAATTATTTCAATAGCTGTGCTACAATTAGTGGCTTTGTGTTCTGTCTGGTTTATGGGACTTACAACCAGGGCTAAACTCAAGGAGAGAGAGAAGGTGAAATTTTATGCCCAGAATGAGCCTTCCTATCTTCCTATAGTTTTTTTTCCCTCTATACTTTGTTTTAAATTATTTTACTCTGTCAGTCATGTGTACATCAATAGAGATCTTAGATTTTCTACCAGCACAGCTTTACGTGTCTGCATGGAGCTACTGAAGAACAGAGCTTAACATTCCTACTCTAAACCAAGGGCTTTGCCAGGGTGATGTCCTGTGTATGAGCATACATGGCAAAGGATTTTCCTCCTGATCATCTTTAGCATTAATGGTAAGTGACACATGCAGAGATAGAAGCTTAAATGTGCTATGTTCCCATGTGCCTCTACTCAATCCCACTACAGTTGCCATAATTCACAACTGATTGTTAATTTACTTTAATACACGTGTCTGTAGCAAGTGGAGCCGATAAGAAGTGAGAAGGTATGTGATAGGCTATCTAACCTTCCTCATATAGATGAAACACTACAGAGCTGAAATCCACTCATGCTCCCTGAACACAATGCTGTATTCTGGTTTGCTGTTCATGGTGTTGTAAATTTTTCAGCCTAGTGGGACACTTTGAAAGACATTTTCCTTTTTAAGTGCTTTAGTGGGAGTAGGTATTACCTCGACCCAAAATCTAGCCTAAGATGTCATACCGTGGAGTCTGTAATTGTGTAGTTAGCTGCTTAGAAGTTAAGTGGTGTTTTGTTCTTCCCTTCATTTTAAGCTGAACTTTGCCAGCCTGATACTTAGCCTACTGTTTATATATGAAATAAAATCAGTACGCGGTTTGGTCCCTGAGTTCCGAGGTCATACTGTATTTTCATAGTGGAGGTGGTAATTAGGCAGAGCACACAGACAAATTTTATCTTTTTTCTTTCTTTCCTTGAAGTGGAAGGGCTGTGGCAGTGGGTATGAAACAGCTGTGCCAGGATAGACCCAATGTCTATCAAGCCAGTAGCATGTTTTTTGACAAGTGAGACGCTGACAGAATGAGATCCATGCAGATATCCAGTGATACTTCCCTAAAATATTCCCTGGCAGCCACTGATTTTCAGGTCAAGTGCTTCTTAAGCAGAAGCGATGTTTCTATATTTAGTACCACTGATGGATTTTTCTTCCCTGGAAGGATAAAGTGAACTCAGTTACTCAGGATGATGGGTGGGAAACTTTGGAAACAGTTCACAGTGTGAACATTCATGATCAATCTTATGAGCTGTTAAATGTTGGAGGTTTGAGTTGAACAAGGCTGATCCTAGGTTTGGTGAGGCCACAGCCATGCATCAGCCAGAAAAATTTGTGTTTAATGGCCAAGAGGCAGATGGGTACCTGACAAAAATGCCCAGTCAATAAAAATCTTTATCCAAGAGAGGTGTGTAAATGCTGAAGTGCAGTCAGGTTCTGAAATATGCCTATTCTGAACTGAACTGTGATGTGATGAACATCTGCCTTGCACATAAACACGGTTATGACACATTATAGGTTGTCATTTTTGTTGTGGCTCAAATAAGGGTTAGTTCTGATTTCTCCAGCTTCACAGTATCATTCCTGATTTAGGAAGAGTACAATTTTACCTAGAACTGTTTAAAACAGTAAAAATTAAATACTCTGGGAAATTCAGAGTTAGGGGACATGGCGCAAGACAAAGACTTGTAAAATCAGTAAACTCGAGGACCTTGCAAAGAACCTAAAAAACCCCATCCACAGAACAAACTCCTTGAGAGTGCAGAGAGTCACAGGAATCCCCTGAATCCTGCAATGCTTTTGAAATGTGTTTTGTTACCCTATGTGGTCATGTCCCACCTTGAAGCCCAGCATCAACAGTGTAGAGCTCAGACACTGCACCCACAGCTCTTTCAACATGTATTGATCTGTGCTTACAGTCCAGGCTTTTCCCTGCCCCTTTCTGTTGCAACCATGTGCTAGGTTTCGTCTGAGAACTGCATTTATTCCAACAAAAGCTATCAATCTGTGACATTGTTTATAACAGGGAGAAAAAATCAAAATCAGAAATCTTTCCTTTCCTATATATACCATATATAACCTTTGAGATTTATCATGGCTTGGATTTCTCTGAGGGTTGACAGTAAGATGACAGAATAAGCTGTCTCGTGGTTTCTTTTTTGTTTTGTTTATTGGTTCCCTGTGTATGAAAAGGCTCTATAAATAATAATCACCAATGCAAGCCAGTACAATAGTTAAAGACACTTAACCTCCTGGCTATAACCATCTTTTGAAGTGGTGTTTTCCCCTCTGCTTAACAGGGGGGCACTGGTGCTGCTGGAAGAAAGAAGTCAGAAGTTTAGAGCATGTTGGTTGTGTACTTGGTGAACTTCTGCTGCAGGGAAATGTCAAGGTCAGAACATGATTGAAGAACCTTCTTCCTCTCTTGAAGTCGCTGTTCCTGTATGATATTGTTTTCCACTGTAGAAGGTTCTCTTAAAAATGAGGTTGAGATCCCTAAAGAAATTGCTTCAATCAGCAACAGTGCTTAATGACTGTTAATGGGAAGTGGAGATAGGATAGTAAGTGTTACTTTGATTAATAAGAGAACTGCAGAGAATTTAAATTGTGCCACTGATGGATTATTTTCTTCAAGCTTGATAAGCGCTTCTCATTTGTTCTTAAATTTGGTCAATACTGTTAAAGACAGCAAAATGAAGTATAATTAATTCTATTACTGCTACTCAGACACAGAGTTACTGGGAAACAGATTGTGATGCAGACAACAATGTTAGGTAACACTTCTGACAGGTTTATCATATGAGGACCCGTCAGTCCCCAAAAGTAGAGAACCTATTGCGAACCATGGTTACAAACTGCCCGGCACTGGCTGCCTTTCTAAGCATGTGTCAGTTTAATTGAATCAACCATAGAAATATTTGCAGTAAAGAAAGCAGATGATTCTGAAGTACGTGGACAAAGCAAACAGCTCCAGTATGTTCCCTGACTTGAGACATGGGGATATTGTTTTTGGATTTTGAATATATCACTACAGGTACTAAGTTTGCAGTTTACGTAAGTAGCTTTTTAGCTTTTTTTCCACCCCTTCATTATTGTGGTATTAGACCCTGTGAAAATTTAAGATATTGGAGGGCTTTGGAGGAAGGGGTGAGATGAGATTTTGCCACTCCAAGATAATAAAACATTTAATGTGCAGACCCCATGTCTTGTTAAATTAACCCCTCCACACGCTATTAGGATCCAGTGCAGTGACTGAGACATTATCACAATACTATTTTCCCAATGATATTTTCTGTTTCATAATTATGTGTGTCTCTTACCAGTCTTGAAGTCCAGCATGTGTATACCCTATGGATTAATATGGCTTGCACAATAAATAATCATATTATAGTGGATTAATATGGCTTGCACAATAAATAATCATATTATAGCAGCACCTAAACACTACACTTAGGTCCTAGTTTTGTTAGGGATTGACAAACATGATAGTCTTCCTTTAGAAAAGCTCCCACACATGTTTAAAGACTGTCCTGAAGGGAAGCTTTTCTTCCCTTGGAGCAGCAAGTCACTGACATCTGCAGAGGTCCCTCGTCACGTGCGTTTGCACATCTTGCATCTGCTGGCACAGTGGGACGTGATCCTACTGAGGATGGGAAGCGTTGATTCAATATAGGTATTTCATGAGAAGGTGGCATAGAATTTGTGCTGGTGTACATATAAGTTATCATTATGCATGATACCTATTTGCATAATGCAAAAAATAGGAAAAATATACTGAGAAAAGCAGTTTATTCAGGGACCTTTGTGTCACTTCTGAAATCAGATTTTAGCAAAAGGTGATCAGCATCTCATCCATTCTGCTGTCTCGGAAAAAATCCAGGCTATGTGCAAAGGAATAGGGAAAATGTTCTGTGCTTTCATTAGCAGTAGCTGCAATTACTGCTTAATTTAACAGACTCTGCCTACTTCAAAGTCCATGCTTCTCCAATTCTGACTGCAGAAAGTCATTGTGTGAGTTATTTCAAATTAATTTGAAACCAGAGTGTGTTGGCTAATAGTATAGTTATAAAATCAGTGACGGTCTAATTCTGTTATTAAAAATGTAAAGCTTATGTATTATGAATAAAGAGTTAATTCTCTTCCAAGGATATTCCATAAACATAATTTCTAAAAGTATTGCAAATACAGAAAACGTATTTCAGGCATGAATTTAGGGGCAATGATCTGTACTCTAGGGTGCAAAAATACATTAAAAGCCTCGTGTGGAAGGTCATGTTTAAAACTTAGAAGCAGAGAACAAAAACCAGTGACAATTCCTTTGCCTCTGAAAGTCTGTGTTTATAGCTCTGCTGACATTTCGAGCAGCAAAGGGAGCAACTGGAACATCTTTCATTCCCTTGACTTGTTTGCAAATGCTTGAGGGTGGCTCATAGGGAATGTGGTGGCCTGACCGAATGGTTCCTTCATTGATACTTTCTTGCAGATATCCAGGGTAAACATCGACCCTAATTACTGGGCACCCTTTATTTCTACAGGAAAGAATGTCAAAGATGTCACAATCCTGGCAAGTAAACGGGGGCAACCTGGTGTATAAAAAATAGCAGTGCCAGAGTACTGATGGTCTTTGCTCTTAAGGCAGCTGCAGGATGGTGTATGTGCATCTAGTAACACAAGGCATTTACTCAGGTTTTAAGGAAAGTGCAATTAGTTCCAACCAGAAGCTTTGTGCATGATTCCTCTTTTTACAGAGGAACATTGGTCTAGGTGGACCAGCAACTTCTTGAAAGATGACAGCTGGCATCGTATATTGCCCCTAATGTACCAAAGACAAAAAAACCTTTAAATTTTAGGTATAATCTCTGTTGAACTAACCAGAGGTTTGAAGGCCAAATAAACCTTTCTCTCTTCCAAATTTTTCTGTTATTCCATTTTATTGTCTGTCATCTTGATACAGAACCCCACATATGTCTGTAGGTGTGTATATTTGTTTGTTGCCATTGTTTTATTATACAGCACAATGGAAATTTGCTGGATAACTTGTTTGCAAAGTTGATTCATGGTGGAAGACAGGTAGGTCCTATATTCCCCTTTACAACAACTACCCTCCAGAATTAAGGGCTATAAATTTGAAGGATTGTGTTTCCGTAAATGTACTTTTCTGAAGGTACTTTAATAATGTCTGGTTTGTCATAAGCTAAGGCTTCGATAATGAAAGGGAGCTCCACATGTACTGAGAGCCCTGATTAAGAGAGGAGTACTGTTTGTTACAGTTATGTGGGTACTTGGCTATCATATAAGTTTATTAAATCATATAAAATTTCAATTTACCCCATAATATTCTATAAAAAATGGAGCACACAAAACTAATAAGTATGCCACTTTCTTTCATATAGGAATTGTATTGTTGGTTATGTTAAAGCTGCCATTTTCAGAAGCAAGAGTATTTGTGCTAATAGTAATTTCCTGTCTCGTAGTTAAATTTTGTGGAGGTTAATTACAGATTGAAATAAAATGAATGTGGTATAAAAGTTAGTAAAATGCCAATATAATGTTATATATTGTTGGGGTGGGGAGAATATATGTAGGTCTTTATATAGTACATATGTAAAGACTCATATTTGAGTCTCTGTTCATTATGAATATAATTTTTTGGACATGGAGTGACACTGTCCTCTTCCAGTGTTTTGGGCCTTATTCTGCTGCAGGGAGATGAAGTTACTTGTTTTTAGGCCTTACTTTCCCTCATACTTCTAATTTGCATAATGTATTATAATGGCTTTCATAATGTTTGGAGGGTCAAGGTGCAAAGTCAGCCAAAATTTATTTTTCCCATAGGTATCAGATCTTATCCTTCATTTATATTCTACTGACAGTTGTCAGTTAAATGAAGCTGATGGTATCCCAGTTTCTTTTCTGTTGTTTCACCCTAACTATGCTTTAGCACATTATCACTTGTTTCTTCTTAGCATGTCAGAAAATACTCCGGATGTGCCTGAAGTTTGTAACTGTATTTCACATAGCTCAGTGGACCGTTTTTTGGAGGTGGAATTGTACTTCTAGACTTCACATTTTGAGGAAGAAAATGTCTTTATTTCTTCTTTGCCAGGTGGTCAATTTGAGTTTCAACTTTTCCTGCCTGCTCCTTGCTGGCTTCTGTTGTATTTTACCATCATATGCAAGACTTGGCAGGAGTATCCGTTTGGTACAGTGAGTGAGGTGCGTGGTGCTGTCCTGCAAATGCATAGTCAAGAGCTAAGAATGAAGTAAAGCATCCTCTTTTGAGTAAAAATAAATAAACAGAGAGTGGGACAGTTCATGAAGAGCATGTTTGGAAATGCTCCTTTTGAGGTTGGGGAGAGCTTGACTGGACTTGGATGGAGCAAAGGGTTGTCAGGAGTCTTGGAAAAGATGATTCTCTTTACTTAAACTGCTTTCAGCAGAGTTGGGTTGGAGCCCTGGCCCCAGATGAGATGGCAGAGACAAATAGCCATGAAGAAAATATGGTCAAAATTTCAAGAGCAGTTGGGTGGTTTTGCTGTCTCACAGTCAGAATTCAGCAAGTGGGAGAAACTAGAGTTCCCCTCCGCCTCCTGTTGGCTCATGTGTGCAGCTCTCTCTTGCTGGTCCTTTCTTTTGCCTTGTCCTGGTAGCACCATCACTTATTTGTAAGAAAACTGGGATTTTGTGTCCCTGCTCCTCAAGGTTTTATCCTCGAAGTCCTGCAGACATCCAAAGTACAAATTATCACTGTGAGCGTCAGGAAGGAAACTGAAGAGGGAACAGAAATCCCTGTCTTTTGGAGGTTGCATAGTCACTCTCGGCTGGAGAAAGAACTATTTTCTTGTTGCTTTTTTGCCAGTCCTGCCCTTAGATAGCTATGTATCATATTTACAACCACAGCATAAGACACTCAAGCCTTGTAACACTTTTAAACTAATGAGGGTGTGGATTAGTTTGGGATACATCACACAGTTTCTAAAGGCCTTTAGTGTGTCGTTTGTGGCTTGCCCTTCATAAGAAATGTATCTTTTTGTGTAGCCTGACCATAGCTCACCAACGTTTTGGAGCAGGGTTGAGAATGTTATTATGATTGGCTTGCTAGGTGAAAGGCTTTTCTATTTAGCTTTTAATAGAGCAAAAGTGACTCTAAATTTGTTAATATTCTTTAGGTTATATAGGACAAATTACAGATAAGTGAGTAAGTAATGAAATTTGTAATGAGAATTTCTCAAGTATGAAATGTTGGCACAAATTAATTGTGGGATTTTACAGCTATTATAGTTTATACCATAAATGCAAAAATGACTGGGGCTTTTTAATTACAGCAGGAACACACTAAATTTTTATGGAGTGCCATTTTGTTAAAGAGGTACTTTAAGCATTAAGAGCAAATGCCATCCGTAACAGTGAGCCCAGATATCTGTCCCACATCAAATAAATATGCTGTTGCTATGAAATTGTTCCTCAGATACTGTAACTGACACAAAGACTAATGAGAAGTCTCTTTGCACACCTTCAGTTTACTGTGTCTTTTTCTCATGGTCATTCTTTTTCTTAATTACTGTGTGTTTGCAAAGGGTCAGAGCAAATCCCTTGGAAAAATATACAGGGCTTTTTAACTTCCCTTTTAAAACAGCACTGTGAATAGCAAAATGTTGGTGTCTCAGTAGAAGTTAATATTATTGTGGAGGGGAGGAGGGAGGATGGCTGGATGCTAATTCTTATTAAATATTTGATGTGTAGAGAAATCTAATACAGTGGAAACTCAAAGAAATCTCATTACTTGGTGGAACACATTGCATACTAAGATAGAGATGATTCAGACTCAAAAACTAACAGGCAGATTTAGAAAGGAAGCACATCTGAAGGAATGTCCTGCTGTTCTTTTCCATTAAAATAAGAAATCTACATATCATCTGCTACCTTGCTTATCTAGATGTTTCTCAGAGCAAAGAATATGTTTTTAAAAATGTCTTTGCATACTGTATTCCTCCCTGGTGATGCTTTAAGCTTTCCCCCTCCTCTTCTCACGCTGCTGCTCTCACAGCTGGCTGGCTGGACAGCAGTGGGTGCCACAGATCCTTCTCTGCTTGCATGAACCTCCGAGGGTCCCCCTGAGCCTCTCCTTCCCCAGCCAATAAATATGTTCCACTCTGAGGCTGATGGTTTTGCTTAAGCACAAGAGACTGCAAACTCCCATCCTTTTTCAGTGCCTCTTCAAACACACACCGTGTCACAGGCTGCTTCCCCAGTTAAGGTCTCTAATCCATCACTCACAGTTCCTTAAGGGGATTAATTAATTTTAAAAATGGTTGTGTTTCTAGGTATGCTAAATGTCCTCCCTCAAGGACAAATGCTCATCTCTCCATTTGCAATCTCTTGATTTGTCTTACTGGAGTGGCCGGTGTTACGCCTTGTATTATGCAATCCCAAACCCTTGCTTGGGAGGAATTGTAGATGAACTGATCCTCAGAGAGCTTGCTCATAATTAGCTGGTATCCTTTTCTTGAAGGTGACGCTCACTGGAGTGGAGGCAGCATGCAAATATGCTGCTGTTGCAACCAGAGGTACGTAAGAAAGCTCAGAGAAAATATGGTCCGACAGGGCACTGAGCTGGGACTTAGGAGTGCTGGGTTTCATCTTCAACTCTGGTACTGTTGGACTAATGTGTCCCTTTTGACTTCACAACTAATTTCATTATCTTCAGGTTTTTAATGTAACCTGCTTTGTCAACTGCATTCCAAAATTATGATAGAAATGGTGACATAAAGACAGGCTATCAGTGTGTTTCGTTCCCTGGGACACGTTCAGAATGAAGTACTGTCTGTCATGGTTTAGCTCCTTCAGTGCCTGTTGGTTGCAGGCTGGCAGCTCCTAGCTGTGGTTGGAACACATTTCCTTTGCCAGATCAAGGCTTTGACCTGAGATTTTGCTCATCCTTCTCTTTTCTAGACTGAGAAATATCTCACCAGGAAAGTACTAACAAGTCCCACTTTTGCATTTGACTGCTTATTTCAGCATTGCCACTGGGATGGGAAGCTAAGGTAAATTTAAATGAGTTTAACTTGGTGAAAGTAGGGCAGCAAAATCTATGCTGCAAAAAAGGGATGGGCATCTGTGTCCTGAGCTTCACAAGGTTACAGAGATATCTGCGTGGTCACTTTCCGTAGAGAAGAGTATTCCCATGCCTCTGTGGTCTACTAGAACATCCAGTCACCCCGAAGTTCATCAGTCTACTGGTGCTTTGACCAGTTGCACTGGGCCTGCACAGCCTTTTTTTCCCCGCTGATCCTGGTCCTACAGCCCATTTCTGTGAATTGTGCAGGACCTACAGTCTCTGTTAATTCCCCCATGCCAGTTCCACAGCGTGGAGTGGTTAAGTGCTGCCCATTCTGTTTTTCCTACCTTAGGCAGTTATTCCTGCATTCTTCTTTCAAAGCCTGGTGACAATCTCCCAAAATTGCTTGTTTGGTGCTTGTGAAAACAACTCAAGGTTATTTAGGTCTTAACCCTAAAGTTATTGTCTGAAAGGTTTTTTCAACAGTATGTCATTGTTTCCCTAACTGAAGTTCCTACAACCCTTCCTCACTTTCCCTCTTTGTTCCTGGTTCCTTAACTTTAAAAAAAAAAAAAAAAAAAAAAAAAAAAAAAAAAAAAAAAAA
>VXAY01000707.1:138999-207197 GCA_013399855.1 Oxyruncus cristatus | reverse complement strand
AAAAATAGAGGAACAAAACCATATCTAGTATTGATTATCTCTGATGTGGGTGTAGAAGAACTGGTGGGGTGTAAAGGATGGCTGAAGTTGCTGGAGGGGTGACCAGTGCCTCTGACTGAATGTGGTCTGGGCCAGCTGTACTGGGCAGCCAGGGGGGTTGTACCTGCTTCAAAAAAGTCCTCTGCTCTTTTCTGTGATGTGAGACACGTGATACCACAATACAATAAGACCCTGAAACAATAGGGCTAGGATTAATCTAGCTGAATAACATAAAGAAGCTGAGCAATAGGAAAACAACTAAACCAAAAGTCACACCTAGATTATTTGTGTTTTCATTTTCATTGCTGGAAAAATGTACCTCATCTGCCAACTCCTGAAGGATCTTGCTCCTTTCCATATGAGTACAAGAGAAGAATACATGTTCTTGGCAAGTTACATTAAAATAGAAAGGAGACATGTTTGCTGAAATGCTCTCATTGTAAATGAAGAGCTTTATGTTTACACAAAAGCTGCTCTTGGAAAAAAGTAATTTTGCTAATGAGATATTCCCATATCTCATGGGGAGGTTTTCAATGCTAAGGCACTGTTTCAGATCCAGCACAGACCTACAATTAAAAGGAAAAGCAACTATCTCAAAGGATTTAATGGCTGAGCTGGCTCTCCAGTAGCAGAGTCTGCACAGCACACCCACCACATGAGCTGGCAGTGATGCACAGTGTCAGAATGACCAGTGGTGCTGCATGACCACCATGGAAATTAGGCACTATTAATGAAAGCCCAGGTTGTTGTGTATAAATTTCTGCTTTCATATCTGAAGTAGCTCCCAGATTTATTGCTAATGAGGGAACTGACATGTCCCAGAGCCCTCTAATTGCCCATGGATTTTCCTCAGGAGTCCTGGGATCACCCAGCTGGTTATAACAGACTAGATGGCCTACAATGTACCAGAGCCATCACAGCTACAGTGGATGGGCCTGTTGACTTGCAGATATATTGCAATTCAGCATGAGAGATTTTAAGCACAGCAATCCTAATCCCAAAGTGAGTTGGTTTGCTTGCTTTGGCTACCTTTGCCAACAAAAAGCCTTGAAACTTTAACCTGAGATGTTTGATCAGCCTGATCCCTTTCCATGGCTAACTTTGGCTGGCCACATTTGAATGTTAAGGACTAAGTAGGCTTGACCATTCAGCAGTGAAGCTCCAGGACAGGCTTCGAGTGTATTGAAAAGGCAAACATTTGTTCCACTGCTGCCTTGCTGAACTGTTCCGTGGAGAACCCTCTCAACCCAGCTGCTGGTGCCTTTCAAAGATACCAATTAAAGTTTTATATGATGTTTTAGAACCATGAATATACTCTACAGACTTGCACATAATTCCTCTGCTACTTTAGCTGTTTTTCAAAGCCCTTTTCAGCAGGCTTATCTTTGTTTTGCTTGTGCTGATTAAAAGGCAAGATATATTTTTAATAGGGTAAGTAGTACCAGAGAGCACACTTCACATAAAAGAAAGAGAAATGCAGACAAACCTTTGTTACCCAAATTGAGTCAAAGAAATTGAATTAATTCAGCTAACAAAGGTTTCAAATAATTAATGGGATTTTCAGGCTACTGAATACATCAGGGACCCTAAATTTGTTTTCAGCAAACAGGATTTTCAAATGATCAAACCTGATTGCAGCTAAGAAAAGAACATATGAGATGATCTGCAAAAAAGCTAAAAAAAAGGCTAAAAATTGGAACTTGAAAGTAAAGATTTCTCTAGAAGTATTTCTGAGACTCAATAGGCCAAAAGTAGCCTGGAGGCAGTCAAAAAGAGCAGTGCCATGATTCTGGGCAGACCCCATCCTGAGTGTACCAGCACGGTTGAACAGTTTCATGGAGATCCTGATTTTATGTAAAGATTCTTCCACTATTCTTTTTTTCTTTTTTCCTTTTTTTTTTTAATGCAGCTTATTGCTCTCTCTGGACTGCTTTTTTCCCCACAAATAACTCTTAATTGTTTGTTTTCCCTGCAAACAGTGAAGAGAACCATATTGCACCATAAAAGTAATGTCATGTGGGTTCTCATCTCATCAGCTCTCCATGACTGCTGAGTCATGCCTGGGTAGTTTTCAAGTGCTACTACATTATTAGAAGACATTTTATGGAAGTCCTAATGATTTATTGAAAAGGGAGTGCCTTTTCCTATATCACATAGGCCCTCTGGTTTTGAGGTTCATTGCTATGGATGGGAGGAGATCTGAAGCTGGTCATGACCACCAAGGAGGACAGAGACCTGCTGCATTGTTTTAAGAAGGGTATAGAAGAACCCTTTGCCTGTCCATCACTGAAGGGTGGTCACAACATCATACCGGGAGACTGCAGTGGCCTAGAGGAGCAAAGATGGTTGTGATGGTAAGAGCAGCTGCTATGTACAGATGAACTGTATCAGGGGAAGGAAATCATTGGTTCCAAAATGATAAAGTGGGCTTTAATTGTCCACATCCCAATGCCTAGGGGAGTACTGCCAGAGAAACTAGAACAGACGGAAATGCTGCTGACGTTAGAATAATGTGCTGCATGTGAAACCACTGCAGAAATAGTTAAATGGTGCCTTTGCCAAGGCTGCAGAGTGAAATGTTACTACACCATGGGGTGGATTAAAATATGCATTTTCTCCTAATTGAGCACAGCGGACTCAGCTGGAGGTCCTGTCAGGAGAAGAGGAATAATTTGTCACAGCTAGAAACGTATAACTTGACAGAGCATCTATTAGACAGTACAGTAAAAAATAAAGTATGACTTGTGCACATTTTCTTTATGCTCCAAACTGTTTGGTATAGGCACCCACATGCTGTAAAATAAATTTCAAACTTGTTGGCAGTGGACCAACCTGGTTGTACCAGGCTCACTACCCTCATGGCTATCATATCATCATGACAAGAAGGCTAAAATTTTTCTGGTTAGAAAGGCCCCATAAACAGGAACCATTGTCTCCCCACAATGTATTTAACTGGGTAGAGCCAACAGAGCTCTATATTAGTTTTTTTCATCACTCTTGGAGAAAGTGTTTATGGGGATAGCAAAGTAGAGCCATGAGGATAAAGGTAAACTCAGTAAAGATAGCCCACCAGGACCCACATTTTTCTCTTTTGGTGAGTAGTTGGTTGTGAGAAGTGTAAAAATGGGCTTCGTGAGACATCTAGAGAACATGGTTTCTCCCCAGCCTGTGCATTTTCTCTAGTAATTTCTTTCTTCATGTCACTTATAAATATATATATATGTATACATATATATATGTATATGTGTATATAAAATTTTCAAAGGGATCTGTCCTGGCTTGACTGTAGCTTTTTGCTGTCTCAGTTAACCAGCTCCCAGCCCAGATGGATCTGCCAAACACAAAGCCCAAAGCCCAAAGCCCAGTCCTGACCAGAAATATGCTGTAGCCTGCAGCAGGGATTGTGTGTGTCAGCTTCTGGGTTTAGAGAAGAAAACTACTCCACTTTGTCCTCTGCCCTGCAGCCTTTGCAGTCTTTTGGGTAGTCGGGTGATGCACAGAAGTCCAAACTTCAGTTCTGGTCGCTGTTTTGCAGCACTTTCATGGAACCCCATGTCAAGTCAGCTCCCAGGACTGGACACCACAGAAGCAACCTGTCACATCCATCCAAGAGGCTGTGTGGCAGCTAAAACCAAGTAACTTCTGTTCAGGCACATGCTTTTTATCTCCCTGAAAGGAAGAGCTCTGACTGACAGGGTAATTCATCATTTACCTGATGCACGAAGAAGTCGCCTGAAGGAGCAGAGCCACACACATTATTTTCACACTGGTGGAGGCATATGCCCTGTGTGACATCCAGTGTTTCTGTAACCCTAAAAAAGAAATTCTGGATTCTCCAGGAAGATATTGTTGGGAATATTTATCACATGCCGTAGCATGTTGAAGTAACACAATGGGCAGCCATTTTCACCACCTGCATAGCAGTGGTAGGAGAAACAACTGAACTGGGAAAACCCCACTGACACTGGAAGGTAGCACTGGAGAGATCAGAGGGCTGGTAAAGAACTGCAAAGGATCCCCATGCCTTCCATATATAATGCAGGTCACTGCTGCCCATATAATTTGCTTTTCAGTGAGGTCACAGGGCTACTCTGAGATCTGGGATACTGTCTGAGTAATTCCTACCCATCACATTAGGGAGGCCTGGTGCTCTATAGTACCTTCACCAACCCCAGCCCCTCAGTGGCATTAGCATGAAAAATTGACTCAGGCTTTACAGGTCACCCTGTATCCTTCCCAGAGAGATCAGGGATGCCGTGGTGACAGGAGCTGTTCTTAGATTGCACTTGCCCTGACTGCAGCCAGACACTTCATTTTGATTCTTGCACTTGGCCAAGGATTCCATATTCCAAGCAGCATCTGGTGAAGTAAAGACAACACTCACCAAATTCCCATCATCATGCTCAGAAGGCTTTGATTCTAACTGAAGTTCATGGTGTATGGCATATGCCAGGTCTCAGCCACCTCACAGGAGGAAGCCTGAATACACCCTGCCTGCCACAGTGATAGCAGTAGCTGCTGTTACATTTTGGTGTGCTTAGTGGAAAAAGTAGTTGAGGCCCAAAACTGTGCTTTTTAAAAATTTTTGTAGTTATTACAGTCACATCCAGAAACTTGAGTCAAAGCCCAATGCCTCCTTGTTTTAGTGACTGTAAAAACACAGTATAAACACCAGGGCTAATGGTCACTCTCAGTGCATGTGCTTCCTTCTGTCTGCACTCACAGCACAGCACTGGGATTGTGTTGTGGGCAATTTGTGCTACCTCTTCCTATTTGCATGGTATTTGTTTTGCAAAGGCCGGCTTCAAGTTCTTACTTTCCTAAGCATAGAATGGTATGCGCTGGAAGGGACTTTAAAGATCGTGTTGTTCCAACCCCCCTACCATGGGCAGAGACACCTTCCACTAAGACCAAGTTGCTCAAAGACCCATCCAACCTGGCCTTGAACATTGTCAGGGATGAGGCATCCACAGATTCTCTGCGCAACTAAGTCCAGTGCCTTACCACCCTCACAGTAAAGGATTTCTTTCTAATTGCTAGTCTAAATCTACCCTCTTTCAGTTTAAAGCCATTACCCCTTGTCCTATGACTACATGCCTTTACTGGGATAATCAACATGTATACATATCTTCACCCTTTCTTTACCTGTTTTTCACTCCTCACCCATTTCTGGCAGCTCTACTCTCTCCAAGGCCATCTAACAGCCATTATGAAATAGAAATAAAAGCTTATGCAGTTCCTGTAGTCAAAATTAGTTTGATATGGTCAGAGGATTTACGTTGATGTTGACAGGTCTGGGTAAGTAAATGCCCAGAGAAGAGATGGGGAACCAAGCCACCCACATTTCCTCACATCCCACTGCCATGCAAAGTAAAACAGATGTGCTTAACTCGTTTGCAGTCACATGGAACACGGTAGGTTCATACACTGCACAGATCTCTCCAGCATAAATGAGCTCCAGTCAGCCTTGGAAGAGGACACGCTGCTTTTTTCTGAGCAGATCTTGGTAAAAATTGAGTTACACTGGAATCACTGGAACAGAGGGCCAATGAAAAATGCCACAAAAGCAATATTTGTATTTGTCACTGCATTCATTTATTTTTACTGCACATTTGCTGTGTGCTTCTTTGACAGGATCTCCCACAGAGAGTCTTACCCAATTGTAATTCAGTCTTGGACTTCTTGACCCTAAATAAATTTTTCTTTGCTGATCAGTCCCTTTTTTTGGTCTGTTTCCTTGTCATTTTTTGTGAGGGTTGTTTGTCCTACTCCACAATGATTTTTCCCCCTTGCTGTGTGTAGCAAGGTGGGAGGGGGGTGCAAATTCATGGGCATTTTTTGTACCCCTGAGGACAAGTCCTTGCTACATTCAAATCCTAGAGGTCTTAAGAATTCCTGGCTTGCTCAACATTTCATGTTCAAAATCACACACCATGGGTCTAGGCCTCTTTTTGTCCTTCTGCTTATTTAAAATTGAATCAGCTCAAGGTCTTTTAGACCAAGCTTCTATGCTACAAGCAGCTACCTTGCAGTGTTTTGGTACTTACTAGAACTGTATGTAATGTGGTGTTGCTCTAAAACCTGGGATTACTTGCTGTAGAAATTTGTCCCTTTCATGCAAAGATAGTTTGTCCTTCTGTATTTGGAAGCCTTGCTTACTGCATGGTGAATTTGAAATTCTTCTAATGATGCATTCCCTAAGTTTCTTGTAGTGAGATGGTGATCTCCAGCCATAACAAAATTCAGCCATCAAAGTGAGTGGCAGACCCTATTTTAATTCCCATAGATCCTCTTTTTCAGGCTTTCCAAAAGTGATTTTTGACTTAGCCTGTTTCTGGGTTTTACTGAAGCAATCAATTCTTATTTCTTTTCAGTCTACTTCATCAGTTAATGAGAATTGCTACCTCACTGCCTTTTACCTTTTCTTTTTTTAATAATGCATATCTTTCAATGCCTGTGTTTGAGGCAAGATTACTATTCCACTGTGTTTCTATTGTTCTTATAATATCCTTTTCTTTTGTTCTGCACCAGAGATTCTGCTTCCTATATGTATCTGGTCTTAATGCACAGCATTTCTCTTGATTTTCTCTGTTTTAATCCAGTTTTAAATAGCAAATTTCATTCTATGTATCACACAAACATTTATTCCTCTTCTCAATATTATTCCCATATTCTCTTGCTGCCTATTCCTCTCCCCTTCTGTGTCCTATTACCCATTGCAATAATCTAATTTATCTGATTTTTCTTTTTTGCCTTGCATTAGAATCAGATCTCATGGAGAATGAGTCTCCCAACCCTCTCCCCTTTGTTTCTAGTTTAAAGCTCTTATCAGCTGTGTGATTGCAATCCTAAGAGTTATCCACATGGAGTTCATTCCCAAGAGTAGTCCTCATGCTGTGAACCCCTTTTTGCGTGGTCACGCACCTCGGAGCTTGTTCATAGCACTGGCCCATAAACCATCATCTTATCCTACCTCTTGTGTCCTGCCTTTGCGCTTTGGCTACTGAGGGGCTCCTGTAACTTCATTCATTTCTGCATTTTCACCTGAGAGCCATCTCTGATCGCCTCTAACGTGACTATGGCAGTGCCATCTGGCTCCCCACAAAGGACAGCCAGACAATTGTCTCTCTTTCTAATCAGGATCTTTTCCAGCCTTACTGCACACCCTTGAGCCAAGCTGCCAGTACCCATTCTCTTGTCTAAATCTGATTTTGACAACTGTCTTCCCAACTACTCAATACAAATCACTGGTCACAAAGACCTTTCTCTTCTTAATATGAGCCTATGAAGTCCTCTGCCCATTCTTTTTTCGTATAGCATCCTATGGATCATCCATATTCTTTCTTTGACTGTTACTTCTTTGTCCTTTCTCTTGGGGCTGAATCACTTTCTCATCCTCTCATCATTTGTGTATTCATACTCCTCTTTTTTTTTTTCAGTGAAGCAAACATGTGCCTCATTACTTCTCTATTAACTGATCTTTTCCTCGATTTCTTCTTCCATTGTCTCACCTTCCACATACACCACCATGAGTATCTTGCTCAGAAGTTATGTGGAGTCTGTCATTTCTTATCTCCATCACTTATTTAAACGCCCTTCTGAGATCCATCCACGTATCAATATTACAATACACACCTGCTTGAGTTTTGAAAAATCGATTTGCAGTCTCTTCCCCCTAACACACACCAGAACTGCATTCCCTCTCCAGCCAGCTGGAGACATCTACCAGCAAAACTGCAGATATGAAGCCAAGGTCAAAGCTGGGCTACTCAGTCAGGAGTGCACTTCAGAGATGTGTTGGTGGGGGCAGGGGGCGGAAGGGAGTCTCGTACTTTCCCTTTGCTGTGTTAATTGTTTCCGTGCTAGCAGGAATAAAAAGTAGTAAAAGTTTATTCTAGGCACTAAATCAAACAAATGTGCTATGTGCACAGTTTAGGAATTAAAAATCTAGTAATATATCTTGAAAATGTTTTTAGAAATACTCCACTTAGTGCCGTTACAGGGTATGAATTATTTTACAGATTTGGGTTCCCCTCTGTTATTAAACACATTTGCTTGGTTCTAAGAAGCCTGGTTTTGATTCCTTTGATCCTATTATCTGTTGTCTGCATCATTACAGTGGATAGTTACAGGAGTTGTGTCTTGCATTCGGAACTTGCGATTATGGCTTTGGGTAGGAGTAGCAGCAAATCCTGCTCCCATTCACGATAGTGTAACAAAAGACAGAAGAAATACTGACAGAAGGCATGCAGTCAAGGGAACTGGTCTACAGGATAACAACAACAACAATAATAATAATATAAAATATGTCATTACCACTTTTTAGGTTGTTTTAATAGTGAGATATTTAAGTGAGATAGTGAAGTGATATTTACTTATGTGGTAAATATTACATACATCCTAACCTGAGAAGAATCAGCAAAATGTTGTGCAATTTTTTCCTTTCACTTTTTTCTTTCTGGCATTTTTACTTTCCTCCTTCTTCTTCCCCTCTCCCTTTTACTGCCCCCTTGCAACAATAAGCAATTTGGTTGTTTGAGACTTTTATCTTTCTACTTGTGCATGTGTGTATTTTTAAATGAGTAGTTCTCACTTTACACCACACTTGAATTACATGAAGAAAAGGAATCATCCTACTTAAAAGAACACAAAAAGATTTTCCAAGGGAAGTATTTGAAGAGGGATTTGTCAAATTAAATAAAGACCATTGTTAAAGGTCTTTTTAGTTTCAGTTCTGAAGAGAATATAAATTTAGACTCCGAGCAGTAGGTACGGTTTCAAGTGGCAAATCCAGTCCTACATTTAGAGAAGAGATTTGCATTGAGACACTTGCCTAAAGAGCTTTTCAAAAAATCCCGAGTGCTTTGTTTCTTTCTTCCAAGAATATGCTTTTTGATGTTATGTTATGTCATGGTGCTCTCCTTTAAGGGATGGGAAAGGATACACGAAATGACATCTAGCAGCTTTTCCTGGTGCAGTCTGATAATGATCCCAGGCCAAGTGTATTTCATATGCAATGGAAAGCTCTTTGTGCACAAGCAAGGACAAGGGTGGCCTGAGCTTGAGATACCTGCAATAATCACTTGGCAAATTCTTGGTGCCTGGGTCCAGTGGCAGTCCAAGACTGAGAACTCTGGAGGTTGCTGCCATTAAAGGGAGAAATTCATGGGAACTGTAATATTTTAAGCAACCTGTGTACTTACACAGAAACCAGCATCTCTTCTTCAAGAGGCAAATAAAAAAACAGGAGAGGGCACTTGTAAGGGTCAAATGCACGCAGGTACCAGCAAAATTGCATATTCAGGAGAATTTATTTCCAAAGTCAAGAACACTTAACATCTCGGCACAAATCTGCCCTGGGCCTAGGAAAAGACATGGGCCCTGTTCTTCTTAGGGCTTTTATCGTCCCTGGCCCTGCCACTGTGGGGCCTTCAGACATGTCTGCAAGAACTTATATTCTCTCATACCCAGGAGTCAGCTCCGCTGGAATGCAGGAGGAGAAAGCATCTAAAACTGACTCTGGGAAAGATGCCTTTTTCCAGGCAGGAAAGCTTTCTTAAGTGAAACCCCTGGTCTCCTCGTAGTAAAATCTTCTGGAAGGGTCTTCTACACTTACAGCATCTAAGACTGGCTCCTGCACTTGAGTCACAACAACCCCATGCAGTGTTCCACGCTTGGGGCAGTGTGGCTGCAAAGCTGCCTGATGGGAAAGGATGTGGGAGTGCTCATCAACAGCCAGCTGAACATGAGCCAGCAGTGTGTCCAGAAGGCCAATGGCATCCTGTCTTGTATCAGAACTAGTATGGCCATCAGGACTGTGGAGTCAAGGGCAGAGAAAAAATGTCTTGAATCCTTGTCTCCAGGACCCCTGTGCCTCATTTGCGTGGGCTGCCTGGGCAGCGAGGGGGCTGCGTGGCCAGAAGGCACCCATGAAGCTGTGTAGGAGGATGGATTCTGTTTCTGAGCTGTTCTTAGGGATAATCTACATATCATTAAAACTCCTGTGCCATCTGAATGCATAATGGTACTTTATCAACTAAAACTTCTTTATTTAATCAGTTGATTTAATTACGAGCTAGTTAATTGAAAAATTCATGGTACAAGTTCTGAAGGTCAAAATACTCAGAAGTTCAAAGACGACTGCAGCATTTGTTTCACTTGAGCTGTGACATGCAGTACTGAGTTACAGAAATCTGCTCTGATTCAAACTGGCAAACTGATCTTGGGACTAAACAACTGTGTTACCAAACAAGAAGACAATTCACTTCCATTCATGAGGTGTGAATGTACCTACTGCCAGCTGTGGTCATTCTGTGATTGATTTATCTGTATGTTGTGGTTTCCAAAAGATCCAAGTAGTAACTACGCTTGCAGAAATGCCTTTAGCACTGTCCTGTCAACCCTTTTAGCCCTCTCAGGGACACGTCTGTATCTGAGGAAAGTGCTGGATTGCTTGACCAGCAAACTGTGGTTGTCTCTATTGGAGAGACACGGTGAGGGCAACGAGAGCTCAAGATTCCCACTTCTGGGTCTCTGTTTTTCACTGCATGAAGGCTTTTTAAGAAGTTGCAGAGGCCAAGTGAAATATCTAGTTAATAATCTGGAAATAATCTGGATTTATGAACTGCTAGGTGTTGCAAACACTCGTTCCCCTCCCAAACAAGCACCACAGAGCCAGGGACCACTAGGACCTTGCTTGACATCCCTACTGTTTGTCCAAAATGTATGATCAGAGCAGGCTGAGAGCGACATCCTTGTGTTCACACCTCTGTTGTATGCCACCCAGACCTTGGGTGCACAGAGACTTCAATATCCCCTCTTATGGGAATATCCTGTGTATTGGCAAACTCTGGGCCGCTGCAGGCTTTTGGTTTTCATCCCTTCACTGCAGAATTTTGCCCTTCCTATCTCAGCAGGAATGCCTGCTGGATTAGCTGGAAAAAAAAAAAAAAAAAAAGGAGGATGGTAAAGAAAATGAGCAAAGGACAAAGCATATGAAAACAATAAAGACAAAAAGCTTGCATATATATTATAGATAGATTAATACTTATTCTTGAGGGACGCTGCCTGCAAGAAGAATTAAATGAATA
Source organism: Oxyruncus cristatus (assembly GCA_013399855.1). Taxonomy (NCBI): domain Eukaryota; kingdom Metazoa; phylum Chordata; class Aves; order Passeriformes; family Cotingidae; genus Oxyruncus; species Oxyruncus cristatus. The sequence continues at coordinate 196,068 of VXAY01000707.1, read as the reverse complement.
AATAATAACTATAAAGTAATTTAATACTGTTAAAAACTATCCAGGAGACTTGATTTCAGAGAGTGCACTTCAGAGACTTTCGCTTTATCCAGTTGTTTACTGGAAGACTCATTTTTTTCTCTTGTTGACCTGCACTAACAGCTCACAAACCCCGCACAGATAGCGAGCAGGGATGGGCCACTGCTAGGCACTGCTGAGAGATGTTCTGGGAAATCTGAGAGCTTGCAAGAGAGGTCCAAGGACCAGTTTTCTTAAGTGCTGCAGTGCTATTAAGAGTGCTACTGCAGAGCTGCTCTGAGAGGTTTTCCTCTCCTTGGGTTTCCGGTTAGAAGCTGTCATGATGCTTGCGCAAGCTGAACAAGACTTGGTAGGAATAGTACTGTTTCCACACAAAACTTCCACCAAGGTCTGACTATGACTTTTGGGGATACTTCAGCCCTTACATACCCAATACCTCTTTTCAAGACTCTTTGCATTTCAAACTCATCCCTTAGGAGTTGTAAACATGAGTCAGGATGTTTTTAACATTCCTGTTGGGGATTTATTGACAATCTCCACTCATATTTCGGCAAGGTTTATGCCACTGGGGCATTGCTGGGCCAGAAAATGAGCGCAGTCCTTTCAAAGCACCTAACTTGCTGCAATCCTGGACAAAGCAGATACCCCTTTAGAAAAGGTGTGCTGCTGAAACATTGGCCCTGTGACGCAGGACATACAGATTCCGAGCTTTTTTGGAAAAGCTTTGCAGAGCGTATGGAGAACCAGTTTTCAAACCTTTATGTAGAACTACAGCAGCAACCTTGCATGCAAACAGGAGGAATGTAACAAGACCACTGCCGACCCTTGCCTGAGACCAGCTGCAGTGGTCACCCAATACTTAGTGACGATGGTGCGTTTGGCTTGCATGAGCATGTGAGCATTGTAGGATCCTGTGACTAATATATAAACATTTCTTTTCTCCATAATTAATGTGATATTTCCCCTCTGGGGATGATCCTTTGCAGGGCTAAGAGCTGGACTCGATGATCCTTGTGGGTCCCTTCCAGCTCAGCAAATTCTGCGATTCTGTCGCAGAATACCTGCCCAATACAACAGCAAAGGATGTTGTATTGGGCAGGTACTGTCTGCAGTTTTAAAAAATCGTTCATGCCCATCATCCACAACACTAAAATAGGAACCTTTGGTCTCTGCTATGTCATTTCTGACAATTGGCCTAATGAGGCAGCAGAAACAAAAGAATAAAGTAACAGTAATACAGTGACATAGTTTTCACATTTTGCTCAGGTTTCCTGTCTCCCATTATAGGCTTTTATGAGAAGTGCAAAACACATGAAAATTCAGAAGGCATTATTTGAAACAATAAGTGAGTCTAGGTAATAAGGTAGTGTATGCCCAAAAGCAAGGGAAATAATTGTTTTTCAATCTAATGTTGTATTTATCACTCCTGGGATGAAAATGAAGCTAATATATGTTTCAAGTGTAAGTTCAAAATATTAATGTGCAACCAAGCAAGGGTTTATTTTCTCACTCTCCATCTGTTTCTATCGAGGTTACTTTGTTGTTTTTCTACATTGTGTGGTTGCATTATCTTAATAAATGATTAGTTGTGAGATATTATTTCCCTTTAAACATATGACAGCAAAACACGGTTTTAATAAAGTGTTTTGAAAAAGCAACAGACTGATAAAAAACTACGGGCAAGAGTTCAAATTGGTAATGAACTGAATATGCCTCTAATTATATTGAATTTACAAGTAATAGAACGAAGCAACATTAGAAATTACTTCTGACTGAAATTTATTGCCTTAAGGCTGAGAATGCTCCCCTCAAACTTCTGGAGACTAAATAAAATTGCTGTATCAGTATTTATTTTAAATACCAGTCACTTCAAATCTCAAAATGAAGGACAGTGGGCTAAACCATCTTGAAAACAGATACGCCAATAAATACGTCACAAAAACTACGGTTTTTCTCAAGGTAAGGTTTATTTTTGGACTTTAGTTTACATGCAACATTTGGTGTAAGTTGTTCTGGCTGTATGTAATAGCAGGCTCATCGTACATTTAAACCTACATTTTTAAACTGGGATTCAGTTCTGTCAATCCAGATGAGGCTCATCGTAGGACTAAATGTCTGTGCCCCTTGTCAGCAATTTAAGACTCAATCTTAATCTTTGTATGAAGTAATTTTGTATCAAATGTATAAATAATTAATGTGCTGTGTATGGAAGCACTATCAGATTAATTCCTTTAATAACAAAAATCCATAGATAAATAGAGGTTGGTCAGCAAAGTGACCTTTTATCTTTTTTTTTTAGTGACCTTCAATTAAATCCAGCATTGACCAGAATGACCATTAATCATTTCAATCAGATTGCTGAGAGAATTACTGAGTGAAGTCAGTTGAGTCATCTCAGTTTACTTTCTGTGGGGAAGAGGCACTGGGTTTGTATCATGCAAACAACACAATAAGCCTGTGATTGGTTTCTGCAGGTCAAGGCTGATACATATTTGTGGAGCAGCATGGACCTTGTCTATCTGCAGTGCTCTTGAACCTATTGCAGATAAATAAAGGATTTCTTCCCCCAGTATGGGTAACCTTAGGTTTTGTGCCATAAATAGATTTTCAAATATCTTACAGCTAAAAGGAGAGGAGGTTTGTTTGCAGGTCAAGCAGAATAAACAAGACTGTCTCACAGTTTTCTCTGGAGTTTAAATATGCTTGTATACCACAGAGAAGGAAAATACAAGTTTCATACCTATCTCTCTGGCTGCTGCTACTCAACTGACATGAGCACAGTGTGAATGGAAACACAACTGGAGAGAAAATAGTAAAAGGCATTTAAAAAGTGGTCAGAGCAGCTATTAGGTTAAGTAACATTCGCTATAACCTCAGCTTCATGGATCAGCTTTCCTGATGAGATCACAGCAGGTTAATGCAGGAGAGAGGCAGAACCAGAATCTTGAGTCAGAAATGGAGAAGTCCATCATATCAAGGAATAGCAGAGTTCCTGATGTAATGAAACTGTGTTCAACAGTTATGTTTCACTTTTTCCGTGCTGAGGATGATATTTTGGCAGTATTAGAGGGAATGAAAAGGATATGCACAATTCATCATGTCAGTATCTTGATTCTTGTGTGGCATAAATGATAAAAAATTAAGTGTTTCCAGGATCTCTTTTTTTGGGACTATACCTTACTGGTCCAAGCTAGAATGTGTCACTACCACGAAACCCAAGATCTCATCTGAGAACAGTGCTGAATCAATAGAATGGAAAAATGGCAGACAGAATAGGAAAACTGCTGCCCAGGAGTCACGTATTTGTGGCAAGAGTTATCAGAAAACATAGACAGAAGCCCAGTCCTCTTATCACTCAAATGCTTCCAAACTCCCTAAGAAAAATATTTAGCTACAGCAAAGCTTCAGCTACAGCAGAAATCTGTCACCTCCCTGCTGACGTATCTCCCACCTTCTAGGCTGTGTCCTCCTTTGCCAACATTTCCAGATGACATACCTTTGGGCTTGTGCTCTACATGATGTGGTAATGTCAGTCCTCCTAGAACAACATATATGGGAACTAGTTGGTATGATTTATCTTTAACTTGTTAGGTTTCACCTATCTGAGTTGTCACCTCATGTATCACCTCCAACACACCTGCATGTTGAGCATTCGTGTAGCATTGGTCACCTACAACTTTAACACGACCAAAAAGTGGAGTGCTACTGCGAAAAGGACGTGATGGTTGAGTGTGCTGCTTTGTCTAGGAAAGGGGCCTATGGTGTTTTCTAACAACTGTCATAGCTCTTCGGTACAAGAAGTGTTTATACTAATTGCAGTATGTTTTTTTTTCCCGTTAAACTATTACTTAAGTACCTTGCCTTCCTGTAGGCCTATGAGTTTTCTTTCTCATTTCAAACTGGAAGCTTCTAAGACCATTTCTGGTTTATCTTCTGACAAGTTCACCACATCCTAAAAGGACTTCATCTTGTCGTGTAAGAACAACTTTTTCTTGTCCCCTTTCTTTGCCATCCTGACTGTTGTGTCAGCAGTAGGGATAACTCCCACTGTACAGCTGCTACAAACATCACCCAAACATACAAAGAGTGATGTGAAGAAAAAAGTTCTGAATTCTGGCTGATACTAAATTATTTAAAAGCCATCCCAAATAGCAGTGGACTACCTCTGCATGAACACAAGACAGCCTGTGGCAGGGCCACTTCCCATCTCTGCCAGACAGCACAACGGAGAACCAAAATCCTGCACCTATGTTCTGTCAGCAGAGGTGCTCCCTTCTCTTTTCTGAAGGCAAGGTGAAGTGGAAATGGCACACAGAAATCAGACAAAAAACTAGGGGAAGAAGAGGGGGGAGAATGGAGCAGAGTCACAAGATTCACAAAAGCAGGGAAAAGCTGGACAAGTCATCCCATAGCCCCACTGCAGCGAGGAGGATGCTTTGCCTGCTCATTGGGTGGCAATGGGTAAGGATCGAAAGACATAGTGGTGGGGATGGGTTCCTGGGCTCTTGGCTCCTGCTCTTGTGTGGTTGGTGGACCAAGGGCTTGAACCCTAAAAGAATGTTCAGGGACCCTGAGAGGTTTCCAGTCCTGGACAATCCATGGATGTGGGGGCAGATTTGTTAGAGGTAAGTGATGGGGCAGCACTGACCTAGTCCATCCCCATCCTCTTCCTCATTATATGTAAACACAAAATGTCCAGGCCCCGGCAGGCTATTAATCACAAGCCCAACTGCATCTGAACTGAGTGTGCGAATTCATGTTGCTAGTCCGTACAACACGGGTTTATAGCCACCTGTTTCTCTGTGTGAGTGCCACATGCAGTGCAGTGTGACATTTAGCATGTTTAGTTATAATGCAGCATGGTGATGCAAGCCAAATTAGTAACCTGTTTCCTGGTAGCCATTTAATAACAGTCACAAATGGCCCGAGGAAATCCCCATTTGTACTAAAGACAGTTTAACTGACACAGATGTGTTCATCTACGCAGAAACTTCAAAGGAGGCATTTTCACAAATATGTGCTGCTTATTGCCTTTCTAGTGGCATTTGTTGCTGCTTCCTGCAATGCTTGGTTTAGATGGGATCTTGTCTTTATGGGCCAAATGAAGGGTCAGCCAGAGTGAAAGGCCACCCCTTCTTTTTCTTCTTGCTGAAATCGTTATTCCAGATCACTTTTATATTCCCATATTTATTTAACATAGAAATCTTAGATCTTGGAAAGCATCAGCTGGTGCACCACACTGCCTTTTATAGCCAGGGCTATTGCTTCATCATTTGATATGAATTAGGAGACATTTAAAAAAGTGAATGCAAACCTAAACAGTAATTTGGTTCACTTTTCTATGAGATTATTTTTTTAGCTAGATATATTATCTATATTTAAAATATATGAAATGGAGGTATACTTAGCGTTCAAAGTCATATATTATAAAGATAGAAGAAGGTGAACTCTTGATATATTACAAGTCTTTCATACCATGAAATAACTATTGCCTATTATTTTACTCCTGACATTTTTATTTTGAGGGGAATTTCAGTTGATTTGTATTGCTGACACCACTGATATGTTGTTTCCAGTGACCTTACATCCAAAATCAGTAGGGTGTGACATTTGATGGCCCAGATAAAAAACATTAATAGTAGAAGAGACGGATTATTTTCCTGGTCATAAATTAAGTTTAAATAACTCAGAATTTATTTTTAACTCTCCAGTACTTTTTACTGTCTACCCAATAAATGTATTTATTACTGGAAGCTTGGTGAAGCAGTTTACTAAGATTCTTTTGTGTAGCCTTGTCTTTCTTTTTTGAGGCAGTGTCTGGTAGCAAGCACTGCTTCCCACAAACAAAAGGAAGTGGCTCCCGAGTAGCAAATAAAAGGAAATATAGTGGCAGCAGCAACTTCTGGCATGATTAACAAATGTCGATAGAGATTGATATAAGTGCTAAATGCTTAGTATAAATACTAGTATGACCTAACCTGTAGTCTTCTCACACCTATTCACAGTCCTGCCTACACAAATTGCTCTGCAAATGTTCTCTAGAGACATTTTTTTATAAATGCCGGGGAACTACACACCGTTCTTGTGTATATTTCTCCACTTTGAACACATTCAAAGACCATGATCTCCAGATGCCACTTGAAAAGGGGAAAAAGAGAGTAAGTCACTGCTACCATCAGTCCTTGGGACACAGGCACCTTTATGTAAAGGAGTAGTATGGTTGATGCCTCAGCAAAAATCTTAAAATCCCTGAAAAAAAATGCTCTTCTTTCCCCTCTCTGATCTGGAACATTCATGAAAATGATAAATTGTTATAGGATTGTTTTGAGATTTTTTATAACAGTGAGAAGAGAGCTATTGCCATATAGAGACTATTAAAAGACAAAATGGGTTTCTGCAGCATGGGTTTATACTTTGTGTTCTCTCCTGTCATTTTTTTATTGCACAAGTCTGTTCAGGAGATCACCACATCTCTTACACTGTCCATGGGTGGTGATACAGCATCTGTTTGCATGGCTTAGTCCTAGAGGCACTGACAACAAAGCAGGGTCATGGAATTTTGCTCTTCAGAAGGGTCTTGTTGGAATTTTCTGATACAATCTGATTTACTGAAGCAAAATCAAGCTTTCTGGCTTGCTCCTTTCCAAGGGAAGAAGAGGGGAACAGATCAGTTTGCCTGATTGAAGATGCTTCCTACATTCTTTCTGTTGAACAAGTGCCATCTGTAACTTTAGTGGGGCTGGAAAAGCACAAGAGGTTTTGGATACAAGCATATGAGTGCTGTTTGCATTGTGAAAGGTCTTATCATAGCCAGCTTTTATTTCATTTACCCTAAGCTGTCTCAGGTCCAGCCTTCACAGACCCAGTCTGTGGGTGGAATTTGCCTCTCCCGTTTTCCCGGCACGATTCTTGTTGCAACAAGGCAAGGCAGCACCACAGCCTGAAGCTCAGATGCTTCAGGGAGGTCCCAGCATATTGGCCATGAAGAGGACTGCTGCCTTTTAATGGGATAGTGGTTGGCTGGAGCAAAAGATTTTCCTGTTTGTGACTTCTGAGAGGGATTCAAAGTAGGCCTGGAGTGTGAATCCGTAGCTGAGATGGAAAGTGCATGCAACAGAGCTTTCTGCACACAGCTTCACATTGCCATCTGTTCTGTGTGTTTCAGAGCAAGCCATCAGATAACCTCAATCCTGAAACAAACAGGTCTCAGAGATACATGACTGCTAAAAATGAAGTGTATACTTTGTTTTTTTATTTCTCGATTTTTAGGATGAACTCGGTTCATGTTTTCCTCTGCAGTCAACAGGATTGTTTGTGAAGAGTTTTAGTTTGGGTACTTGGTTTTTTTTGAATGATTTAAGCTGAATCTTGTGTAATTTCTTAATTTCAACAGCAGAGTCTTAAAGAAAAAGATCTGTAATAGCATGAGCTGGCAGCACTCAACCTATGTAATAGCTGTTTGTATGTACAGATTTGTATGTTTTCTTTGACTGAAATTTTTTATACAATTGAAACCTACTGATTTCAGCAGTCTACTGTAGCTGACTTTCTGAGGAGAACCAGACCCCATGAATTCAAGTTTGGTTAGTACTTTTCCAAACATTTCCTGCACAAGACAGTCAGTAGAAGAATAATAAACCCATCAGTGTTTTTCTTTTACAGTAATTTTCCTAGACTCATATGCTGCCACTGAACTGGTACTGGAGTCATGTATCGGATGGCTAATGAGAAAAAGGGGGTAATTTCAGATCATCCCGTGACACTCTTCTCCAGAGAACTGGTGGAATTGGAAATGGCCTTCAGCTTGTTCCAGGAGGGCATGGAGGCTTTTGTCTCCTCCACCTGGACATTCCTCAGCAATTTCTCCTTGGGCAACTAATGGTGGAGCAGGAGGATCCCAAGACACATCTGTACCTCCTGTCAACGGTTCACCATCCTCGGTGTGTATGTCCACTCTCCACATGGCTGGGGGAAAATATAAGGGACTTACTCCAGGTGCCATGGGTGTACAGGTGTGCGAGGAGCTGGGGAAATTGCTAAGTATGTCTTCCCCTCTATCTAAACAAGAGTCAAAGAATTTCATGGGCACTAACCCACCCTAAGGTTTGAAATTGCTCTTTTTTTCTCCTTCACAGTCCCTTAGCTGGAGAGCATATGAGATTGTAGGGGACACTTGGGTTGTTGGATACACATATGGATTTCTGTTGGTCTAATGCAAAAGGGATGCAACCAGCAGAACAGCACTTCAGTAAAGTGATAAACTGGCTACAGAGACCATTCTGCTTCTAGTGAGATCTCCAGTCTACCTTAAAAGAGGGAAAGCCATTATGGGAAGAAAGATGCCCCAGCCCTGGGGCATGACAGAACTCTCTCCTCTCAGACACAGGGCAAAGCTGTCCTGCTACACAGCTAATTCAGCCCTGGGACATGATCTGTGGCCTGAAGAAACCTGGGCTACCCAAAGGTGCCTAATGACAGCTGCTCTTCCTATTCTGGGGTACTTATGTCCACTATAAATGCAAATACGAAGATGAAATAGAGGCCATGACAGTAAACGGCATCACCAACTTTCCTTAAAAGATGTACCCAGGTCCTGGCTTGCTCTGAACAAGTCATCTCAATATATCATTCTCTCTTCAGCTACTTTGATGATCTTGGAGGGGTTTCCCTAACAGTTGCACATGTCAATTTTTCTCAGTTCACATTAGTTCCTATGTCTGGAAGTCAGTATTCCAACCATTAATATATAGCATGCTTTTACTGTGAATTCAGGAAGTATCACTGCAATTAAATTTCCCTGTTAATGACATGATTTATTAATGAAACAAGGCTCATCTTGAAGCTCTTGAAAATGAAAAAAGGGTTGGTTCTCTCTCACAGTATCATAAAACTCACATTTGATACAGATTTTGAATGACATTTTAAAATACTACCAAGCCAAGGAACTCAGTGGAGAGATTGTTCTTTCATGCCCTTGTTTGCCCTTTTCCAGACAACTCACATAGAGAAATTACAGGAAATGGATCAACAGCAAAAATCTCCACCCCAAAACAGAAAAAAACCCAAACCCAATGCAAGATAAAGCCACAAACCTCCTTATAAGGAAAATCATAGGAATCTTGTTTTGCATCCTCTGAGTTAGGAGGAATATAGTGCTGAGATGTAAAAGATGGAGGTTGAAAGGTTCTTGGAGAAGGCACTGCAGTATATGCCACAGAAGCAGTGCCTGAGGCACAGAGTGTAAACGTGCATTAGTATGGGGCTCAGATGATGGTATACTGGCCTTTTCCATTAATTTGCGGTAGGTACCCTCCAAAAAAGACCTTGGTATAAATAATAACAAATCTGATCAAACAAACAAAATTTAAGTAACTGCTGCCTCAGTTATACCTGTAAAGTTCACTTTATGTTAATGGGCTCCATATGGTTGCAGACGCTTTCTGCCTATTTTTTATATAAGCTGTTGTTTTCATTTGTTGGGTTTTGTTGTTGTTTTTCCCTTTCTTTAATAAAATGCTCTAAATATTTGCTGTTGGAAGAGAACAACGCTATGGGAGGCTCTGAAGTGATATTCATAAGAACTGCGAGCACTGACTAATTGATTAACCAAGAGTTCTTGAAGAGAATGATTTGATTAGGGTAATTTATAGAGATTGTATCTTTTGTCATCATTTGTCTTTGAAAACACAGAAGAAAACTGCTTCCAAGTGCATGTAGCCGCTGGCATGAGAGATGGTGTGCACTACATCATCAGTTACAGCAGACTGCTCAATTTTGTACCTTTCCAGCTAGTCAAATATCCAATAACAATGCACACATGCACACACACACAAGTGCTCTAGCTCTTTGCAGACCAAACTTTTCCAACATGGGCTTAGAAAAATATTTGGGGTTGTTCACTGCGCTGCTCTCTGTAGCATAAACATTTATTTAAATGGGGCTGTCTTTTCAGTAATGAAGAATGAAGGAAAAACAATGGTCTGATTTTGACAAATTAACTTGTGATTTGGAGAGTCAGTGAAGCAGGGAAGAGACATTCCTAACTATACTAATTAAATGAGCTTGCAACATTTATTTTAATGCAATGGAACCAGCCATATGAAGATGAACATTTTAATTTATTTTGCGGTGACATTATGAAAAATTTCTCTGCTGCAGATTATCTACAAAAACAAATCTCATCAGCACCTAGGTTTGTGCATGAAATTTACATCTCTCACATAAGTTTGACCTTCCCCAGTGAAAACAAATGGAATGTGCTAAGTTAAAAAGTTTCTGCAAAGGTTGTCTTCCCATTGATGTGGTGGTTTATGTTCAAATTGCCTCTGTGAAAAACATTCATTTTTCATGGTGCAGTGTAGATGAAAAATTCTGAATCTGTTCTAAGGGGAATGCAAATATAGCTCATTAGTTCAAAAACATTTTTCATGAACGACTGCTGAGTATTTTCAGGCAGATGAGAATGTGCAGTTTCAGCCAAGAATGAGCACCACATGTCCTACTAATTGTTTTTTAAACTTGTTCCTTCCCTCTATGGCATTCAATAAGTTTAGAAACTGTGAAGATTCCTGGAGAAAAAAAAATTATAGGTATCCTCACTTACAGCATATACTGGGTCTTTTAAATACACTGCACAGTCTGAGAAAAAAAATAGGACCATTAGCTTTCAGATGGGTAATATTGTTTTATGCAGGCACACGACATTTCTCTCAAAGTTTTTTCAGGTTTTAGTAATGAGTAGGAATATTATTTATGGAAAGTCATCAACAGAGAGAGTGTTGTCCTAAGGTTCATATCAGTGATGATGTTATGAAGCTGCTGGCAGTAGGAGCTACAGGAGTTCGTTGAGTTTTGGGATTTTAATTAGGTTGAATAGCAGTAAGATATTTTTGCTGTTTTAAATGACTCTTTAGCCGGGATTTTCCTTTCTTCTGCAGGCCTTCCAAAGATTTGTTATGGCATAGTCTTAAAAAGCAGATTTGAGCAACAAGGCAGGCTTCCAACCTTCCCTCCATGAGTCTGAAAGCTGGAACAATTAAAAACAAGAAAAAAATTATTTAAAAACTGTTTCATTTCAGGGTCTGATCACCTGTTGTATATCTCATGTCTCTGAGTTGTGATGTGCACCCTCCTGCTCCTCCTCACCACTCTGGTCGAGGATGACTCTCCGTGGGCCGTTCTGCAGCCAGACTCACCTGAAGAGCTCAGGCATGTGTTTTTACCCAGTCACTTGAGCTCAGGAGGAGAACTGCCCTTGTCAGGGCTGACAGGGTTTTTGGGATGACTGAAGTCAGCAGCACAGCTCCAGCCAAGCCAAAACAATTAGGGCATTCTTTGCATGAGATCCTCTTCACCTGGGCAACTCTGCAGCCTGCAGTCTCAGCCTCAGACAGTGTGCACACCTCCTCTGCTTTCCAAAATTCATGCTTCTTGACAGACTGTAGGTATTTATCTTTTATTTTGGCCCTTTTTCTATTCTCTTTGGAGTGTGGGATCATCTTTTCAGGCTATTTACAAAGAAAATCAAGCCAGTTGTCATGAACTAGGGTTTCCTAAAGCTGATTGCTTCCCCTCTTTCTGCCTCTTGCCTGACACCCGTGGACCCTTCTGCAGAGGGTTTCTTTCCCACTGAGAGATCAGCAGGCCCTGGCATGCTGTGAATCATTTTACCCACCTGGACTGAGCTGTGCAGATCTGCCCATAAACAGAAAAGCTTAAAATGGGATGAGTGCAGTCTTTCACTCAGCTGAAACGGTGGGTGGTTGTTAGATAGGAAAGAGGTTACTACTGAAGGTTGAATTGGAATTTGACTGTAACAGTCCTACTAACAAAGTACGTGAGTCTTAATGAAGAGTCAAGTATGGAAACTTCAGCAAGTCAGTGGTAAAAATCCTGTTACCCAAAACCATAACCCTATTTCTTCACCTGAAAAGCAGTCCTGTCCTCCCTAAGTGTTTGCTAAACTCTTGCTCATTATTCAAGATGGGAAACTACCAGATATTGAATAACTAACAACACTGTCTTGTACACTTGTTAATGCTCTGTTGACAGATGTCATGCAACCATTTTTTTTTCTTGACGCAGAATGTCAGTCACTGCTTTTCTATTTAGATCTTCCAGAATACTTTCTTTTTTTTTTTTTGGTGGCCAATTGTAGGAGAAGCTGGCCATAAAACACTGGCCAACTGGATGATAGAAGAAGAAGAATAAAATACTAAAGCAAAAATATTGTGGTCCTGAGCTAGCCAGAGCCAAGAATAGTGCATGTGAAAAGAATGACAAAGTCGAGCTGGAAAGCCGCTTGAGGCACGATTGTTCTTTGTGACTGAAAGCAGTCACATGGATGTGTGTGGTACGTGTAGAAATAAGAAACATCTGGCCTGGCTTGGTAGCTCGGACCCCTCTTCTGTATATATATGGGATAATAAAGTTACAGAGTTCATTCTACCTAGACAAAGCCTGTCTCCTCTTGGATTCATTTGCCGCAGCCAGTCTTGGAAAGAGTTGTTATATAATAATTGTGAGTGTTAAAGCTTCTTTATCAAACCAAAATATCCTCCCAGTCATGCACAGGAAGGCCATGTCCTGCACGTACCCCTGTCAGGACTGCCATAGCACTGTCATAACAGCCCATGCTCACACCAGCAATCTTCCATCCACGTGGTCCATACAGAGCTAAAACTGCCTGGCATACTGAAACAAGGGAGAAGTCCCTGTGCTTCTGAATGAAAGATAGGGAAACAATTTTCTGTGGATTTAATGGCATCTGCCCATCATAAAGTGAAAGAGCCAGGACGTGACGTCCAGCCTTTCTCCAAGCTCTCCTGGATGGTTAGTGTTAGTCTTAGGGCAGTAGCAAATGTGAGTTCCAGTAAGAGATTTGCAGTGTTGAAGGAAAGGAGAGGTTTTATATAGATTTAGAAAGGTGGTGGTCAGCCTTTCTGTTGAATATAAACTGTAGCACTCAATAACTCTGCCTCTAAAAATCACTGTGTAATAATTATACCCAGAAATAATGAAGATACCACATTGTTCATTGACCCCAACAGAAGAGTTAGCTGAAGAAACAAACCTTCAAGATATCTAGAGCCACACAAAAGATGCCAGTGTATCACCTGACAGGACAGAGAAAGGTATCTTCTTCCCATGTTCTGGAGTTTTTCAATTGAGGATGTTTCACTGGTCTTGAAATACAGAAATATTTTATTATCACTGATACTTACGTATCCCTTCTCAAACAGTCAACAGCCAAGCTCTTGCTCACAAAACTGAAGGTTCCAACCATACTTACATTCAGCCAAAACCACCAATACCCTGAGAAGGTCTCACAGTACCAAACTCATCCACAGCAGTACTTTCATGAAGCTGTGACTCCACCAGCAGTGAATCTGTCCCATGATTTTTAGTATGCCATTTACAAGCTATAAAAGCTGCTGTCATTCTTCCCATGAGATCCCTGATAAAAGAAAAAGATGATGCATTTATACAAAAGCTAGCAGATAGACCTTCAAAAAGAAACTTTTGACAATTTGCTTTTGACTTCAAGCTGATGTACAAAAAGTCATTGCTCTTTCTGAGCTCATATATATCTTGTGTTTCTCTTGAGGAATCATTTCTCTTCATTCACCTTTTTACTCTGTTTAGGCAACCAGATTAATGCTGTGTGCCTGGACTGGGTGCTTTTCTGGTTTCATGCTGTGAAGCTAGCAGCTCGAATAATGGCAGGAATCCATTCAAATGGGGAGGGGCTTTATTTCTCACCAGTCTTCCTGACTCCTCTAGAAACTGCATTTCTTCCCCTTTTATTTGTCCCCTCTTCCCCTTTTCCTTCTCTGATTCCAATTACCCTTTAGCTAATAAGCATCCAGTAATATTACTGTCGCCTTCTGCCATCTATAAAGAGCAGCCAGTTGCTTTCATCCTGATAAATATTTATTTTAGACTGAGGTAAACAAGGAACAGCCCAGTGAGGCTTTCTGCTGAGAGATTAATCTATGTGTGCTTCTTCTGTAGGAGCTGCAACCCACTGTTCCTGTGGAAGACACTGAACACTCATGAATTGGAAAAGAGCGGGCTTAATGGTTCCCCAGCCATCCTCCTTGGTGACCATTGGTGGGAGGCATAGCTAGCAAATGGACAATGTGGTCAGGATGTCAGGGGTTACTGAGTGCTCCCAGTTGCCTTGGGAAACCCTCCAGCCCACCCAGGGCCATGCAGGAATTAGAAGAGTCTGGAGCTTCTGCTCTGTGGTGACAAATCTCTGAAGACCCCCAGATATAACCCTGGTGTTACCAGTTCTAGCTTTTTTTTTGAACTTAGGTGTCCAAGGGCCGCCTTCTGCTGAAGTTAAGCTGGCTGTAAATCCCTGTTCCAGTGCACATGTCAAACCAGGACAGCACTGGCTTCATGGTTGACTAATGGGAAGTGGTGTGTCTGATCCTGGTGGATGGCTTAGAGATCCTCTTGAGCCTTGCTGCAATTCCTGCCTTTTCACACGCCTGATGCTTTGACTTGCACTAATTGCTGAGTGGCTCCAGTAACAGCCTGCAAGATTTTTTTTCCATAAAATGCTAGTCTTTGGATAGCAGGGGTGTTACAAATGAAAGCCAACAGGCAGATACAAAAACATGTTTTCTCCCTCTCTCTTTTTCTTTGTGTCTCTGTTCTTTGGTGCCGTATCAGTTTGCAGGAGATTAATTTTATGTAAAGTTTTACATTTCAGGTTGTGATCAGCATTTTTTTTTCTCTTGGTTGGCTCTGAGAAAACATATATTCAAGTTTGGGAATTCATCATGTCTGATTAATGATGTGTATATAGAGCTTCCTGTATCATCTTCCTTCTTTTGGTCTTTTTTATTCAGTTGTTTGCTGTACTCCAACCCTGCGGATAGATGGTTCTGCAGTGATAAATGTAAAGTTTGCATAAGCCATGTAACAGCAGGACAGCCTATTATCACTGTACATTTTCCATGGCTGTGCAAACCTCTGTAGGCTATTTTATTGCTAATAGATCCACAGAGAAACAGTAGTGATTTTATGACTCTTTTTAAAATGGAAATTCATGTTTGAGAAATACAACTGGGAGGAAACAGATGTAAACCACTTAAGCATTTGCAGAAAATTGAGATGCACACTCTTATTTACAGACCCACATCGCCTCCATCGTTTTATTTTCAAAATTAAAATAAGCAATCTGTCTGCCATGGGAAATGAGGAACCGTAAACTTGTTGTTTTTCCTTCACAAGGCAATGGCCAGCATCACTGTCTCTGTGCTTAATGGCATTGGAAAAAAGGGATGACAAGTCCAACCCCCCACACCTTAATTGTCTATAACACGTTGCCTTTGTAATCTGTGTAAGAGGTATGCAAGTGGGAAAGATTTTAGCATAACCATGTGTCTGAATTCACATTAAGTTATAAAAGCTAAAATGATTGCCCAACCTATTATAAGGTTTTACCAAAGTATTTAAAGCAATTGGAAAATCTATTTTTAAACTTTAATAACAAACAATGGCAAAGCGTTTACATTCATGCCAGGGTGCTCATGTGCTCATTGCCTACACCAGCAGAAAATGCTTCTTTCTTTTTTGCATGCAGGTTTAAACTACTATTTTGAGGGCCAAGCACTCCACCGTAAAGTTATTATAAAATACCTTTATAAGTTCAGTTCAAACTCATAAAATCACCTGCCAAAAAAAGGCAGCTTTTAAGTTTTAGTAGTTACAGTAATACTTCCCACTGATTTACAGCCCAGCATCCATGGAGACTGGAGCTGGATACCTTCTTATTCCTTTCTTAAGAAAGGGGCAGTGTATATATTTTACAAATAACTAAGTAGGGACACAGAGCTTTATGGAGGCTTGGATCTATATCATCGATTGCTGAGGGCTGAAGACTGGGAGAGCACCCAGTCAGTCCTCTACTCCTCAGTAGTCACCACCACCCGTGTATTTTTTCAGCCATGTCTTTCTGAATTATTGCTTGTTTTCCAGGATTGCAAGGGGGCTGCAGTGTTAAAGCACTTAAAAAGGACACACAATATACTACCATATCTGAAGAAAGCCACTGAGCAGTGTAAAAACTCTACTTTCAAAAACCTGTGTTATGTGGAATGTGAAAAACCCCAAAAAGCTTAAGCATAA
Organism: Oxyruncus cristatus; assembly: GCA_013399855.1. Taxonomy (NCBI): domain Eukaryota; kingdom Metazoa; phylum Chordata; class Aves; order Passeriformes; family Cotingidae; genus Oxyruncus; species Oxyruncus cristatus. The sequence continues at coordinate 179,907 of VXAY01000707.1, read as the reverse complement.
ACTGGTAAATGAAGAGAGAGAGAATCCTCTCCTCTCTCCTGTTAGGTACTGGCATGCTGAATGTTATATGAGAATTGTGTCTCATAGGAAACTTTACGATGTCCTGTAACAGCCAGGTGTCTGCCTGCAATAACACTTTCCTACAACAGCTCCATACCCTGGGAGGCAGGAATGCAAATGCCTCCTGGCCACAGATCCTTGCTGTAAGCTGGCTTCAAAGCTCAGATGAAGCCAGGTCCTTTTCTGCAGCTACTCTGGTAGTCACCTGGGCACTGTTTTCTTCAAACAGCCTTAAATTGCGATGAGACAGCTAGAAGAAGTTGGAGGACATCACTGAGATGCCCCACTTGCTCATCCTTCTGTGCTATAAGAAGAAGAAAAGGAAAGGAGAGCAGCTTTTATCAAGGGCAAAGCCATTGGTGTGCCTGGATCTTCTCAGCATAGCTTGCAAGCAGTAGAGGAGTAGGAGGAGCTAGGGAGAGCAGAGCTGGCAATGTAAAAATCCCAGTGAGCAAGGATGAGAGCTCTCAGAGAGCATACCAAGGAAAAAGAAAAATCAGGTGTCAGGAAAGAATGGCCTGGGGAACTGGGGAAGCAAAACAGCTGGGATGGAAGAGCTCCCATAAAAAGCAAAGCCAGACGCTAATTCCACTTTTGGGAGGAAAGACTAAGACACGTATTGCATTAAAGACAGCTAAGAACACAAGAGTGCCTTCCCTAATGTTATTCTTCCATGCAAGTGGTTTCCATAGTGATGTCGCTTGATTGCAAGCAAGAGAGGAGGTGGCCACAAGGCAATCTCTGTGAGGATGCTGTTCACACTATGAAAAAGCACAAGACCTCAAATCACTCAGAGAAAAAATACCTCACTGTAGTTGCTCAGTCCCCGAAGCGTGTCTGGGAAGGAAAAGCTCAAATAGCCTTTTCCTCCCCCTGGGCAGAGTCAGGACACTTTCCCTCTCCATCCTGAAAAGCCTGCAGAAAGCAAAACCTCTCACTGACCTCGCTGTATCTGCCACCAACAGGCCTGCTGCGTCCCAGCCCTTGGGGCAACCAGTCTGAAAACCCGCGTCAACCCTCCAGCCCGTCACAAACACTGTCAGGAATAACACTGGTAAGCTGGAAAAGCCAACAAAATTTCACACAAAAATTGAAGTGAAAGAATTCTTTCTTATACTTTCCTACACTTCACTCAACACTGATTAGTACATTAAAGAGCTTTATTGACCTCTGGCAGTTAAACGGAAAGCTTTCTTCTTGTAGCACTGAAAGAAGGGACAGATTTTCCAACAGCTGTCTAATATCTCTGTCAACATGGAAATGAAATAGATTTAAGGACCTCGGAAAAGCATCTGAACATTTAGTGCCCAGTAATAATGCATTCCAATTTCCACTCGCAGAAACTGGAATTACTCTCAGTCTGTTCTACTAGCTTTATAAATAAAACATCTGGCACAACTTTAGGCAAAAAAAATCATCTAAAAGCAGGCTACTTGCTGACCATCTCTTTATTAACCCAGCTACAGAGGCACAGTGTTTAAAAAATGCTAGTGTGAACCTGTGTATCGTGTTCAGGCCCACAGGGGAAAAAAAAGGGTAACAATAAATAACCAAATAACAGAATAAATGAGAGTCAATTTCAGTGGGATTTGTGAAACACACCGGAACCCTTCAGATCTGTGTACAGCAGTGCTCAGATCAATGAACAAAGTCAAAAACATCACAGTGTTTCCATCCTCCAGCTGCACACAGCACTCCTTGTTCTTAGATCAAGGCACTGTGATAAAGAAAGATCAAGCAAATGTAGCCCCAGGACCTGTGAACAGATGTCAGCTGCTTTTCTTGGTCCAGCCCAGCCTGCTACACTTCATATCTTAAAACCAACAACAAGATGAAGCAATTATTCCCTATGTGTTTGTTATTGTCGTCCAATAAAGCAGCATCTAAAATAATAGCTTTTCTCCTGCCACCCAAGGTTGAGTACTGCAGAAAAATGTGTTGAAACTGATTAGGTTACAGAGATAGGACTGCATAAATAATTGCTGAAAGCACCTAAGTCAAAATAATAATAGCAGAGAAAATTAACTTTCAGATAGAAAAGCTACATGTCTATTCACTCATTTGTATGCTGAAGACAAATTCAGCAAACGAAGAATACAATTCTTGAGACAAAACAGATAACCTATGGATTCGTGGTGATAGCTGTTACAAAAAGTAGGTCTACCTTGAGATCAATTGGCCATGAGAAGTTTTAAAGTCACTATTATTTTTTTATTATTATCATATAACCATGTTAAGATTTATACAACTTTCTTGGTTGGTTTGCCCTGTATGTCAGCAAGGGAACATAGATTTACAGATAATTAGGTAGAATACTTGAAGCAGTTCAAGAATTCCTTTCATGCAGTTGAGAGGTGTCTTTCTTTTCTTGAATTTATTTTTTTTTCCTGTCTCCTATCTGTCATCAGTTACTTTCTTCAAAACTGGCATACTGTACAGAGTAGATTTCTTCTTCAATAAATATCACTGTTGTCACTAAAGATCACACTTCTCTGTGCAGTCAACAGCAATCTGAATGTGGAAACCTTCCTGACAATCCTCCCTCTCACAGGAGAGGAAATGTCTTCAGTCAGTATCTCATCCCTTCAAGGTCTCTCTTCTTGGTCCTGAAATAATATTTATAGTCCCATTTGTCTTGTCAGTGCCATTCCCTCTCCACAAGAAGGAGCCAGTTCAGAGTAATCATTACCACCATGTTTTATGCAGCAGTCTCCATCTAATCGCAAATACTCCTCCCTGGGCCAAGTTGATGAGAGCAGTGTCGTGTCTGCTGAGCGCTTCTGCTGTCTCTCATTCTCTGCTGCCTAGCTCATTCAGCATGGCCGATTGGTCTCCTTTTCTATTTTTACCTCAGTTTTTGTATTACTATCCCAGAAATGGATATGTTTCAAGTAATGTGACAGGTTCTCTCTCCTTCTTGACTATTTTATTATTTTCAGTGAAATGTATTTTGTACGGCTTCTTTTGCTCATCATCATAAACACTGAATAAGTAGATTTTTTCTGGCAAGTTAAAGAAGTCTGACAACTCTGTATTCAGGGCTGAATGCAAGTTAAATAACTTTGTGCTGATCCACTATGAAAAAAGGCAAAACATGCAAAACCTCCCCTAAAATCTGACATCTCACAGTTACAAAGGGGATTTTCTACCAACAATTAGGCTGCAGTTGAAGGTGTAGTGCATCACTTCTAACTCAAGTAAAAACATTTCCTTATGATTCCAGATGAGCAAATGCATGACTCCTTTTCTACCAGTAACAAAAGAATGTCTATATTTTCATTCACATGCAGAACCTAATTTGGACAGTGTACATCTGATGGACTTGCAGGATTTGTGAGGCATATCAGTGCTGAACTTGGAAAGTTTTAATTTTGAGGAGGATTTCTGCATAATATTTATACTGAGCCTGAAGTTACAGAGTGTGTGGCTGAAGGCAAACTTTTAGGGACACTTCAAATGGCCTAACCATAGTCCACAGGCACGAAAATTGAGTCCCAGAGTCCTTGTTGTCATGTTAGAAACTTGGAAAGATACAGATAACATGAAAAATGCAACTAGTTATGAATATTTTTTTACATTTGGTTCCCCATAATCATCCCCATCCCCATGCTGACTGCCAAGGTTGGCTCAGTGGTTTGGTGAAATTTATGATCTTTGTCCCTCAGTGTTGAAGAAAACTGTTGCCTGATACTAAAAAGAGGTAAAGTTGACTTGAGGTAGACTTTGAAGTTAATGAAGTACTTTACCTGCCATCATGCACCCCATTGCAGACTCTCCCTAGTTTATCACAATCATCATGTTTTTCTTAAAGTTTTACAGTTTTATTTAGCTTGTAGCTTCCTCCCTTCCTTCTCTGCCCTCTTTTCCCCCCTGCCCCTCACAAAGAATTAAGTGTTTCAAAAGGTGGGAAAATGTCAAAAAGGCTATCAAAAATCAAAAGGCAGATAAAAGAGTTGTGAATGTATGTGTATGTATGAATTTTAAGGAATTTCACTATTATTAAAATTGCATAAAGGAAATTCTTATGACTTTATAAATCTCATCAATTTGGAAATGCCTAGAGTTGGCAATACTGTGTGGTTTCTTACAGGGGTTCACAAAGCGCTGCCCACCGCAAGGCTTCCTGTATCCCAGAGTTTAAAATATGAAAGAGCATTCTGTTCCTATTAGATGCCCAATATTCATATCTAAAATCACATTTTGGCCACAAAAGAGAAATTAATAACCCGTCACTGACCATTTTCTATGGTAATTAAGGAGTTGCTCTAAACTGAGCATTGTGAATTTTCCGTGTGTCAATTTGCTGCCACTTCTTAGTACAGTAGCTGAGGAGTCCAGAAATCAAAGAGATGCAGCAACTTCAAACATGAATACCTAGAGCTGTGCTGTTCTGAATGAAAATGGACACGGAGGTGAACGCTAACATTTTTCTCTATAGACTCCTTCACATGGGTCTGTTTGATGCTTTACTCTATGGGGTCTGAAGCTGGAATTAAGTAATGAATAAACATGTCTTATTGAAACAACTTTGACATTTCAACTAAGTTTACACATTAATTAAGATAAGGTTGTCCTAGCCCCCGCAAAGAGGAGCAGAAATTTGAGAGAACACAGTGGTTGAAGTATAGTATAAAAAGCTGTATGAACACTTTGTTAAATGCACAGATTTAACCCTGCTGTTTTGCTCCTAATCATTATTAATTGCCTCCAGTGGTGGACATTAATTTCCCTATTGCAGCAACATGCATCTTGAGTTTGGGCATATCCTAATATATCAAGTGGGACAGGTGATATAATTCAGCTGGTCACAGCTGGAAAGAAGACAGCCACCCACATGCAAGCAGTCTGTCAGCCTTAGTTATGCTGCAGACACCACCACAGCCTCCATAACAACATTGTACATTTATCTCTGGGGATAACTTTACAAGAAGTACAGCCGATCAGTTCATCCTATTTAATCTGCTGTTGTCTTCGCAGGAATAGGAATGCTTTAGCCTGGGCTTTAGCTCTGAATTTGGAAGGGGAAAAACTTGGGGCTGGTTGTGCAGAAGAGCCTGACCCTCTCGTGGTTGCTGGAAAGGGGAGGAAGTTGGTATGGTGCCCCAAAACATGGCATGCCCTGGTAGCCAGAGGTCCAGTGCTGGCATCTGGACCATGAGAGATTTGTGTTCAGATCCCTGAAGTACCCAGTTCTGACTGGAACCCATTTGCCAAGCATTCCATTTGTAGGTTCATGTAGCGGTCACTGAACCAGAGCAGCTCTGCCAGTAAATTAACTATTTCTTCCATGTGTACGAGGGCGTGAGAAGTGGACACAAGTCTGCCTTGGAAGGGACTAGTGGGAAGGTCCTCCATTTGAAGGCAAAAGATGCAGCTACAAAAGCCTGCTCAGCCCGCAGTCGTGGTGGGAGGAGAGTGTGCCTTGCTGTCTACTTTGAGGCAGAAGTTTTCCTACTGGACTCAGGAAGGACATGCGTTTCCACAAGAACTTTCTGGGTTTACCAGTGGCACATATCCAGGTGAAGAATGTTTCCTTGAAAAACACCCCTTGCCCAAGTGTCCTGATTATCTAGTTAATGAAACATGTAAATTACTGCTAGCTCAGAGTTCCTTTCCCAGTATGCGCCGTAACTACACCTCAGCAGCTGTTATGGTGTATGCACTGAATTTGAGCTAGAAGATAAAAGAAGTCTGAGGAAACAAAATACTGCATAAAAGGATCTTGGGATTTAGCCCAGAGGAAAGATGGGCATTTAAACTAAGCAGAACCAGGTTCCACAGTTGCCTTTCTTAACTGTAATTAACTGTAATTTTTCAGGTGGCAATTACCTTTATTTGTAGCAACCAGCAAAGGATTAGCCATGGGGCTGTTCAGCACTTGGTTTAATAAGTATACACAAGTTGGTTTGCCTGTCCTAACCATTGTCCAAATGTGCAAAATATATTTGTCCAAAAACAAAGGAGAAAATTTAGGGTGGTGAAAATTTCTGGAACCCGGTCTTCCACTTAAAATTTTTCAGTGAATTGTGAAAGCACCTTTCCAAAAGGTACTTTCTTCTTAATATAAAATGATGAAAGTATTTTTGGAACCTAAGTGTCATGCTCCATTCAAAGAGGCTTTAAGACAGTTCTTATTTGGACTTATTTGGTAACTACTTTACTTTTGAGTTCACCACTATAAAAGTAGAAGTGCAAGAGTTTGACAAAGCAACTCAATTATTTAACAGATCATGTTCTGTTGTAATAGACTGATATGAACTTGATGGGCCTTCTTTCTGGTTCTTAGTTCTTGTGCCTTTCAAATTATCCTAATCACATAGGTGTAATCCTGCAAGTTCTTGCTGCATTTTGCAGATATGCCATATAATGCAAGGATGGCACCATGGAAGTGCAGTTGTTTAATGAATCAGAACATTGAGGTGAAACTAGTCCTTAGCATCTTAGCATGTAATAACACTTTACACCAAGCATTATATATTGTGTTTTTAAATGCTCAGTGGTTAGGCTTGGTGCATTTAACCTAGCTGAAAACTGTAAGCACTAGAGGTAGAGGAAAAATATGTTTATATAGCTTTGAAAGGATTTAATTCTTCACCGCATCTGTGAATTATTCCATACCAGGTCTCCCAAACGATATCTTTATAATTAGATCTCCTTTTCTTTAAAGGTGACATTCTGTCCTGACAGGATCTAAATTACATTGTTTTCTTTTTCTGTTGGGTCAACACATCGTCAAAGTGAATCACAGTGAATTCCCTCTGTCTCCTGACTTTGATCTCTGCTTTTTCCCATAGAAGAGTCCAGGCTGTGGCTCAGCGGTGTGTCAGTCCTGGTCAACTACTGCAGGCATCCAGGGCTGTGTTTACCTCTTTCTTGTTCCCCAGCTTTGCTGGAAAGAGCCAGCATTCCACTCGCAGCGGATGGGTCTTGTTCTCTCTCAGCCTTCCTTGGAAAACTGTCTGCTTATCTCTGGACAGCTTTATATTTCATCTGGACTGGCACCTGGTTTGGAGGTCTGGAACACAGTGTTTATGTTTGTCTCCTCTTTTTTTACCACTTCTATGGAATACCGTTTTACAACCCAGGAACCAAGTGGAGGCTTGAGTAGGGGAGAGATTTGCTACAAAATCCAAGAAGGAAGGAAAATAATTCTGGATACGCTGCAGTTGTTGTCATGATCTTAAACAAGATGTTTTTTTTGTTATCTGGGCAGGAGTGTTTGGGTTAAGCTGCCCGTGCCACTCCATCACAAATCTCTCTGCCAACTTGTGAATCAGATGCTCACTATCAAAATGGTTCAGTTAAACTGTTGGGTTGCCTGTTTTGGATGGCTTGGCTGAACAGCCTTGTTTTAGCTAGAACTGTTATTTATGAGTTATCACAGGAAGATTCCAGTGTTATGATCACTGTTATTAACACAAGTTTAAAGGAACAAAGGCTTTGTACTAAAAAGGAAACAGTCAGGGAGAAGCCTCACACAGTGGTATGTGGGCTGAATTCCTTGCAGCAGCGTACATTTCCCTCTTAATTAAAATAGTTAAACTGTGGAACTAGACATTGATGCAATATGTTGTTCCCATTTTGGAAATACATTCACTAAGAGTTAATAAATAATCTATGAATTCTAATCTTTTAAAGTCATTTCAAAGGGCTGAAGTCATCTGCTATAATTGTAAATGCAGTACCTCTGCCTTCACTGCATTCAAATGTAAAGGTGAGAAACTGATTAGAGGTGCTGGGTTGCTAGAGATAGATGTTCCAATTTAAATGCCACACCATTTGTTTTTAGCAGATTGAGACACTAGAATAATGTTTCCTTTTATTGTAAGGTGTTAGCCCTGGATTTCTACCTGCTTACCCCTGATTTAGCTGGGAAAAGGGATAAATTTTCTTCTTACTAAATTTGCAAGGATTGCTGCAAGCAATACAGGCTACCTAGATAGACCAAATTTCTCTACTACACGGCACTAGTTAGCTGATGCCAGACCTACAAGAACATCACATTCTTATTCTGACATCTGAGGTGAGTCTTGCTGCAGAAGTACAGTTAAAGCTGCTTTTGATGAATGTAAGGGCATTGTTCTTCTTTGCTTTGCTTTGACTTTAAGAGAAGCTGAGCCGACTTACCTGGAAAATCAAGCTTTCCGTGTCCAATTTCAGATCCTAAACTGAAAGTACATGGCAGGCTGTAGGTCTCCCTAAGCAGTGGGATGACTAGTCATTGCTGAGTTTGGTTTCCCACGTGTAGAGTGCTACCAGTCTTGGGGTGAATCATTTAAAACTAGTTTGTGGGTGACTGTGTTGTCCAGCAGTTGCAATCAGGACTGCAGCATAGATGCTTTAATCTCTGATACCCATGCTTCCACAAGCAGGTTTAACTCTCTTGCCAGCAGTCAAATTAGCTGATACAATGCTGTCAGTCAGTGCAGGCAAGGATAAGCCATGTCAAGCTTCAGGTTCACTCATGTCCCGTCAGTTGTTTACTCACGACAAAATGTCATGGTTTGGAGCATGAGTACCCCTCATCTGTAGTGAGTAGTGAGTTTTAATTGAAGTCGTATCATCAAAGGGCTACAGTCAAGCACTGCTGCGATTCTTGGTGATCACAAGCCCAAAGGGAGTGACTTTAATGAAGCATAGAGCCCAAGAACTCCCCAGCTAAAGTACCACCTAAGAGAAAACTCAAGCACACTTGAAAGTGCAGAAATACTGAGAGCAAAGATCAAACTTCCCTCACACCTCCTGGAGTGGAACAAAAATGTTACTCACTGGAGATCTAGCCCTGGCTAAACCTAGTGCAGCAGAAATAAAAGACAGACTACACCACTTTCCTAGGTCATTCAATACCCCAGCATTTTACATGAATAACAATGGTAGTATTGTCCAGTGTATACATTATATAGAGACAGTCAAAAATGGTATATCGATGATAGCATCTTTAATAGCCATAAAAATAAAGTGAGGAAGACAGTGGGTGATAAATAAAGAACAGCCCGTATTGATCCATCTGCATTTGGTTTGTTAGATTTCTTATACAGTTCATGGGAACAAAAATCTGTCAGTTCTTCCTCCTTCAAAATAAACTGCTTTCCATTAACAGGCAGCAGATGATCTCATGGGTTTTAAAGAAACATGCAAAGGATATGATGAAGATTATTAATATAGCTATAAATTTCATAAGCCTTGCCTCTTGAAACTCGGACAACTGCACTCAGCAATAATAATAATAATAATAGTCTGAAGATCTTTTGTATCTCTATAATTTCTCTATGCCACTCACAGTTATGGTAGCTTTAAAAGTGGTACTTTAGCCCACTTGATAGGAAAATATCCCTTGCAATGCCTTAAGTGTGCATTAGTCCTGGATCATGATGCCTGCTTGCACCTGGACTTAAGAAATAACTCAGAAGCAGTTAATTAGGGTGAGATAAGGAAAGGGTTTACTGTGCCAAGGCAAAAGTTATTACAAGACGCGCACACTTCAATACAGTTGTATCACATCTTTTATAATACTATCCGTCCAATCCTAAGTGTGTCCGCCCCGTAGCCTTTGCTCTGGTCCACCTCCTGACCCACGCCCTGAGAATTGAGTCTGGGGGCGTTTCGGGACCACCTCTTCATCACCATCATCATCTTCAGAGCACAAAGGGTACATAGTTACCTAGTTTTTGACTCCGTTTTGTTGTTCAGGCCCTGATATGGCTGTTCCCAAACAGCCTAGGCCTTGTCTTGACAAGAGACTAAACATTTCTACTGAATTCAGGGGTAGATTTGATATGGGGAGCATAGAATGGGGTAAAAGGGTTAGGCATGTACTACGGGGTAAGGGAACAAGGGCTGCTACTTTTAAAATCTACTTCTACTACTTATAAAACTTATAAAGCTTACAAAAATTAGAAAACTAAAAAAACTATTAGGGTTTAAGGCATCAGTCACTTGTGAGGCAGCTTCATGACAGTCCCACTGCATCTGAGGACTGCCATGCTCACCTGGCAGGAGACAAAGAGAAGCTCTGCAGTCCCTCTGTCGTCATCTTGTGGAGAGCCTGGACTGTAGCTATCCTGGTTGCCATGGGCACATCTTTCCATGTATCTCTTCAAATCTGGTGAATGTTCCACAGAAAACTGTTAATCACATAGCAGCCTTGGGGATGCACCTCAGCCAAAAGGATAGGAGAAAGGCCTGGTAGTGCAGGAGGCTTGAAAGCATTATGGTATGTATATAAATGCTGGCAGATTGTGCCAGAGCTACTGCTGCCCCCAGCTGTTGTTTGATCCTGCGGCAGCACACTCCTTCACCAGCCTGACCATCATCTGCCTCAGCTGTCGGGGGTTTCCATGCCTTCAGTGCCTACTCTCTTCAGATACTGCTCAGCTGGGGTGTGATGACACATCCCATGAGACCAAAGTGTCTTCCTACATTCAAGGTTGAACAGAGAGAGGAAGAATGAAAGCACAAATAAATGAATCACTACCAGGTGGGAAAGAAACCACAGATTGTCTGGCCCAACCTTTCATGACAAAAGCATGGTCTAGACAAGTTGGCCCACCAGCCTGTCTAGCTGAATCTTAAAAGTGTCCAACAGACAGTCCATCCTTCAATCATCTTTGTGGCCTTTCTCTGGACCCTCTCCAGCCTGTCCACGTCTTTTCTTGCATAGCGGGGACCAAAACTGAGTGCAGTATTCCAGGTGTGGCGTGATAAGCTGTGCTGGTTTTGGGTGTGGTAGAGTTAATTTTCTTCACAATGGCTATTAAGGGTCTGTGTTTTGGATTTGTGATGAAAGCACAGTTGATAATATACAGAAGTTTTTGTTATTGCTGAGCTGTGCTTACACAGAGCCAAGGCCTTTTTGGCTTTTTGTACTGCCACACTGGTGAGAAGACTGGGGGTGCATGGGAAACTTGGAGGAGACACAGCCAGGACAGCTGTCCCCAAATGACCAAAGGAATATCCTATACCGTATGACAACACTCTCAGTATATAAGGTGGAGGGGGAAGAAGGAGGGAGGGAGGCACCAGGGACCCCTGGTGCTTGAGGCTACATTCCCAGAGCATGTGGGAGGTTTTCCACAGGACTTCTCTTTCCCTCAACGGAGAGGATGCCTGAGCACTGAGTGCACGCTATTTACCTTCCAGTCGTGACTCACGCTTACATATTCTGTAGGGGAACAGCAGCATTTCTAATATAGACAGCACTCAGAAAATGGCTCAGAAATACTCCTTATTTTCAATTAATTCAAACTGTTGAACAACTTCATTTCTGTGGAGCATGATGTAGTTCTGATATGTCACATTGCATTAGGACTTTGCACATGGTATTTGCTCATTTCAGTTTCAGGCTTCCTGCAGTATGAACAAACTCACTTATTTTCTGATCAGATTCCCATTTCCTGCCCTGAGTCAAAAGAGGAATAAAGCCCAGTTATGGACAGCAAGATGCAAAGAGCTTCTAAAACCCTCTGCTGCCACAGTTCATCACCTCCTTAAATTCCAGTTACTTCACTTTTTTTCCCAAAGAACTGTTATTGAAGCCAACTACTGATTTGAACTCCTTTCCAAGTGAGCGTGAGACGAAGAGAGGAGGGAACGAACATCAGCCAAAACACTGGTGTGCCACTTTTATTGACCATTTTTCTCCTTGAAGCTGGTGGTGGTATGTGACACCCAAGGATCAAATCACCCAGGGTGCAAATCATGCCATTTCATTTGGAAGGCATCGCTTCATTATATGTGATGCTCATGTGCTGAAACACATTGTATTCTAATCAAGGTCACCTTCTAAGAAAGGAGTGACGGCATCTAAACTGTCTGTAGTCCCAGACCCGCGCTGACTTTTAAACCATACCGTGGGGCTGACCGAGGAAGAATTTGTTGTTCCAGGTCAGGAGCATGCTGTCAACCTCACAGAGCAGACAGCTGACTTCCAGCATCTGGAAAGAAGTTGAGCTACTACTACAGAGAGGTGTGTTAGCTGGTACAGCTCCCATTGCCGCATGCCTCCTCAGCCTCCCCACGTATTTTACACTACTGAGTACTGCATTTTAATATAGTTTCTAGCACAGTTTCAAGGAGGGAGTTGGAAAAATGTCAATCAATATTGTTATAAACAAGCCTTTAACTCAATATAATTGTTTGACATATTTGAGTTCTTTATCCTGCTTGGTTATCACATATGTGCACACACACTCATGTACATACACACACTTAAATAACCTCTGTATTTTAAAGCTGTGCTACGCTCTTTGTCCTTGTATCCTTTCCTCTAATGTTTATGTCCCATTTTCAAAGGCATGCACTGGTATCTGATTATCTGTGTCTTTTCGAGTCTGCATGCAGACATGCAATCTCATTGTTTGGGTAATGTTTCCAGTGGACAGCCTTCCAACAGACTCACTTTGCTCCTCCATCCTTTGCCCTTTCCCACAGACAAACGTTACCAATGAAGCCCATCACTTACCTATCAGATATGAGATCTACTTTCCACAGATTCCTTATAAAGCTCTCTTGTGTTCTGGACATCAAGGAGGCGTTAGGCTAAAACATTGCTTTTGTTGGAGGGTTAATTTAGCATTTAAATTATTTTTCTCTGTCAGCTTCTTTTGTGGAAAATTGGTTACCTATGTACAGCAGAATTTAACTGATCCATACTTCTGTGATAAAGGAAAAATTCAGTCTTACAGTAAAAAATTCTCCCCATAATGCTGACAGCATCATGTCTTGTAGACATAAGTAAGAGGCATACAGCAAAATCCTGACACCAAAACTTGGAAAAGATCATGTCATAAAAAGAGATTTAGTTACTTATTGTTAGTTCTAGAGCATTGCCTGTGATTATGAGAGAGAAGCAATTGTGCTTTATAGGTTTGACCAAATTTCAAAGCATTGTGCCCTACTGCACCAAGTACAGAATGGTTCAAGCCCTGAAAAACTGCAAATGAACTGCAAGAGGCTCTATTCACTTCTGTGTTTAGGGCCATACTTCTGCCCTGACCCAGAAGGGCTTGGGATCCGCTGGCACTTTGTGTTTTCCATATGCATCAAGCCCTTGCAAGTGTATCCAAACCCAGAGAAACGCAAATTTGCTGGTCAGCTCATGATGCATTTTTGATGACTGAAAGATGGTCCCAGATTAAATTCCAGGACTCCAAACCCAGGCCAACATTTCTAACGCAAGGAATTTCCAAACTGTACAAGCCACAACTTCTGGAGTTACAGCAGTCATTGCAGGGCCTGCTTATCAGACAAACAGCCTCACAAAGCCTGATGAGTAACTCCCATTCTCTTTGCCCATCACATCAGAACACAGAGCAGAGCAGCTCTGAGTGGGCAGCAAGGGCCATACCCCAACATTGCCCCCCTCGGCATCTACACGGGGAGATCCTTCCTGGGTGATGGATGCGTGTGTGCTGCTTCCAGCAAGGACGTGTGCCTGCAGCTCTGCTGGGTGCCAGGCTCTTCCAGAGCCTTCTGGGAGCATTTACTTGGCACTCTGTTTTTCTACAGACTGATATGTCTTCTCCCTGGGGGCTGTGAGGACTAGCAAGGAAGAGAATGGCTGTGGCTGCCTCATATACATCTTTGTGGGGGATGTATAGCTAGTACAGTTTCCAATTTGGCAGAGCTCACAGAAATAGCTCTTGCAGAAATACGTACACCTGAAATGACCTAAAAATAACCCAGTACATACCTGAAGTGTACATAAAGTTGGAATATAAAGACACAAAAGGTACAAAACACTCTGCTCTGCCTGTCTGAGGGAGGACCTTCATGGTTGTGTTATTCCAGCCCATATCATGCCTTACCCCTCCACACCACTACTCTCTTCTCCTGGATTGAAGGGCTTGGCTTGAAAGCAGCAGAAGGATTCATGCTGCCTTGGCTGGATTGAGAGGCACCCATGCCTTTGGAGAAAATTTTACATGTGCATATTAAATGAGACCCTCATGAGATGTAAGTTCTCATGGGAACAGGGGACGACTGCTCTTCACAAATATTAAAAAGCACTTGAAGTAAAAAAAAAAAAAAAAAGAACCAGCTCCTCTCATATACTGTTAGTTTTAAAATTACCTGCTATACAGAAATAGAGGTAAATTGTCTTAGCAGGTTTATGTCCATTTTTATTAGCAGTGTCTGAAAGTCAGCAGAATCCTTCACAATCCGATATCCAAAATGAATATATGAATATATTGAGAAATTAGCATGAAATGGTGAATATGGCAAATGTATTTCACATCTCCAGACAAAGAAAAAAAACATATCTTCTTAAATAAATTACACTTGAAGAGTCAGCAGTGTTTCTTTATGGCCAAAGATTGATTCTCTGGACCAGAAACCTGAACTAGCAAACAAAGTACCTGCTGCTGTCTGCCCCATCCTGAGAGCTCTTCGCAGCAGAGCTGAGTAAATAATTTGCAGTAGATAATTTACCCACACAAAAGCTTTCTCTTTTCCACTTACTGATTGTCAGTACCTTGATTGTGGCTTCCTCTAATTTATTTGTAATTCAAATTTACTTGTCCAATTTATTATCTTTCTTCTTTCCTAACAGGTCAGATAGACTGTGAAGGGTCTGCTACAAGTATTTCAACCTGCCTGTTCAAAAGAGAGCTGAGTTCATCATGAGTAGTATCATATGGTTTAGTTTTTTTTTTTCCTCTCTATCTAGAGGGATGCAAATTTTGTGATCAGGGGAAGAGCTTTAGGTCGATAATATAAATTTTGTTCTCCTGGATAAAAGCAGAGGGGTTTTCCTCAAAGCTTCAGCCTCAGAAAAGTGATGGTACTGCAGTCTCTGCTCTCTATGTTCAGAGCTGAAATGAAATCTTTTTATTACATTCACTTGAAATAATGGCATCTGCTACTCCAGGCACAGTCAAAACCTCATTCACTTGCTTGTGTGCCTGGGCTCTAGAAAAATTTCCCAGTGAACTTGAACCCCTACTGTGTTAAGCAGCGTCCCTTTTAAATGTACTAATTGCGGAACATAGACTGAAGAGAAATGGTCACAGCAGTGGTGGATGAAGGATTTTTGTCCCTCATTAAGTTTAAGCTTGAGGCTCTGGTAGAGCTTTGTCATTTCAGCCCAGCACTTCTGCTATATGGCAGTATTCAAGCGTGCAGACTTCAAATGGTCTTTTCATGGGCATTCAGGCAATCCAGGCTCCATTGCTGTAACGTCTGCAGAAAACAAACAGGAAAGAGCTGGGAAACCTGGGCAAAGGGAATACATTTTTAAACCACCAGCAACACTAGTCCACTAATGCAATCCCTCTCTTGGCCTCTGGATGTGAGAGATGATTAAAAAAAACCCCAAAGCCAGAAACAAATTGGCATCATCCAGCCAGATGTTAATGGGACACTAGCTCTTAATGGGTGTTTGCTGCTATTCACACTGCTGTGTACCACCACTGTTTCCTTCAACTTCCATAATCACATATAATCCATGAATATGTTCATGCAAATTTGAGCATGGATTGCTCAATGGATTTGTAGAGCAGGACTTCTCAGTTACAATGGCCTTTAACTAGAAAGCATTTCTGTGAAATACCGAAATGAACACCTCAGATAACATTTCTGTAATTTTTAATTTAATTTCTGTAATTGTTTTATTGTAAAACCCAATAAAAATTAGACAAAACTTGGAAAGTTTGGTTATTGTTTGCTAGAGTGGATGTATGAGGGGTGAAGTGTATGTATGCAGCTTCGGTTTGTGTTTGAAATCCTAGTGGTTCACAGCCATTTTCCCATGCCTGTGGCCTCTGGCCCATGGGTTGACGAGTACCTTTCTGGAAGGTCAAATGCACCCAGATGTGGATAGGAAGAGTTAAAGGCTGCACACGGCCAAAGAATCTGCTCCAGTTTTGTCCAGAATCTCAAATGAATGGCCCACTCTGTCAGGCTGACAGCAGTGCTCACCACTCCAGTGGCAGTGGGCTCTGGTATCCACAGGAATAGTTTTCTTCCCTTTTCTCTTTATTTTCACAGGCCTTTGCCCTTCAGACCTGATCTTAGGTGAAAAGAAAGCACCAAATTAATGCAAGAGGACTGCACTTCTGAGGCAGCTTGGATTCTGCAGGGCAGGGCAGAATCCCAGGAGAAGCCCCATCTCACCCCTCAAGCCTGCCTGCTGCAATGGTATCACTGATGGAGCACCCCCACCTGCCACAGTCCTGCCAGCCTCTGGGGCAGCACAGCCTCAGTTCTGTTGCAGCAAGGACAAGCACATGAAATATTCACATGCCCATGCACCAGACCCAGCAGGCCGTGGGGTCTCAGCAGTGATCTCCGAGACCTCCTCCGTGAGCCACTTCTTCGTGGTGTAAAGTGGGGCTGGCTGTCTCTGCCTGGATGACTGGCAACTGAGAGGCTTTTAATGAGTATCTCTCTCCTTGGCAGCACTCGCTGAAGGAGACTTCATCTGAGAATGAGAGCTACGGTATTGGGCTGAATTGTCCTGAATTATTCTTTGCTCATCTAAAAAGGAATAACTGCTATTTAGAAAGGTTTGTAAACCAGCAATGCATCCAGAATATAAAAGGCAGAAAAAAAAAAAGAAGTACTGCATGAACCTATATTTTAAAATAAATTTGATGTATCCCAATTACCCCTTTTCTGAACCCATAATAGAACAAATAGCTTCTTGGCAAAAGCTGAGGAGGGACAGAAGGAGACTAAGGCCCTGTGGAGAATTTAGGAATTATAGGCTGTGCATGGGAAACAGTACTGAAAAATACTTGAGAGCCATTTTGTTAAAAAAAACAGACTATGGAATGCTAGCTTTTGTGGAAGAATCAAGATCAATAAATAGAAAGAAGCAAAACTGCAAAGAGCCTGAAACTGACAGCAGAAAGCTCTCAAAAACCCAACATCTTGGAAAAGGTGTTGCAATTTTTCAGAGAGGGGTGGATGAGCTGTAGGGACAAACCTGAAGAAGACCCCATGTCTTGCAAACGGCTGAGGTAAGAGCACAGAAGGGGACTGTAACCACCAACACAAGTGAAGATTTTTGCTCTGGGAGAGAAAGGAAAAAAAAGGTCTAGAAAAGCCACAGCTGGAAGGAATGTCATGTCCAGCTTCTCTTTCTCATGCTGCCCAGCCTTGCACTGCCACAGAGTGGAATGATGACTGGAAGTCAGCACAACAGCCATGGGGAATGAAGATGTACCGGCAAAGCACAGCCTGCCCGAGACGAATGTGACACAGGTTTTGTGAGACTGTCATACTCAGACTGGTGTCCAGGAGCTGAAGATTATTGTAACAATGACATGGCAGCAGATTGAATTTCCTCAATGGCACAGGCAAGCAGAAGAGACCAGGGATGAGTGTCAGCTCAAGTA
Source organism: Oxyruncus cristatus (assembly GCA_013399855.1). Lineage (NCBI taxonomy): Eukaryota > Metazoa > Chordata > Aves > Passeriformes > Cotingidae > Oxyruncus > Oxyruncus cristatus. The sequence goes on along the minus strand of VXAY01000707.1, from coordinate 162,508 downwards.
AGCAGCAGTGCTCACTGGTACAAGAAATGCCAGCCTTCACCCTGCTCCTTGTTTGATTTTTTAACCCCAAAAAATCACTTGCAACACACAAGGTGACCAAACAAAGGCAGGAGCTACACTTGAAATCCAAAGAAGACAAATTCAAAGAGTCCAAAGGTTTTTGTGAAAAAAAAAAAAAATAATTTGTTTGCAACCATGTCTATAAAGCAAGATTGAGGATGTTATTAGACATCATATACTGCCTGTCTGGTGAAGTGTTTCCCGAGCCTGTAGATAGGCTTTGTGGAAAGTGAACAGAGTAATTGCCTTTCCTGGGGCATCAAACACATGGATGGGGTAGGGGACAGAGATAGTAATGAAAAAGTAGTGCTGCACTGCCTGACTGTGATTTAGCAGGGGTGTGTGTGAGTGTATCTCTGTGCACACCTTCAAATAGCCTGGAAATCAAATGACTGCTGCAGAGTCTCTTCCTCATGATTTTTAAAGGGCCTCTCTGTTGCATGTTTTAGAGGCAGATTCATAAAGGAGCTGGGTAACAGTGAAGTGTACTCAACACTGATGCCACTTCCCAGGCTTGGGAGGCAAAACATCCCCAAGCAGGAGGAAACCAAGAGCCCAGGGAAGCCCTTGGCACATCTCTCTACCCTTCTTCTAGCAGCCACCAGCCTAAGAGACACAATTAGGGTCCAAGTCATCCCAACCAATGCCCAACTGTCAGAACCTTGAGGCAGGGGATCAGAGTCTCAGCCGGGTAGAAGCAGTGCACTACCACCACCCTCACTCATTCATGCTCCAGTCACACTGACTGCTCCAGGACTAATCTCGGGAGAAGTGGGGACTTTGCACCAGAGTAAATGTAGCACTCTTTGTGATGGCCATGCTACAAATCAAGATGCTCATTTGAATCCATAAGATTAGAATCTAAGAAAGCAAAGGTCAGAGTGAGTGGCTTGGGAAAACAGGAGGAAATATAGGCAGAATTTTGCAGTCCTGGACAAACGTTATCACCTCTAACCATCACTTGCTCTTCCTGAAGGATCCTCTATACGCTGGTGGTCCCAAAGGTGTTACTGAGTTCTTAAAACCTTTTCAATATAATTGAACTCAATCAGCATATGGTGAAGCTAAAGCACAAGCTGACAAGCGCAGGACTGACCCTTACATGTTGGTCATATCTTCCTTCCCCACACAAATGTGACTATGAAGAAGGACAAGCCTTTATAAAGCCACTGAAACTGGCTAAAATTAGAATTGGCTGAAAAAGGGTATTTGGGGGGATAAATTAATACACTTTAATTTTTATTTCACCTGAATTCAGGAGAACAAAATCTTGCACTTATGTTTCTTTGAATCATAGAAAGGAAATTTCATACATAATTGTTTTGTTTTCTTCAAGCTGTTGACAGCTTATGTGCTGATGACTTACATGTTTGATGTTACAATGTCAGGAGAAAAGGCTGGGTCTTTAAAGTATTAAAAGGAATTCTTTTTTTGTTTTGCATAAAAATGAATGAATTCTTTGTTCCTCTCATTTTTACATGCTCTGTGGAGAGTGTATGCTCAGCAAGTCTAAAAACTTTCAGCACAACCTGTCACAGCCTCTAGGAATAGACTAAATAAGTGTTAACCAAAGCATGAAATATGAAACACAACAACATGAGACAGAATGAAGTGAAACTCTGCTCTGATTTCAAATCATGCATAAACAGATTTCCTTGCTATAAGCACAGCAGCTGATTTTTTTTGTTTCCCTTGTGTTTCACTTGTGTTTTCTTTTTCAGGGGAGAAAAAAAAAAACAACCTGGCATCTGACAATACTTGACCTCCTCCAAATGAAATTATTTTTGTTTTTCTAGCTGGATCCAATAAAAAATGAACAGAGAGAACTCTTCAGAAATGTGGTGTCTTTTTTAATGTGTACTTTCCTTCTCCTTCTATCGATAATGTTTTCTGGGCAGAAGGTACTAATAGCCCTTCACAGACAACTTTAAAGATGAAGGGTCTAAAAGTCAGCAGCTGAGTTCAGGACCAGCTCCCAAGAAATATCATTCAGCCCCTAAAAAAACCCTTGGTAAAGTATAAAGCCTTCGAGTGCCTTTTTAAAAAGGAGATAGCCCTTGGCAGCAATATTGATGTCTTTCATGGACATTTGCACATTGGACATCTTTTTCAAATTTCCTACAACAAGGATATTTTGAAAAATAAAGAGCCTTGGTGAGTTGTTAGTGAGGTTCTTGCAGCTACTACTATACAGATTTCAGTAAATCTCACACCTTCCAATGTATTTCAGTCCCTGTTAGATCCTGCCTGCAAGCCGTTGTGTGGTACTGATATCTTGCTGGAGAAAAGTTGACAGAAAGTGTACAATGCTGTTTTTGTAGCAAGTGCAGTTACTTCTGTAGCCCACGCATTATTTTTAGGTTTTAAGTCAGCTGTACTCAGGAGACCAGTGTAGCTGTCTCCTGAGGGATTTCCTTATATTCCCCCGAAACAGTCAGTGTTGCAGCCAGCCAGGGCAGGAGACAGGGCTGAGTGGACCCTTGGCCAGATCCAGTGTGGCAATTCACATTTCCTTTATTTTTAGAGTGCATACTATTATCGCCCCAATGCAGATAACCTCCTTTACAGGGCCCTGCAGTCCTTTGATGGTCAACCAGCTGTCAGTGCACACAGGGTATGGCTGAGATTTGGAAATTCAGTTCATGCTTGAATGAATTCAAGCAGCTTACAGTGCTATGGAAAACAGAGATGCCTTTACTCTCCTTCCTGCATTACCCATACAAACACGCCAAAAATCCCATCGTTTTTGGTGACAGACCTCACTGCAACATAGCTGCACCTGACAAAAGAAGTATCACAGATGCACACTCTGCCTTGCAGCTTCATCTGGGAGAAATGAGAGTCGCAAGTTCTGGAAATAAATCTGCCTCTCACTCAGCACCTGATAACCGACAAGTGTTCGTCCATCTGCCGTAAGCAGTCAAACTGTGAGTTAGTTGATGTGATATTACGGCAGCGTAATTGGCTGAGGCTTTTTGGACCGTGCTCCATGCCCCCGTGCTGGATCTCCCACAGCAGCATTCGGCGGATGAGGGCTGAGGGGCAGAGGGGTTCCTCGAGACCGGTCTGACGGAGATGGGCAGCAGTGGCATGAACGGATGGCTGGAGTGGAGGCGCTGCCTGACCATGTTAGCACTTTCTGCCAGTGGCAATGATGGAGAAAGCTTTTGCAGCTGTCCCTCAACTCCCTGTGCCGCATAGTCAAACCCCTTTCTGCTTCACAGCTAACCTGTAGGGACTTGTATCAGTTACCGGCCCCGGCACTGAATTTCTGCCATAATATTTGAGCATCAATTCCTTTTGTCATCACTTTCCCTGCAGTGTCCTTAAACAGACACAAGACGAAGGTAATGGTAATGCATTCCCTGCAGCATCTGCAGCATCCAGGCAGTGTGACCCACATGCTGACAGGGCCCACTGCTGTGGCCATGAACATCCCCTCCGTTGGGGTCAGGATACCTGCAAACAAAGTTGCCTTGCTTGCTCCATGAGGTTTTCCAGAACTTTGCTGCTGGTAGAAGGGCTGAGCAGGGGAAATGCTCTTGTGTCTTGTACTGGCATCACTCAGCATCCCCACCACTGCATTTATCAGATTGGGGCAGCCCAGACAAAGCCTGGCTGAGAGTCCCAGGGCCAGATTGCTAGTTCAGGGATGAAGCAGCACCATGATCAGGAGATGAAAGCAATGCCACATCCATCACAGAGACACTGAAGAAAGTGTAGAGAAGATTACACTGAAGTTGTAGCTCATTAAAGGAAAACATGCTGATATATTTTTATGTTGTTGTTACTTATAAAAGAGTCACTTAACACAGCTTATTATGGTAATTACAGCTATGTAAAGAGAGACCTAGCAAAGATTACAGCACTTTAGTACACCATCATCATGGCTTAAGTGAAACATATTTAGGACTCAAACAAGGTGTCCCCCACATGCTTGACCAGGGGATGAAAAGGAGCAGAAGATCCTTGCATAAGCTGCTCAGGCTGCTCCAACATCCCCAAGTTGGCAGAAAAGCTGTCAGTGTTGACTCATCAGAAGGCACAGGATTGACCAGAGGAGGCTGAGATGTGGGGCTGGCACTGCACGGTGGCCATGGGGGAGCCAGGGTGCCAGGAAAGATGGGACAGAAATGGACTGTGGGGTACATGGGGCCCAGGCAGACGATCCTGAGATGAGCAAGCAGTTTAAAGATTTCTCCTTCATCACCTCCATCACTCTATCTGATGCAGGGATCATGCACCAAGAAAGACTGTGAAGTCTCACGTTTGCCACGTGATCTGGCACCTCTGATAAATCCCCCGCTTACACCTCCAGCTCCCAGCAGCTGGGAGGAACTTGACCATAGAATTTAATGACCCTGGTGGGATTTGTCCTCCCTTAATTTATCCAATCCCTTTCTGATACAGAATTTATGTTTTCACCCCTGGAGGTGGTGTCACTGCGGACTGTGTACTCCCCTGCAACCAGATTTATGACAGTTCAAAACTCTCCTGTAACCCTTTACACTATAACTGCTTACTACTTCGTTCTGTTTGGCTCTATTATGGCAGAGCCCATCTTTCCTGGGTAGGCTGCTGCAAGAACTTCCCAAATTCTTAAAAATCCCAAACTCCTCTCTCAACTCCTCACAGCTATCTGCATTTCTGCATGGGAAGAAATGCTCTCCTGTGCAGGGAGCATCTCAGAGAATGTCACCATTAAGTCTGCAGCCTGTTTATTTACCAGCACTCACCCATCTTCCCTAGCACTGTCAAATCTGTTATCTAGATGCTTCATGAGGTCTCACACCTTCACCACCATCATGTGCATGGCAGTGGAACCCTCACGGCTACCACAAATCTGGTTTGGCCACCTTGGGCTCAGGAGTTAGTTTGTTTCTGGGGTAAATGAACCAATTGGAATGCATATAACTTCCACAAGGTCATGCGGATTTTGTCAGTGATGCTCAGTGCAGTACTCTCAAATCTACCCCTCAGCTGGATTTTCACCTGTATATTGCTTCACTAACAGATGTTTTACTTTTCTTTGAATTATTTCTTTATTCAGTTTTCTGAGGAGCTGGGGCTGGAGAAGCCTGCAGCCATATCCTCTCCCACAGCTAAACTACTACTGCAGCCAAATTCTTCTCACTTGGACTGGGCCCCATAGTCCCAGGGGCACCTACTTCAGCACAAACTGTAAATGAGTCGATGCAGATCATGTTTTCTCAAGAAGGAATAACATGCAGATTTAGACTCACACAACCTGATTCCAGCCTCCTGAAAGGAAGGACGGCATCGAACAAAGCATTACTCAGGTTGGGTTGTCAACTTACAGTGATTTAAGGTATGTGAAAAGCAAGGCCAGTCAACAGCATCCATTTCATCCCTGTGCAAAAATCCAGATGGTGCTTGCTGTGCTGAGAGTGAAGTGTCCTTTCTAGCCTCAGAGTCATCATGTGAAGCTATCATGGCCGGTTGCACTGGCTGTAAAGGTGACACTGGGGGAAGCTTGGAAAATGACAGGAATGCCTTCTCCTTTTTTAATTCAATTTAGAGAAGTAAGAAAGGGTATTTGCTGACATTTTTAGGACCACTGACACAGTGGGCAGATGAAGGCATGCAGGAGCATAATGATCTCAGTTTCCATGTTCAACACAGGCATTGACCAGCTACACAGCAGTACTCATTTCAGATCTCATTGAAAATGGTGGACAGTGTAGTTTGCAAACGTAAAACAATTGGTTAAACCACACTTAAGACTGTGCTGAGCACATCCTTGCTCCCATTTAGCAGAAGCTATGGCAATCCACCCTGAAAAGCTGTCATAAATGCGCTCCAGACCAGCCCCTCACTGGCTGCTTTCCTACCTGCAGGAACATGTACAGGTAACATCACTGAGTAGAAAACACAGGCACTTGTGAGATCGCATGCAAAAGTAGATCAGTTTATCGTTCCATCCAGATGACACAAATGACTGATCCTTGGGGAGCGTGTTTAAAACCCTGGCGGCATCTGGGCCTCTGTGGACATGCCAGCCCCTGTCAGCCAGCACCCAATGCAGGCAGGATTTACATCCATGCTGTGTGCGCTTGCACTTTTGGATAGTGATACCCTTGTGCTGAGGCTGCTGACATTCGATCCCGTTATCGCAGATATGTGGTGATCAGCTGAGTGCCTTCATTGCAGGCAGACCTGACTCACACCAGCAGAATGGGGAGCCAAAGCCAGCTTAGGTTTCTGCTTCTGCAGCTGCAAGCAGATTCATTGACCCACCACAGCCAAGTCCGGTCTTGCAAACTACTCTCCTTTACAGAGACAATTAAATCCCTCGTGTGCAGCCTTGTCATTAAAACATATTTCAATTTAAAAACAATATTTAGTAATACAGTTGGGTTTTTTTACCAGTTTATTTGGATGCCAGAGTTGAGCAGAAACCTCAGGACTGGCTGATTCATGCCTGTTTCATTTTTCCTTTCAATCCATTTTCTCTGGAAAGGAGACATAAGCAGTGAAACCAATATAGTTTTATTGGATCCAGTGCACTGCCACTAAAACAAATATATGTACACTCAGACCACTACTTTTATTAAAACAAATAGAATCTAATTCAAACCAGCATTCAATAGCTGCAGATTTTGGTGGGTGTTTGTTTCGGGTTTTTTTTAAGAGATGAAATTAAATCCTACCAATACTTTTGCTCAATATGTTTTCACAATCAGATTCATTTGACCTCGGCAGTATATATTTATCATAGGTAACACATTTTTATTAAAAGGAAATTTACAGAAACCAGGTTTCTTTTGAGCGTACAGACAGGAATCCCAACCCATTTTAAGATTAGACCAGAAGGACAGGTGAAAGAGTCTTATTATTATTTTTTTATGCTGGCAAAAGGCATTTCTACTTAAGGGGTTCTTTTGACTACTACACTTGGGGTGACAGATGTCTTCTTAGACATGAGGCTTTTAGAAGTCAGTATGTTGCTAGATAAAATATACTTTGTGCAGACCAGCAATGAAAACAAATATAGTGCTCAATACAAACAAATGTAGTCATCAAAAATTACAGTAAATTCAAACAAGAGCAAGGGAACTAGGGCTTATGCCTGAATTGAAGTGTAGCTGCATAAGAAGGTATTTAGAACTAATCTGTGGTACCACAAATCTGAAAAAGAAGCAGAAAAAAGCTCAATACATTAGTGAAACTGAGTCGTCATTTACAATAGTGATGTTCATTTTGTTACATTTCCAAACCTGTGTTTGTAGATGAGATTTTTACAGATGCCAAAGGGAAATACATTTTCTTTTGTCACTAAGTGCTTCTGCAAATCAAGCCTAATTCTCCATGTGTGTCTAATAAAAACCATAGAACTATGCAAACCTTATTTTGACCTTCCAAAGCCTTTCCAGTTCTTTATTCATTGTAATCTATCCTTTGATCTGGAGAAGTTACTGTCTGTCTTATTCTCCTCTCTGCTTCAATTTATCAGAGAACAATGCAGAACTTAGGAAAAGTGCATGTAAAATCATTCGCTTTTTTTCCTGGCAACATTTTGCAAAAGAGGGACTGATCCTGCTCTGCCAACCAAACTGTTTTCTCCTCCTCAAAGGAAAACACTCCAGGGAGATTCTTGAGATGTGCCCGAGTGTCGGTGGAGTGTACATTTCTGTCCAAATCAGGAGAATGTGTGGACTTAATTCTCGTGGGTTTATTTGAATTTCTTTTCCTCTGTTGTTAGTAAAGTTTGGCAAAAAAAAGAAAAATTATTTCATAATCCTGTATGAAAATTAGCTGTAGCAGATTGTAATGGCCTCCTCTGAGGATGCAAGCACTGCAATCACCAGGGTAGTGCCCTGGCTGCATTCAGACATGCCACAGTTGGAAACAGGCACATTCACGACCACTGAAACACAATTATGGTTGCTGCTGGAGTGTCCCCGAGGCTGACAGGAGATGTTTGGTTTATGAACATCTTGGTGGGGTCTGTGTCAGGAGTGCATATAAATACATGATGGCACAGGGCAGTTTAATGAGGGGGGCATCCCCTGCGTTTTCGCCCTGCATCCTAAAAATTGTTGTTTTGTGTTGACCTTCCCTCTTGAATCAAGGACTGTCTCTGAGTGTCAGTCAGGAAAGCATCATTAGATAGCAGTGGTGAGGGAGCACTATCCCCTCCATATGGGCTGAACAGCTGCCTTTGCAGACTTCCCAGCCAGGGGAGCAAAGGATTAAGTTCAAGACCCATATCCAGACATACTCCCCCACATTGTGCCGAGTGGCAGCACGGTGCAGGTGGCAAAATGCATCCACTATTTCTCATCCACTTTGCTGGAGACCAGCTACTTCTCCTTTGCCTCATTCCAGTGACGACATTTCCAGTCAACAGCTCAGCAGCTGCGTCTGCCCGTCAGGCTTCTCCTCCCTGCCAGCCTGGTGCAGAGAGAGGAGAAAAACCCGACCCTACTCCAAACAGTTTTAATTAATACTGACATTTATCAAGCTGCAGAGGAAGCAACTGCTGCTCATCGCTTGTGTTTATGTGAAAATAGTAGAAATAAATGGAACTGTCATAAAGTTGTAGACCATCCCATCTTCATTACATCTAACGCCTGGGAGAAATGAACTGTGAGCAGCAAGAGATACAGGAGCTCATGGGGAGGCTGATGGACTGCCCAAGCTCTGAGGCTTTCTCTGAAAAGCAGGCTGTTTCCTAAATCACGCTGCCTTCTTCACATGTAGACATGTGGATCTGCTTGGGATACTTGGAGATAAGCTTTGTTCAGTGACCCAGTAAATGTCACCCATGTCCCCACTATTTTATGCACTGCTCTGATGAATTTCTGTAAAGTGCTTGGGAATTACAGAATCAGATCCTGATGGCAAATAGCTGTAGACTCTCAAAGTAATAAGTACGTCCCACCACATACCAGCTCCTTGTATCCCTAGACACAGAGCTGTGTACAAAGACTCCAGACTCTGTTGCAACACACAGCAAGCCAGGATATCCTCTCTAACCCTTAATTTTAGTGCAACTGTTTAATATCGTACAATAAAGCAGTCATCCTATAGTGACTTTCAAATGGCCCTCTGATCCTGAAAAAGCACTGTGAATGATGAATTATTCTTGCCAATATCAGTAAAATAAAATCCACCTCTTCTTTTCTCCTTTAGCTCTAGCCAGCAGCCACTGTTGGCTGCTGATAGCTACAGACAGCACATTTCCCTTTCAGGAAACAAATATTGTTTTATTTTGACGAAAAAAATATCCCCTGTAATGTCAGCTATAAAGTACAGTAACAGGTCGTCTGCAATACATTGAATTATACACACCTAACTGTATTGGAGACTATAAATTCATCAGATGGTGCAGGCCAGGGGGCTTGTGAAGTGGAAGGGATTTGTCTCTTGTCCCCCTCTGGGAGAACTGTCACCCCAGCACTGAGATATTGCTTGAGTGGTGACTCCCCAGGGGCAGAAAAGGCAGAACTTGCTGAGTCTGTTTGTGATGTGCTTATCTATTATTGACATTCATATCCCGTAATAACTCGGGGAATGAAAATAGAAAATGTGCCCACTCAAAACATCTTTAGATCCTGAAATAACGAATTTTTTCTTCAGGGAAGAGACTGATTTGGTTCCAGCCAACCCAGCCCCCATGGGGAAATACCTTGCCATCTTCTGTGGAAAGTTTTTGGAAATGGACGTGATTGTGGGGATGTGTAAGAAAACATAAAAGAAAATCAAAAGCAGTGATAATGTCACTGACATGGCATTAAAACCTAATTGCAGGTATTCAGCAGTTACATCATGAACGGTGAAAAAGATAATATTTTTTATGTTTCCTAGTGGTTACTATTTATTTTTCTCTATTTTTGGGAGCCTGGTTCTATTACCTTTCTCCCTTGACAGCCTCCTCTAACCTTTTCTTCCAGCTTCTGTTAGTACTATAAGGTGCCCTCTTAGCAGCTTTTGAACATGTCTAGCCATCTTTGTGCTGATAAAGCAACTTTAGAGTTAAATCTCTTTATAAACTACGTTTTAACAGAGAAAATAAAAATTACATGAAATGTAAAAAAAATACATTTTTCAGGCTAAAGAAGCAGGTTAAGTTGTTGGTTTTTTTCACATACATTTTAAATACATACATTCACTGGTCTGTTATTTCCATATGGCTTGCATTGTAATTCCTAATCAATGTAAATTTTGAGCAGCTAATTGCCAGTTAAAACAAAATATAGTCTCTTTAAAATGAGAAGTATCCTTGTCTTTGCTAATTAACAGCTTTGCCTGGTATAACTAATTTTCTACAGTACTTTTTGTGATGTCTACTGCCATTTTTATCTTCCTGTACAAGTGGGCATTATTTTTAATAGTTTTGTCAAGAACAACACAAATTATTGGATACAAAACCTCAGTAAAATGATGAGCCTATTTCATCTCATCATGACTTTTTGGGAGTTTTGATTAAGATGCCAAAATATGAATCAATCAGCACATGACTTGCGTAACAGAAGTTCTTTGGTCACTAATTTCTGTCAAGTCTACCTATCTAATTCAGTGATTTTAGGTCAACGTTGAGATCGAGGCCTTATTTCTTTTAATAAGCCATTTGTATCATAAACCTGTGCATCGTGTTCGTTATCTTTGGTCATAGAATTTTCACTAGCGATCTGTGCCCCAGATATGTGCATCACTCATTACATGACAATAGATGTATTATACTTGTTATAAATCATGCAAATTCGGGGACAAATTTGACCTGATGTAGTGTGAAGTATTAGTTCCTGAAATGATAATGTTGGGTTTATAGCCCCTGCGTCTGCATGGGTGAGGTGTAGGCTAACAGAGGGAGAAAGGCACAGTATACCCCTAATTTCAGTCTATCCTTCTCCATCTTAATGCAAACAATCAATCATTATAGAAGGAAGCATGATACCAATCCTTTCCCCACTGAGGTCAAGTAGTGACTTTGAAGTAAGAGAACTGGCTTCACTGATAGAACTGATAGACAATTAGTGTGTGCTGTGTTTAACTGGAATGAATGCACTTCATTATTTGGTTTCCAATAAAGCAAAATAAATGGTACATAAATCCATTAAAAATGAAGAACCTTTGGTTGCTTCTTTGTTGTTATTTTTGATGCTCAGAAGTGGGTCACTTGGTATGTGCATAAACAAAGAAGATAAATGGCTAGAAGAGGAATGAATTTTCCATAACCTGATTAAAGGATACGTCTGGCTCCTCAGAGAATGTTATAGTGCTTAATGATTTTGTTGTTGCTGTTCTTAATGTGTCTAATGTTTGCTGTTTAAGAAAATCAAGAAAAATGTTAAGAGGTTATTCCAGAAGGGAGCTGTCAGCCAGGAGGAGGAGAAAGCTTTGTTTAGCCAACAAATTCTCCACTGGCAAACTGAAGATGAAGAGAAGACCCCTCCCAATCTCAACCCACGGTGAAAATTGACTGGATCTAAAATGAGGGGCCAGTAAATTGTGCAATGTGACCCCCAAAATCCTGATCCCCTGACTGCAGCCTAGCTGGAGCATGCATTGTGCAGCACTATGCACACAAGCTTCAGGCACATGCCCACTGGCAAGCTTTGTGTGTGCCCTGGGATTTGGGGTCAGAGAAGAAATCCCAGCAGCCTCAGTTTCGACGTACTGTTACAGACCTGAGATACTCAATCTTTCAACATCCTCTACCCCAGAACTGAGCATCATTGCTGCTGAGAGCCAGAGCACCCCTGTGCTGGGCAGGACCAGACCTTACCACATGGTCTGACCTTGAGTGTCCTTGCATTCTGTGCCTAGGAAGCCTTTTTGCTCCCTGCCTCTCTGCAATTCTTGTCTTATGGGAGGTGCTGCTGGCATGTCCAAGCTGTGGAGCTGGCACTCCCCCAAGGTGGTCTGCAGCACCCCGGAACCCTGGAAATCCTTGCAGGGAAGAGACCAGGAATGGCCTGCTCTTAGCCCAACATGCCATTCAGTTGGTGCCCTGATACAAATTCAGACGTGGATGTGTGGATATCCCTGGATCCCAGTGATGAGATACAGGTTTTGCAGTCCCATAAGTCTGCACCAATTCCTGGTGTCAGCATCTCCCAGTCGCTGCACAAAGTTCACTTCTCTCCCAGCTGCTTGATCAAAATCCAAGTGTTCCCAAGATAGTGTGTGCTTTTTGTCATTGGCTGTGAGACTAGACTTAAAATACTAATCGGCTGTGTTATTATTTTAGCATGTTGCTAGTACAATGCTGTGCAGAGCAAACTAGGGGAGGGAATTGGCAGATTCTAAAAGACCATACCAATGGAAGTTGAGAGAAGTTGCATTGACAAAGAAAAGACAGCTCCCTAGCTTGAAGGGCTTTCTGCCTGCCAAATTGTGCAAGTCTGCTAGAGACAAATGGAGCCATGAGAATCCCTAAAAAAGAAGGTGCAAAAAGCATGCATAATATCATACAAAGGCTGCTTTTCAGCATGAAACGACAAGCACCTTAACCAGAGCAGCTGCTATTAGTGATCCCTGAAATGACAATTAGGAGGATGAGGACAGTAATAATACAGCTTTGAAGGATAAAACCTTTATTAAGGGAAAATTAGCTAAATTATTTTCTAGTATTACTCAGTAGTTTGTTTAGGGTCACACAAAGGTTGAACTTGATTCTCTTTAGAGACAACACCTTTCATGAATCTGTATCTCCTTAAGAAAAGAATCCCCATATATATTTCTTGCAGATGTGTTCGCAGTTTGTATAGCTACTGCCATAACATCATCAAGCTGGTCTTTGTTAGCTCAGGATCCTTTCACATCGCTCACCATTTCAGTTCCCATAACAACAGAATACATTTGTAATATGAAAACTCAGCTTCTCTCAATTCTTTTGGGTAAGCTTGTTTTCTCCACTTAATAGAAGCTTGTAACATGCCACAGGCTTGCGCAAACCTGAAAACTTAAGTAGTTTAACCCAGTAGGTGTTCTGACGCAAAGTGCTTAACTTTCCTATTTAAACAACATCTTCAGGTGAAGCGACAATTTCAAATGCCTGCAGCGTTTAGCTTTGGTATAGCCAGGGTTTGCCACACCATATCTGTATTTTCTAATTAAGATGTGAAATACATGTTTTTGAATATGCCTTTTTAGATTCCATCACATTCGTTGTGTGTTTATGAAAACACACAGCAGTACCAAAGTTGGCTAGCCTAGCAAGCTTTATCTTCAGCCTATAGCTCTTTCCCCGAATTCAATACTGCAGGCACAATTTAATGCAAACCCAATTTATGACTTAATGCTCCAGGGACCATAGTGGGAGATTGTTACATTATTCTTTTCTAATCCTATTTGTGTTTTAATTTGCTAAGTCTGTAATGAGGTGCATGCCTTGAATAGATTCAAGATCTTTCACATTGCTTTTGACTTTGTTTAATATAATAGATTGTACAGTTTGCATTCAGAATTGAGGTGTTCCAGTCAGTACTATCTCTTCATTTTCAAAACTAGAGTGGATAAAATTATGTTCTGAAAGTAATTGTATCCATGTTTCCTTGTTTATCACTTAATAGTTTATTTCCTGTTATAATTTTCTGTTACAATATGGGAGGTCACAAAAATCAATTCTCGGTGGACTCTGACTTGACTGTTTGAAATTACTCCCCAAAACACTCTGAAAAAATTATGGAGAAAATAAAGCACTGGGTAGTAAGTGGCTGGCTATACTGATTCTTTTGTATTATTGCTTCTCTGATTTTTTGTGCTGTTGAAACTCTAGTAAAAATAAAAACAAATGGAGAAAAATGTCAGTTACATGAGATACTCAAGTGATGATAATCTACATACCTCTATTTATGCCAATGATTTATGGTGATAAATCTACCTCAATATACCCATAGCACTTTTGTTTTAAAATTTATTGCCTGTGATCCCAATTGTCATTTTTGTACATGGAGAACAGCAATCCCATTTCAGATCATCTCTAGATTTTAGTTTGGTTTTCATTTTGTTTGTAAGAGAAAAAAAAACCTCCATAAAATATCTAATCTTATTTTCATGACCATATTATAAAACATATTATACCACAAAAACATAACAGTTTGGAAAGGTAAAAAATTCAGTGCCCTGCCATCAAATATCAGGGAAGGGAAAGGAAGGGAAGGGAAGGCAAGGCAAGGCAATAATGTCACAGTGACTTGGATTTAAACAGGAATCTTGTTTTCAGACAGCATACAGTACTAATAACATTTCCCTGATTGGTTCTCCTTGCTGTATCACAAAAATATGTGTCCTGAGTCACCTTCCTCCTGTAACAGCCATACCAGGAGAAAATTAGGTTTTTGGTTCCAAATGCATGGTCAAAGCCATTTACATTTTTTCCTGAGCTCTGACATTATAGGAATCTCTATTAAACTCACAAAAGGTAGCTGATGCAGCTACAGTCTCTGACACAAAATGAGCTGTAGGCAGACATTCCACAGAGTACAGGGAACAGTGTTTACACTGATGCTCACCTTTCAGTGTTTAGTACTAGTCCATGTCAGTTCTCATCTGGAGGAACCCAGCAAGGACATGTCCCAGCTAAATGCCTTCTTGCAAAATCATTCAGACACTCCTCTTCATTTCTCCCACGTTTTTCTTTCCTGGATATAGTTCTGTCTGAATCTATGACTTTGAGGATAAGCAGAAACAACAACACAAAAAAAAAAAAAAAAAAAAAAAAAAAAAAAAAAAAAAAAAAAAAAAAAAAAATTCAGGATTTTATGAAAATCAAAAGGCAGGGTTAATCTATTCCAAAATGCATCTGTCCAAGACCTGGAGTCTATTACAACAGTAGAGCAGAATCATGCCTTATGAGTTGCAAATGCAGGAGTCCAATAGTGGGAATAGTGAAAGCTCTTGTAATTTAATTTCTTTTTCAAGTATGCTGTTCACTTTCCACACAGTCTTGAGGACTAATAAATCAGAATAATGGAAAGCTTACAGAAATCTTGCATCATATAAAAAGCTGCTCTTAATTTGTTAAACATCCACTCATGCCAACAGATTCTTCAGTTTCTTATTTCATCAAAGTGAGCATGAAGTAACTGCAGCCTTTCTCAAATTTCGGGAGAAGGAGACTAAGGAGTTTGGATTCATATCTCTGGCTCTGAGCAGATGGGTGCTGGATCAACTGTCCCAATACCCTTATTTTCCATCTTGAATGCAGCTAAAATCTCTCATAAACTTGATTTTGGTAAATCCAGACAGTGGGAAACTCATAAGCACCAGTGAGGCCCAACACTGTGACATTTTTAAGCTCTGAGAAAACATCTGTGGGTATAAAAATACCATCCATGCAAATTTCAACTCCACCCTTGCTTAGTACTGAAAACAAAGCCTGAAACTCTCATAAATACGTTACAGGTAAACTAAAGCAATCTTTATTTCAGCTGGCTGAGAATGGAAGGTGAGTAATCACAATAGCCCTTGGTTAAGAGTAATTATTTTTGGATGCAATGGTCTCTTGTTTGTTGCAATGTACCTGCTCCCACTCACACCGGGTAGCAGCTGGGGTACTGACAGGGAGGACAGAAGAGGAAGGTATATGCAGTTTACTTGGAGGATGAAGTAGCATATCAACAGACATAATAACTAGAAAACACCAAAGTCTAGATAGAGGATTTTCAGATAATAATCTTCATGGAACAACCTGTGGCCTTTGGAGTCCTTCCTGATAGTCTGGAGAATAAAATAAATTTTTGTCTAATAACTGAGGTTTCTTGGCACCAGGACTGGTTGAAACCCCCAATATTGCTTCATTGAATCTTACTGTGCCATGGAAAAATAAAAAAAAAGCATGTAGGTTGTGCAGTGTCTGTGTCCAACAGACATGGTAAAACAGCTTTTGAAATTGGAGAGAAGTAGTTCTCAAGAAGGGCTGCTGGCCATGAGCTAGAGTAGGAGCCCATCAGATCAATGGGAGAAGCTTAAAAATGGCACTCATGACTGACAGTCACAGCCTGCTGCCACTATCCTCCACCTAGTGATTGGATTAAGAGCACTGTACATCCAAAAATTCCCGTCAGACAACTTTGAAGGGTTAAGTGTCATCCAGCATCCAACCCTTGGTTGTATATATTGCAGGCAGACAGACCCCTGCAACTTCCCTCCACGGGTTCCCAGGAAGAGAGCATGGAAGCTTCTGAAGTGGATCTTTGGTGAAAACAAGATGCTTGACTCCAAGAGTGCAATGCTGGAAACCTTCTCAGAGTTTGTGTCTTGTCTAAATGCATGAGTATTACCTGTATTTCACTTTCCCACAGAGTTACACTCTCTACTCTGCCCTGACCTAGTCAGATCGAGAAATTAGATAAACTTACACATTAGTCCCCCTTTGGATGTGACTAACACACTACTAGGACCAGCCTGTGCTTAACCAGTTACTTTATGGCTGTAGAAGGTGAGAGTTTGAATCTTCTCAGGCAGATGAAAGAGCTGAATATGTATTTCCCATGGTCTAAGTGCTCTGCCACCCAACTTTTATATAAAAGCAGATCATGATGTACTTTTCCTATGTTCACATTTACCAAAAAAGCAGCAGCAGCTACCCCTCTTTCTTCCAAAATTTCCAGTGGATGCCAGAATTGTCAGTGTGTTCATTTCCTCTGCAAATTTGCAGTGGACTTAGATCGAACCAAAGGTTTTAGTCAAAGCAGAGCTCAATTTCTGTTGCTCAGGCAGTCCTGAAACAAGGGCTGAGCTGCTCAGGTTGGAAAAGAAACCTGCGGGGAAAGGATGCAGGATACGTGCCTTCACAGTCAGGTGACAAGCAAGCAGGGCTTTAGTTTGTTACACATTACTAGAAATGAGCTTCATCTTATTATCAGCCTCTAATGGTTGGGCACCTCAGTTACACTCACCTTGACTTCTCCTTGAGGCAGCAGGGAAAGATGGGCAGAGATTTCCCAAAGCAGACTCACTTATCAAAGAAGACTCACCTTTGCTCACTGCAGGCACCTCAGGATGTAGTTCACTTTTCTCTGGAATCAGCACAGGTTTAAAGCTTCCCATCCTTCCCCATGCACACTTGGCAGCTCCCATTGGCTTCCCTGGCCACCACAGGGCTTGCAGACTGCCTTCCAAGCCAGGACAGTAAAATCTTGTAAAGCAAGTCAGAATTTCCCGTAGCACTGCCCCTGTCAAGTAGAGGTTTAGTTTTACTTCCTTCTGTTCGTGAGTGTCCAGATAGAGTAATTGGTTTTCAACAACAGTAGGAAAAAAGAGTATAGGAGTATGAGAGAAGGATGTCTCTTACCTGCTAGTGTCTAGGAGGCATTTATGAGAGGACACATCTTGTTTATTATGGAAGATGCATATTAAAGCATTAAAATACATCTGTGACTTGATGGCTGTTGGTGTATAGTAAAGAGCAACTGCCCAGTGACAGCACAGTTGGTAAAGCCTATGGAATGCTGTGTCTAAAGAACAGAGAGCGTCAGGGCTGCAGGAGAATCCCTGTCACCTGGCAGCAAAATGCACGTGCAGAGAGCAGCTATGCACATTTGGCCAGGGAATATTTTCCACCATGAGCTAGGAGATCGGCAGTGTCCTTCCTCTCCCCACTCAAGAATTAGTCCTGCCCTTACGCTCCATGTTGCACAGCCCGAGGGAGCCAGGCACCCTCACAGCGTACCACCACCCACTGTCACTCACACGTCACACCAGTAACAGGTACCTCCAATCTGCAGGTCACAGCAGCTCAGGCTGCTTTAACAGTAGGCAACCAGTCTTCTGCAGACTATGGAAAGACAGGCAGGGAAGCATTTCCAACAGTGAAAAGAAAGAATTCAGTGACCACAAGACAAAATGTGTTCAATGTGTAATATGGTGTCTGCACGCTAAGATTCCTGGAAGTAATTAGACTTTATGTTTGCATATGCTTATTGCTTTGTCTCAAGTATATTTTTCCTAAATGTGTTACATATTTTCTTATAATTCCTTGAAAACAGAAAGCATCCATTTCTCCACAAATAAAATCAGATATTTGTGTTTGTTGCTTCATATATATGCATGTAGGAAAGTGTGAGCGTACATCTATATGTCTCTATTGAACATAATAATGTGCTATAGAGGTAGCTAACCTTATAGTGGTTATTAAGAAAAAAAACACAGTAGAAGGACAACAGCTGTTAGGTGCTCTTTTCAGGAAGCTGACAGTGGTGGCTGACCTTTATCATGGCACTAGCATGTATTAGCCAAAATAATACCTTAACATTTTTTTTAGTACCCGACTATATGTTCTGTTATAAGGAATAGCAAATGTTTAATCATAAATATTTTAATGGCTTCAGGGATTCATGGTATTCAATGACTGTGTTAAATGATAATAATCACATCTGGTTTATTACTATAGTAATTCAGCAGCTTCTCTTCAGTAGTTATTTTTTATTATATGTGCTGTGCCACTGTCATGGTCATTTATAGCGGTAATATTTTAAAGTGGCTCATTTGTTTGTTTAAGGACAGTTTCACAATATATTTCTGTATTAATATACATTTTGTACTATTATTTCCAAGCTGCCACTGGAAAATTGATCCTATCTTGTTACAATGAGAGGGGCTGGGACTGATGCAGAATGCCAATGCTGAGAGCAAGTGATGGAGCAGATGGGTAGTGTACTGGTCTCCACTGGGGCTGTAATTGCTGTTGAGTTTTATTCATAAATGAAGGGGTTCATTAAGAAATAGTTAACTTATAATAAACATGAGGGGAGGATTTGAATCAGGCAGAGCACAGACAGAAAAATACCATAGTTAAACAGTCAAAAAGCAACTGGATATGGCCATTTTACAAATTATTACACAATAATACTCCCAGTTTTTGCATGCTAGTGCACTTATAATGGAGGTGCTTTTACTAGGGAGATAAGGGAGAACTGATTGATTTTTCTGATCATTTTATTCAGATACCTGCCCACTCCCAGTCACACGAGAGAGGTCTCATTTATCTTAATGGGATCACTCGTGAGACTAAAGGTTTGGAGGATCAAGCCATATATCAGCACAAATAGGGAGAAAGAAGCAGGAATTAGTTATCAAATTAGAGGAGGGACCACTCAAGACTGAAAAGACTTTCCCATCACTATTTTCTCACCTTCAATTGCCATTTTCTAAAACCTTGTTTTCCGTGGCATGTTGCACTTCCTGCTCATGGCATTTTGAGGGATTTGGGATTCAAGTTATTTACCTGACAAAAGTGGCAGTGGAATACAGAGCACAAAGGGATGGTTTGGAGGGTAGCATGTGTGAAAATATGGTAATCTCTCATCAAGCCCTAGTAGCACTGGTGACTACCCCCATCCTCAGAAGCCCGACCTTGGAAGGTTTATGTTGAATTTAAGGGCAGCAGAGCAGCTCCTGGAAATGATGACTTATAGAAGAGCTTGTCCAGTGTATTGAGACCTTGCATTGCCTTTATAACTTGTATGAAATAATTAGTAATCATGTTCACGGGTGTGAGAGATATAGATAAAGTCAATTTATAAATCACGTCTGTGAGAGAAAAACTGGTACAGCAAGGGTTAACTTCCTGCTCTCTCATTTTTTGCTCCTTTCTCTCTCTTTCCATTTCCTTTCCCACTCTTAATGACCTGGTGAAGGAAGCTCTATTTAGTTCAGGAAAATCTCTCCACTATCCCACCACACAGGATGTATTGAATTGTTGCAGCAAAAGTTAAAAGGAAGCTAAGGACAATTGTTTGTGCTTCTTTCCTGCTCTGTTTTCTAGTTGGTTTGATTGGTTGGTGGGCTGAGGGTAAATGGCTTTTATAGCATTGAATGATGAATGACTCTGAAATAGTCTGTAACCAGAAGTGCCAACTGACATGTTGCTGATTTAACTGACAGACAGGGTTATGTTTGTATAGAGTCACTTAAATAAACATGTGTTAGGCTGGAGCCAGCTACACCAGCCCTTCTTCTTTACTTCCCATCCACCCTCCATTTATCACTAAAAGACAACGGTAATGATTTGATCTTCCTATCAGTCATTCATTATATTCATTAATTCAAATGTAATTGTTTTAAACGCCTTTCCATTGCTGTGGGTACTTTGTACAGCACTTAAAACACATACACATCAGAGGACAAAATAAATCCTCAATAAAAAGATACGCTCATCAAACAGGCTCCTTCAAACTAGCAGTCCCTTTTATCCCACAATTATCTCCTTAGCCTTCAAAGCAGCCTCTCCTTAAATGTTCAGAAAAATAAATGGGTCCAGAAGTTTGACAAGGAGTTCAACTAATCCCAGCTCTTATAAAGGAGCCAAAGAAAACTCCTCAGAGAAAAAGCTTTTCTAAGAGACTTCCCCTTTCCTCTACTCATACTTACCTTTGTGTAATGCTTCTTCCTTTGTGGCTTTCTTTTTTATTCCTCTTTATGGCTTTTCCTAAGTGAAGTGCAGAAATAAATTTCCAATCTAAGCTTTAAAAATATATATACCAGTATTGAAACGCACCCATTCTGTGTGATTATAGTAGGCAAGTCACTATGCAACAGTCTGGGTTCAAAGTGTAAATAAAGGAAGAGTGAGAAACAAGGATAAGAATTTATGCAAGGGCCCTTCCTACCAGCAGTTCTTCTGCTTGGCTTTTGGGGTCTCTGGCTGATGCCAGCTTTATTGCAAGACTCACATGGGCTTAAATTTTAACAACTCACACATCAGAAATACATGGTTACTCAAAGTGCCAGTGTGAGGTAGCATCAATTATAAGACTAGTTTAGGCACACAAGGATGGATTATTTTCACATGAGGGAGTAAATGGAATTTAAAAATTCTATCAATTACATTTACCCTGATTTTATTCTAATACTCTCTTTGTTTACTTCCCATCACTGTGCATTGGGAGTGAACTCTGTCTCGCCACAGCCAGTTCCCAATTTCCATAGCAGCATTCCACAACAGTACAAAAGATTGTCTGCCCAAATTAGAGAAAGGCTGGACAAAAGCCTTTTTATATAAAAAGGCACTGGTTTGTTCATCTAAAACATCATCTGATATTACTTGATTTTAGTACTTTCGTATCTCGGATCTGAGCTACAACTAAGGTTCTCCCTGGGGTTGCTTACTTGATGAATAAGGGCATCTGTTTTCAGACCATTCTGCCCATGCTGCCATACAGACTAGAGAACAAACAGACCTTGCTAGTGTCCAAGTGAGGATTTTTAATGCACTCAGTTCCTAGATGCAGTAAAGCCTCCTAGCCATCTCTAGAGATGCTAACCCACACCTAAGCCTTCGGAGTATTCCTATAAAGGGTTGCCTAACTGGCTTCCTAACCCTAGGTTACCTGGAGCAAGCAGGAAAGGAGCACTGTTCAAAATAACTGCTGGGGCAGAAACAGAAGGGATAGAAAGGAAAGCTCGGCACAGCCTTCTAGGCCCCAATTGCCTCCACTTTCGCCTCTATCAAGCTGAGCTGGGAAGCTCTGGCAGCCTCTGGGAGCTTATACCACCTGCTCCTCATGCCTCCATGCTTCAGATGAGTCAAATGGAAAGGAAATTCCTAAACAAGCACATGGTGGATTCATGGTGTAAATCAAAACCAGGAGCAAATCACTGTAGCTGCTCTTGAGAGTTTTTGTTTCAGAGTTAAATGTCCGTTTTAATATGGTGGTGTTTCACCCTTCTTCTCCTTGCTTTCTCAAGACATCTGGCTGGCTGTTGTCTTCCTTTACACTGAGCTTGTATAAAGGATGTCAGCCCACTCCATGGAATGAGACTGCTAATTAACTGTCCTCCCATCCTTCCCCTCCATCGTCTGAAAAAGGGCCTCTCACACTGGGAGTCCTGAAGAATTACAGGACGCAGCAGTAGCTGTGGCATTTAACATCTTGTTGGAGATGTGACGGATTTAGCACACACTTGCCCGGCTATTTGGATTCTGGAGAACACTGTAGGCCTGATTTCTGTCAGGCCTAAGCAGTGTCTCGTTGCGGGCCTAAATTGTAGGACAGAACCTCTTTAAGGGAAAAGGAAAATGAATACCACCATCTATAAATTAGCTGGAACAAACAAACTAGTTGCTCAAAGTTACTGTACTCCTGCCAGGAGTCATAAACTAGCTAGCTGTGTTTAAGAAAAGTAAAAACTGTTTTTCCTACCGTGGAATAAACATTGT
Organism: Oxyruncus cristatus; assembly: GCA_013399855.1. Classification (NCBI taxonomy): domain Eukaryota; kingdom Metazoa; phylum Chordata; class Aves; order Passeriformes; family Cotingidae; genus Oxyruncus; species Oxyruncus cristatus. The sequence continues at coordinate 140,316 of VXAY01000707.1, read as the reverse complement.
CTGGGTTCTGCTCCTAACCACAAATGGCAAATGTATGCAACTATCTGAGAACTAAATTCCGCTCACTTTCCAAATTCGCTTAATCTCCAATCCTGGGAGATTGATTGACTCGATGGGGAAGCCAACACTGAAGTTGGAATAGAAGTGTTTTTCGAAGTAAGTGGTGTTCAGTTCATCTAAAGAAGCTGCTCTGCTGAGGTCAGCAGAAAGATTTAACCTAGATGCTCCTGCTTTCCAGATTTGCAAGCAGTGTCTTGATTTTAAGTAGGACACCTGAGAAATAGATATAACCAACTTTTAAGCGAAAGAGAAACCATTTATCTACCTCCAGAATTAATTGCAGAGATTTCCAAACAAACCTCATAATGAACACACATTCACAGGGCATACACATTATAAATTAATATAAATTAATATAAATTAATATTGTGCTGTGGAAAACGAATTTTTTGTTTTTTTCATGGAAAGAGCTAATGCCCTAGTCCAGAATTCAAAAAAGCAGAGGGATTAGATCATTCTGTTCACCACTGCGAGCTGCTGACTGATTTCACACAAGCAGTGAAACCCACAGAGAACCCCACTATTCCTGCATGCCCCCTCACTTGCAGATGAAGGCAGGGAGTGTGTAATATGCATTTGCATTGCAGCAAGAATGCCAAGAGGCAGGAGTTGTGTCTCTTTCATGGCTCTTTTCAATCACCTGATGTTGCCCCTGACTTCAAAAAGAGGCCTTGAGATCCTGCTGTAATTGCAAATACATCTTATCCCCAAGTGCTGCATCCACATCTAGCCCATGGCTTCCTCCCAGCTGGGCCTTCAGCTGTACATGGTTGAATTCTCGGGGCTTGACACAGTTCACTTGATCTCTCCTGACCCTGCCTTACCAGCAGTTGTTCAAAAAGCCATTTAAATGCTTTTGTGCCTTTGTGACCAATTCTACAAGCAAAGTAGATTACCAGCATGTTAGCAAGCTGTTGAGATGCTGACTTCTTTCAAAAGAGTTAGAAATAGATCTTGATCTGTCTAGGTATCTTTGAAAATTCTCTTTGCATTCAAACTCTTCACAAGCCAAAATACATTTAAAAATCTAATCCACTGTGTTTAAACTTAAAAAGGGTATGGAGTTACTTATGTTAGCTTTTCATTGTGTCTTGGTTGACAGTTAGGTCTTTTGAGAAGATGTTTTCCTTGCTTCACAGTATTCTAAACACCCTGAGTGTTCTTCTCGAAATAGTTGGTCTTACACCAAAAAGGAGAAACAAACCCCCCACATAGAATGTAAAATTAATCAAAAATATATGTCTTGTTGTTTTGGTT
>VXAY01000707.1:127686-138993 GCA_013399855.1 Oxyruncus cristatus | reverse complement strand
CCCCCCCCGCTGTTCAACTTACCATTGCTCCTTACGTTTTCCCACCTTTGGGCAATGCCAGCACCAATTTTAGCATTATCCTGTGTAGTCTCCAACCATATTAAAGAAAATCTCTCTCAACAGCACCATACATCTGCATTTTCTCCTGATTCTTGATCCACCAGTTGAACTTGCCAACTGTTCATTGTGAATGAGTCATATGCCTTTTGAGAAACCATTACTTCATGATTTTTAACTAATGCAATGTGTAAAGCAACAACCTGGTATGGATTTCAGAGGGACTTTTTCAATCCAAACCAGGTCTGGAGGTCAGCACTTGAGATAGGTTATTTGATAGCATAAGATAAGATACTAACTATGCTATTTCATGACATGCCCTCTAACCCATTGCTATCTGAATAAAACATGACATTTTTCAACATGTATTTCTCGGTCATTAGGTTTCCTTTCTGTCCCTGGACTTCATACTCTGCTCTTGACAGGTTTCTCAGGAAAGAACTAATACAATAGGACTCCCCAAAGGAGAAAAAAAGTTTCTTCACAGGAAATTATAATTCCTGGGGCTTACACTGAGGCAGACTACCATGTGTGGTCATTCTGCCTTCTGACTGGGATTGCACACAGGAAACTGGTTGAGAGCTTGGTGATTGATGTGGGCTGCTGGATTTGGTCAGGGGAACAGATGTGTAATAGACTCCTGATCTAACCACAGAGAAAAAGTTTTAATGCCTTTAAAAAGTGCCCAATTACCTGGTTTGGCCAAGCTAGTTTACACATTACCTTATTCATGAGCTATCATTTCCATCCCAAGGACATATAAACTGGGTAGCATGAAAAGGCATGTTCAACTGAATAATTGCCATTCAGCTGTGCAGAAAGAAAACTGAATGGGCAAGAAGTCCAGCCGCATATCAATGCCTCAGACTGATTGCTGTATTGAAAACCCAGCAGATAATCTCTTTCTTTCCTTTTGTTTAGAATTCAGTCTACAATGAGCAGGAATCCTCCACAAAATCCATAAGACTAAATAAAAAATAAACTAGACTAAATAAAAGGTAGAAAGCTATGACAATGTAATGAAGGTAATGCGGGCAGCAGGGCAATACTAATGACCTCATCAGATGCTTACCTTGACCTTTTGGGGGAGGCTGTGGTAGGTTTTTAAGTTTTTGAAGAATTTAACATCAACATATGAAAGAGATTAATAGTTCTGTACATCTGGTGACTGACTGCAAATAAAGCAATAATATTCGTCATAGCAGCATGTTAGCAAGTTCCTCTTACAATCAGTTAGCTATAAATCCTGACAATTCACACATAATCATTTAATGTATACCAGTATAAAAGCTTTTGTACCTCTGGGTTATTCACTGCAATCTGTCTGGCCCTTGTTTGGACATGCAAGTTCTTCAGTACAAGCACTGCCTGTACTTTGGATTCTGTACAGCAAAGTACAGAACATATTGTTGATATTTAAAAAGGAAATGATTAATATTTCCCCTATTTACTGTACTAGAAATTCCAATAGATACCATCAGATTCTCTCAACTAGTCTCTGCTAGTGCCCAAGCACACAATGGCTAGTTCAAAACCCTCTTGTAGCACTGAGAATGAAGCTTCCCCTGACCTCTGACTGGTTTGCTGTCGTGTGCTGGCTGTCTGGAGTAGACAGGTCACAGTGGACCAGCACAGGTGTGGATCAAATTTACGGACAAGAATGCGAAGGGTAGTCATGGTGTAGGGAAAAAAGCCCCATCTTAAAAGTATGAGGAGGTAAATGTTCTCTGCTCCTGGTCATTCTGCAAAAAGCCTGTGTGCACGGCTTGATCTGGTGCTCATTTTGCCGTCACACTTTTCATCCAGTGTAAGAGTCCTTGAGTACACAATAGGATGTGCTGCAAGACAGTGCTCCCTCTTGACTCTCTGCCAGGAGTAATGGTGAACACACACTGTCTCCCAGCTCACACACAAGTCGAGGACTTGTCAGCAAGACATGCCAAATTTATACAAAGGGAGGAAGAACACAGGTTTTTTTCAGGATATCAGCTGTGAGGAGTGGTTTTTTTTCATAGGTCTCTGGATAGTCTGCTCCAGGGCTACATCTCTGGACCTGTATAGAGATGATATTCCACAGTCCTGGCCTCTTCTTTCAATCCTTCAGTAAGGAAGAGTACAGAGGGAAGAGGTTGCTACCAACAACAGATATTTTTTGATGAATTAAAGGTCCGCATCTGTACTTGCAACAGTCTCTACCTGCTCCTATCCTACACAGGGATGAAGAAGCGAGGAAGGATCAGGGCAAGAAACAAGCATATTTGCTGCTGGGAAGTCTTTTCCAGCGTGACTCTACTTGATTTGTAGGCTTGGAGAAACAAGGCAATGAGCCACACTTCGGAAATCACAGAGAGCTGAAGGAGTGATCTGCAAAGCCAAAACCAGCAACGTTTCGTTGGACTTACCTGAATGACAGGGGAGTTCAAAAGCCCATGAGACAGTTGTGTGTGCCAGTGAAAGATGCACTGTCACTCTCACTAAGAGCGACACGTGTCAACACTACTGTGTCTTTGTCTCTTTGTCAGGATTTTGATGGCAGGTTCAGTGACAGCATGAGGTTAGAAAGAGAGCTCCATGCACCAGTAACTCAGAATAGTACCCAGTTTTAGAGGTATTCTGGATAGTACCAAGTTTTAGACGTATCCTGGATCTCTCTAGTGATATATGTGCCATCAGAACATAAATATACCCTTCCAAACTGGATGATTTTCAGCAACAGGAACCTGAAATCAAGTCCTAGAAATTATTTGTAAGATGGCAGTTTACACGCTCTTGAATAATGTCTCCAAAGTAATGTAGGCACATCTGAAATTTCTCCCATTAGGTGAGTGTTTTCCAAATAAATAGTGTGGGAGTCAGCCTGTGGCAGTGCCAAGGAGCAGACTGACAGCCTAAAGCTGCAGCCCTTATTTTCTGGAAATCATAGAATCACAGTCTTCACAAATGTGCTTTACTTGTCGGATTCTTGGAGGATGGAAATTGTCCAGTATAAACTGTGTTGAGACTACAGTTTTGCAACATTGGAAGGAAAAAATAAAGTCTAAGCTCGTGCCAACCTTGTAACCACATTGGCAGTACACTGGTCTTATTTAGAAGTGCAAGTCTGCAGTGGTTTGGTCAACCCAGGGGAATTTCTCCAGATTTATGGCCGCATACCTGAAAGGTTTTGGAATGAAATCTGTTGAAAGGAGCAGAGGAGGACAAGGATGCTCAGAGTTTAATTTATATGAGCTACAGTAAACAACTAAAAATTAAGCTGAAACAGCCCTAGTCAAACCCTCTCTCCCTTCTTACCCTTTTCCTTGTGACATTTATTGCAGGGCCCTAGAGAGGCGTGGAGAGTATGCAGTGATATGAGTTTTAACACTGGAATGTAAAACATTTTCCAAATGGGTGAGGGGAGAAAGTTTTCTTTTAACGTGTTCCAGGAACAGACCTGACAAAAATGCCTGATCTGAAAAGGCCTGATGAAGAGTTAGCTTTTCATTACATGGCATTTCCTTTGAAGTGGCAAAAGTGTATGTGATTGAGGATGCACTTTTGTCACGGCTGCCTTGGGAGTCACATATCCTGTGATCACCGTATTTTATTTTATTTTAATCTGTGCTGTTTGACATTTTGAAGGGTTTGCATGCGGTGGACATGACGGTAAACACTTGAATCACACTAGGAACATCAAAAGCTGCCAAGTCAAATACCAGAGCTGCACAGGAGGCTGAGACAACAAGGTCTCCAGTGATTCATCACTGTTGATGGTACTGGGGCCCATGGGCTCTCTTCTGCCTCTGGATTTTGGGAGTGGGGCAGGCAATGCCAGAGTCTTGCCAAGATTTGAAGATTTTACCAAATACTGACAATTATAGCCAGCCTAGAAGACATTTTGCCTACAATTTCCCAGACGAAAGCAACTCATTGAGAGAAATGACTGGTTTCTGTTGTTCTGCTTTTATACGTCTACCTACACTGAGGCATTTTGATATGTCCACTGAGTGCATTTGCTGAAAAACTGATCAAAACACACCAGTTATCTTTAAAAATAAGTCTATTTTCCTAATATTATTTCTCCTATCAAAAGAAAATCTCACAAATGACTTATATATGCTACAAGAGCCCTTATGTATTTCAAACCTGGGCCTGTGTTTCCAAAAGTAAATAGTTTGGATTAGAAATAAATAAGTGATGAAAACTCGGGCCATTGACATTGAGGATAATGAGTGGGGACAGACAGAATCTCAAAAGTTTCTCTGAAAAACAATTTCTTAAAACCTAGACCTTGCTAGCTTCTCTGAGCCTCCTGTCTCCTATTTTATTTGGGTAGATCTCAGCTCAGGGAGCAGGAGGAAGAGGATGGGCCTTCCCTGATCAATACCTTGCCCCTGATTGAAGAGGCTGATATTTCTGGACTCTCAGAGAAGAAATGATTTAGGACAGTTGCTCTTTGGGGAGCTTAAGGAGGCACTGAGAGATATTGCAGAGCAAGCAGGATAAGAAGAGACCTGCTGCAGTTTCCAGGCAGTGTCTTCCTAGCACAAGAATAACATATAAAACTTTCCATGTAACTATCCACCACCATCTAGTCAGCAGTTTGGTTTTGCCCAGTGCTGCCCCAGGAAACTTGTTCCAGGACCTCCCTGCTCTGCTGATTAGGACTTTCTTCTAATTTGCAGATGACATTGATTTGTGACCAGCGTATAACCATTTGTTCTTGTGCCAATATGGCCCTAAAACTTAAAAAAAATAAAATTCCTTCTCTCTCCCTGTTGTTTACTCCTGGTGTATTTATAGACAGTGATCCTATCTCTTCTCAGTCACTCCCTTGTTAAACCAAACAAGTCCCTGCTGTGCTGGGACAGCCTCATGGGACATCCACTGTCCCTTCCACCCTATGCTGGTCTGTGGGTGTCTGAGGGAAAGCGAGAGATTGAGCCAGTACCCACGAGGGCTGCGCAGCGGGAGCGTAAGGTGTTTTTGATGGTTGCCTTCATCATCCGTCCTTGGGTAAAACAGACGAAAATGTCAATAGCAGCGTAGGTGAAGAAGGGCTTTGCCCTGCAGTAGTTGCTCCATGGGACTGTCCATAGTGCACGGCCTTGAACACACTGTGGCTCAGCTGTGCTGTGTAGAGCACACCAGGTTTTCACCACAGAGGGGTACACAGCAGGACATGTATCTTAGAGCAGTGGATGAGCTGCAAATTCACATCCTAGTCCGCACTAACTCCTTCTTGCACCTGCAAAGTATATAAAGGAGCATGATTACTCTTTCCCTCCATCAAGAGGAGTAACTCACTTTGTTTAGACAATTTTCAAAGTACTTCAACAGCTGAAAACCCCCCCTTCCCCCCCCCAGCTTCATGTGCTGCAGAGGGGGACGAAGGCTCATGCAGCACACACACGCGTTTTACTCGGTATTACAAGGCAAGAACTTTCAGCTTATCATTTCACTGGACAAATGATACAAGTAAAGCATGGCTGAGCAGCTCCAGGCTTGGCATGAACAGCTCTCAGACAAATCAGGGTAATGTGGCTTTTTTGACAAGCTAACACCAAAAAAAGCCCCAGAACATTCTGAAATATGGCTGGAAGCAAACAGGACTTGATCATATGTGTCTGAGAAAGTCATTAATCTCCTCAGAAGAACTTCTTCCATGTCACACAGGAAATTTCCTTTTTTTTTTTTTTTTTAATTACACAAACTGCAACAAATAGGAAAGGTTAACTGCTTGTGGGATTACTGAGGCTCTTCAGGCCCACGTTCAAATAAAATTACACAATAAAAGCAAAAGTGAGCATCTTTTAATCTGGCTCCTTCCACAACACCTTGCAAACAAGTTGTTGGAGTCTATCTGGCTGCCCAGTTTTGTCCATAGCCAGTATGCAGGCAGTGCAGGGAGTGGGGGAAAGCACAGTGCCTGTTTGGTAGCAGGCAGCAGCACAGCTCCTGACAGCCTAGAACCACAAGTGAGGAATGTTAGATCCACAACTCCAAGGTGTTTTCTGTTATAAATTATAGTGAATTTACTGCGTTAGGAAACTGGTTTCTGGAGAAAATTATAGGCAATGTGTCAGCTACAAATGATTTATGCATAAAGCAACCTGTACTGCACGAACCCAGGGGGTATAATAACAAGACCAAAAATCATTTAATCTTGTACGTGAATTTAAGCAGGCAGGAATTTGGGAAGAACTGTTTGTTTTTATTCCATCTTGTGTTGCTGCCAAGTAAAGACAGTTTTTGAGCAGAAAGGCACTGATGTGGAGCAGGTAGATAGGCTTGCCAATTTCCAGCAAGATACATTTTAAACCGGCTTCTTGGTTTCAGTTCAACACCCTCCGAGAATTGATTGGTTCCATTTGACAAGAAAGGAGTCAGGAAAGCAGAAGACTCTTTCTGGGCTAAATAAACTTAGCATGAACAATGCTGTCCCTGGACCCGATGAATGTGAAACATGCCGGCATTCAGCAACAAACTGTTTCCTCTCCCCTTACTCTCGGGCAATAGTCTATTAATTCTTAGGAGACGCCTGCTGGAGTAAGATTGTAGGTGAGCAAAGAGAGCTGAATCAGCTAAGACTTGAAGAATTGGCACTGGGCTGGGCTTTGCAGGCAAACAGACATTTCACATGAAGTGAGTGTTGTTGCAGATAGGCAGAAGGAAACGAAGCGTCATCAAGTTTTCTCACCTGATTTTTTAAACAATTTGTTAATGAGTTTCAAGGAGCTGATCTGGTATTATCCAGTAAAAATAGATGGCCATGTTCCAGCTAGACCTTGTCCCAGGGGTGTTGCAGGCATGCAAATTGGTAAGCAGCTCGTACCAGGCCCTCGCTTTCCCAGTAGAACAGCTATAGGCTGTGGAGAGGAAGCAGAGCCATTGCTCCAGCTTTCCTACCACTGCTCCAACTTTCCACCACCTAGTGTCCCCCTCTCTCTAAAAAGGATGGAAAATACACTGCTCATGCAAGCACTGCTTTGCCTGGTCCTTGTGGCACAGGGATCTTTTCCCACCAGGCGAAGAGGACTTGCCTCTTGCTCTTACTATCACCACCAAGGAGAAGCACAGTGAGATGAAGCAAAGTGATTGACATGGAGCCAAACCCTGCTGCCCTTGTCATTTTGTGTTCAGGTGCAACTTGTCTCAGTGGATTCATAAAGGATTAAGACTGAAAGAATGAGGTTCGTGAAATATTTACCGTTACTGTACATGATGAGTTTTCTGCATATCTATATGCAATACACACACACACATATAAATGCAGTGCACACACACACATATATGCAATATGTCTGAGTTATGATAGCTGTGGGAGTGATTGCCTGGAATTGTCTGTCCATTGTAAATTAAATATGACAGTTCTAAATCTGCATCAATGTTAATGCTCTTTTAAGACTCTTCTTTCTCAGACACTGGTGTTGGTCTCGCACTCTGTGAGTATAGGTCACAGTCTTTATTTTTCTTTTGGCATAACAGATGCAGAGGAAGTCTTGTCTCTTCATTGTCTTGCAGTTGGGATCTAAAGAAGCCAATAAGGGTGAGGAAGGTTAAGGAAGCTCTGGAAGGGACCACCCAAAGTAGGTTTACAGCAATCATGCTTTCTTACTCTGTTGCAGAGAACAGAGCAGAACAACAAGGGTGAAATAAAAAATTCCTCTTTGCAAGGATAAAACATTTATATGAAATTTGTCCTGAAGGAAAATACAGGCAGAACAGTAGAAATGCTTCCATAGTGCTGTGATGTAGAAGAATCTTTTTCACCAATATTATTGTGGTGCTGTTATGCCAGGGTTCATAAATAAGCCATGCAGTCATCAAGGTAAAACAGTAGCACATTTTGTATTACTCGGGGGACAAAAGTTCTGCTGAGCTGCTTCAGCGTCCCAGATACAGTCTAAGCAGGTCTCCAGTGCTGAATTCCATGCTTGAGCCGTAAACAGCCCTGGCACCTCCCCACTCTGAACGAGGAGGGTAGTGAGAGAGCTGTCCTTTCCACTGGTTCACCGTTTCTCCTCTCCTTCAGTTCCCCTGCAATCAAAGGTGCCTTATAGCTCCAGTAAGACTCTGTTGCGCTGCCGTTCTCTGCAATGGCTACCTTGTTTTGTTCCTGCCCCTCATTTCTTTTAAAATGAAACCAAATCACTGTCCTTTAATCAAGCCCCAAGCTAGAGGATGACCATGTTAAGTTTTATCTCTTGTCTCATCTATGCACGTACGTATCCATACCAAACTCACGGGTTTAGGGTATATCTCACCTACATTCATTAAAATTGACACAACTTCCACCTTCCCAGAGCATGTGTTAAGAAAAGGGAATCACTGCCTGCTGTAGGAAAATTGCAGGGGTGTGCTAGATGCATTTCTCCTTTATTTCTCAGTTATGCATTAAGAAGTGTTTTTCTGAATAGCTTTACATATTTCTTTTGTGATCTCTGTGAGGATATCCTATATAAGAATTTATTACTAACCATGTGAATTTATTGCTGCCAAAAATACTGTGAGCATTCACAGGGAAATGACAGTCTCATGGTGTGGTACTGACAGGCACAGTCTTTCACGGGGCCTCAGGAAGAATGAATTGTTATAGACCTCTTTGGAGAAAAGGGGGCCTCATTGTTAACCTATTAAAGAACTTTGTGAAACTCTTAAAAACAACGAAGATCTGTAACAAGTAGTTCAAATGGAAAAATAAATTGATTTACTCAATGTTTTGCAATCTATATGGTCAGGGAGACAGCTCAGGACAGAGCCAGTTAACAGACTGAGGTTAGAAATTAGGAGGACAGGACTTAACTTTCCATAGCAGCATGTTTAGACAGGAAGAGAAAGATGTGGTTTGTGTTTCGTGAGCAGCTAGTAAAATGAAATATGTTATGTGTATGTGTTAGTACACCCTCATTCCCTGCCTCACTCAATTTTCTGCTAAGGTACCATAAAGCTGAGTTACTGGCCAGCTGCAGCCAACTGTGCTGCTCTTTAAACATTATTATACTATTCTAGACAAGTAGGTGAAAAAAGCCTGGCACATGAGCTGCCTAGAGAGAGTTCACCAATGAAGATTTTGAGTACCAAAGGCTTCAGCTGAGGTGAGCACTTGGACACAGTTTTGTGTTCCCAAAATCCCATAGTGGGTAGAGACTTTCTAAGTATTATTTTTCCCGCTTTCAAGCCAATGTCATGGTCTACCTTATGCCAAGAGGTGCAGTACATCCCCAGCCAAGCTGTAATGCTGTGATTTCTTCTCTGCTCCAATATCATCATGCCAGTCAACTCTGGGTGGGAGATTGCAGGGCTCTGCTGCTCAGGTGTGCCTCTTCTGAGGTAGGAGGCCATCATGATGACCTGCATGAAAAACGTGGGATGTAGCTCATTCTGTGGGAAAGACTGAGGAAGAAGCAGACTGTTACACAAGGCTCCCATTTAAGGTGTGAGACATGACTGGGAGGAGAAAAAGATTGGCTTGAGCTGGATAATGGCTTCATTTGAACAGGTAATACATAGGATTAAGGACCAACACCTATTTAAAGACCTGTAACAAATAATCCCAGACTTCCTCAAAATGTTGTTTGTCCTCTTACTGACAAACTGCTACTGGATTTTCTAGCAGGGTCTAGATTCAGGTACAATACCAATATGGTGTTGAGGTCCAAGACAATTGAAATTAGTCAAAGTTGAGCCCTGTATATCACCTCTGCAAATGTACAGTACATCCCCATGTAGGAAACCATATATTTTTAAGTTCTTAAGGAAAGAGAGCAAAACATCACTTCACAAGCTGTGCTCACAGGAAACTGCCACCTATCCTGCACTCAGCTACATGCAGCATGAGGATGCCAAAGAAAATGTGAATAATAGCAACAAACCTAAGAAGAGATGTACTTGTCTCATATGTTTTAAGGAATATGTCTACACTCAATCTAGCAGCCTCCCCCCTATGTAAGTTCTTTTTTTTTTTTAATTCCCATAAAATTTTACTACATTTGTACGATATGCAATTAATGAGCCATAGAATCATTGAAATTAGAAATTGAAAAGATGCATTAAGTCATCTAGTCCATCCCCTGACAGTTCAGGATTGTTCCCTTCAGTGTATTTTTATATTTTCTAATACTCTGTACAGTGCAGATTTAAATGTCTCCAGAGATGGAGCTTCCACCAATTCATTTAGAGAACTGTTCCATGGTCCTGCAGCTCTCACTGTCTGGAAAATTTTCCTCTTAAGGACATTTACATCTTTCTTTTCTCACTTTCACTTCTTCTGTTTTAGTTGTAATCCCTTCTAGCAACCCAAATAATTCCTCTCCCTGCTGATATTTATACTTTATGTCATCAGGCCCTCTCCTTTAATATTGCTTATATGAAGTATACGCATTCAGTTTTCATGCCTTGCTTACATGCCCAACTGTTTCCCTCCAGCCCTTTAATCATTTTATGTTGCTCTTTCTGAACTCCCTCTACACTGTCTGCTTCCTTCTGATAAAAAGGCAGCAAAGGCAGGATTCCAGGAGTAATTTTTCCAGGTTTGCACAGGAAAATAGTGTTACCCACCTGCTCCACACCGTTCAATCATTGCAGCTCCTCAGCTGCCATATTGCCTTGAAAATGCCTGTGTGAATTGTGGCCCACTGGTACTTGTGTAGTGATGACATGTTACTGAATGGATTGCAAAAGCAAACCTCAGTAAGGTCTCTGAGTGTTCAAAATGGATGATATTAGCAGATGATACACCGAAGTTGTAGAAAAAAAAAAAAAAGAAAAAAAAAGAAATAACAGGAAGGTAAGACAAATGAGAAGCAATGACACTGCTTTGTTCCATAATTTTGAGAAGTCTCCAGGGATATTTTAAAACACTGAGTACTGGACTTTGTATTTATCCACTAGATGATTGCAGCTCAACATTTTTGGATGGCATCCTGGTCCCATTATAAATACTGGGAGCATTGTCACAAATGCCCCTTCTTCTGAGTTCTTGACCATCACTGAGGCAAAATTTTAAGGGGTGGGAGGTTGCATCACTGAATTCTAGGATCTAGGGGAACTTAGGTTAATCAGGTTGCTCCTCATTCCAGGAAGAGAAAGAAAAAAGCCTTTACTTTAAACACGGTGTATGCTGAGAAGGGCCAAGCTAAAATCAAGAGACATAAAGACATCAAAAAATGTCACAATGATGATGGTATAAAATCCTTAACAGAGTAAAATAGGTGGATGCTATAGCGACAAACCTCAGTCATGGTATTTCAAGTGAAGTGATTCCTTCTT
>VXAY01000707.1:70186-122686 GCA_013399855.1 Oxyruncus cristatus | reverse complement strand
GGGCTGAAGAGGCTAGAGGAATTAACCCCCAGGAATAGTTCTAGTGACGGAATAGGCCTTGCCAAAATGACCTGTCCTTCTGTCTTAACTGCCAGAGTAGCAAAAGCATGAAGTGGATGGAAACACTTGTTTTCGGGGGTTCACTATGGATTATTCCAGTGTTTTACAGTCGACATGGTAGTCTTTGTGTCTCCTTCCATTTCATTGTTCAGTGAAAAAGTTATTAGTCATTGATTGTTATTTCATGCTGGGAAAAGCCTCCATCTTCCTATCTTAATTGCTGTTGAATTTGCAAAGTTTTCTGATTACTGTTCTTACATTTTGTCTACACATTGCTTGTACTGTAGCAGTGGGGCTTGCAAATGCATGTTGATTTTCCAGCACGGGGTCACTGTGCTGGTGGAAGGATGCTAAGTGCTACAGACACCAGCTCAGCAATAGGAGGCAGTTCTACTGTGGCCATGAAACCCAGCACTGTCACCTGATTCACACAGCAATTTGGCACCTTCTCTTCAAATGAAGCTTTTTCCTATCCTTTTCTATGCTGATAATGACTTAATGCTGGTCACTTTCGTTCCAAGGCAGCAGGACAAACGATGCTCTGGCCATGCCTGTCACTCTGCAAACCCTTCACTTGTGCAGGGCTCGGCAGTGGGGAGCAGAGGGTTGATCCACACTGTTTTGTAAAGAGGAGGTACCAAAACTTTCCCATACCACAAGCTGGGCAGGAATATCAAGGGCACTTTGCATCTGTCAGGCTTACAGACCAGCTGCCAGCCACAGCTGGCTCCACCTCATGCACACCTGGAGAGGGCAGGGCCATGCACTAGGTGTTCACCACATGAATCAGCTGGCCACACTGCCACATCTTCTTCCAAATTACATTTCCTCCTGGAGCCTTTAAGGCTTTATATTTTCCTGTGCCAGTCCAAGCTCACAGGACTCCTTGGGTCTTCCACCAATCAACCATCAAGCCAGTATTTAAGCAGCAGGGTTGTGGGGTCTGTGGGCTGTTGACTAACTTCCTACAGTAATGGGTCAGTTGTCAGACCTCCACTTTCTCCTCCCTAACACTGCCAGTGGTGTGTTCAGATGACTCACAAACTTACTATCACCAGCAAGCTCTCTGTGAGAAAGTCATGATAGTGATGTATTATGACACTTTTAAAAATGCTGTGAGAATTCACTTTTTCTCAACCACAGGAAAAAGCTGCATAACTGTGGGTTTACGAGGGTGTTGCTCCTTTTTATCACCTATATTGCTATAGTGCCTACAAGCTCCAGACCTGGACCAGGTTAGCTGCTGTATTGACACGGATCAAAATGATGGTGGTGCCTTTACCCTCCAAGTATCGTTAAGTTACAGATTCTTCCTGGTAATTCAGCTTTCACCTCTCCTTTTCTTATAGGAACAAATAGTCACCCAGTCCAGGTGCAAGGGTTGTCTCACAGCTATAGCAAATAAGATCTACGACTTCAGCAGTCTAACAAACTGTAAAAGATCCAGAAATCAGATCCTCCTCAGCCTGTGTCCAACCCCAAGAATTGGTTTTCTGAGAGTTTAAATACCACCCCTCCAGCCTCTGTCTTGTAATCTTAAATGCCAATTTAAAAAAATCCCTTTTCCCACTGTGTTTGAATGTGAAGGTGTCATTCTTTATCAAGTTTCACTGAAAAATATACCAACATCTGTGCAGCAAACAAGGGAAATTAATTACTTTGGAGACGGGGGAAAACAAAAAGAAATCATATACATATCAACATTCATTCCAAAAATGTGATATTGAAAACAATTGCCAAATGCAATAGGTAAGCAATGCCAGAAGAAAAAAGTTAGGAGACAAAACACACACAGGAGAGAAAAAGACAATAATCAATATATTAATATAAAACAATAATACAGCTGGTACAATAAAGTGGTACCATGGGGAGACATGCAGTGTATCATTAGTATTCTGCTCTAATGAAACCAACAACATGCAGTGTACATTAACTAGTGTAAAGTCTTTTCAGCACAGTGAATATTCCACCACTTTACTGGCCCATTTATTTTAACTGAAAGAGAGATGATCCTGTTGCCAAGCCATCAGATGGTAAAAGGGATACATTTGATGGATAAAAGAGAAAAAAAAAAAAAACAACAACGGTCTGCCACAGCTTACAAAATATATTTCTAATTTAAATGCGTCTGGTACACAACGTTCATACCATACCTGCAGAGAAAAATAAGGGTGGGGGTGGATAAGAGAGAATGCAAAGGGGGAAAGAAGGAGGGGGGGAATATAATTTTAAATAAACAAAAAAAGTCACAGACATCACTCATTTTTTTTTCCAACCTGTTCTTGTGATACAGATTGACAGCCCTTTTAATATGAAATAAATCAGCCAGGATAAGGAATGTCTCAGAGAACATACAGATTGAGCACTGATTGACAGAGCTTCTCTGAAACCCATTCTGTTTGTGTGCGGTTTTTTAGCAGCTAACTTGAAAGGATGTCAGGTGCTTTGAAATGTTTCAAGTGTTTTGAACCCAGCAAACAATTGTAAAGTGTGCTTATTGGTGCTGAAGCTGAAGCAGGAGCGTGGTGGGGCTCACACGAGGACAATGCTGAGGAAGGCAGGCCAGGAGAAATGAAAGAGAAGCTTTCCTCTTCCATTCAGGTACCATGCAGCCATCAGGATTTTTGGACTGTTGTCAACAACCATACCTCGTTAGCATGATATTTTAAAGTGAAGATGCCACATACTGGAAATTTGAATCACGCCTGGGGAGAGTGCAGCACTGCTCTCCCTCTATAGACTTACAGTCACTTTTAACCAAGGATTGACTAGTCGTATTGCTGATAATGAGACATGACATTTTTAAAGTTATGTGTCCAGTTCATACCACTGTTGCTTTCCTGTTAGGCTCAGACCAGCATTATGCTGGCTTTGATAATGTCGCAGATATTATGGTTAGCTGTCTCCTTGTATTTCCTGAAATGTCCTGTGTCTGTTGTTATCTCGCAAGGCAAATACCAGCACATGTCACAGTCAAACTGAGAGAGAAAAGATGAAAACCAAGCCCAATGGCATTTGCAGGCTCTTTTAGCAGCAGTCCCTTGAGAATGACACTTTAGGCTTGTATGGGTCATTTTTGTATGAGTGTTTTTTTGTATGAGTGACTTTTTTTTTAAAAATGGCTTGACATTTTTGCTTTTACGCAAGGTGCAAAAACCATTCAGAAAGGAGATCTTGGGGTTCTCCCACTTGGAAAATCACCCCAGTGAGGGAGAGCACTCAGTAATACAGTAAGAGTTGGTGAAAGTTGCTGGGTTTAGCTCAGGTGCTTTACCCAAAAGATTAAAATCTCATTCACAGAAACTAAGAGTGAATCAAACCCAAAGACAGGAGGGCCACTTGCACAGTCCCATTCTCAGGTACCCCAGAGCAAACTGGATAGATGAACAGCCCATGTGCCGGGCTCTCACCTCTCAGCATGGCTCCTTCTGCCGTGGCTTTGACTTCTGGTATGGTGAGTGCCTCATGCTGGGGAGGCTTCTCTCAGCACCCACATCTCTGAATCCAGTTCCCCCAAACGTCAGATCCCCAGAAGATAGTTATTCTCTGTATAGTCCCTTATTTGTTCACTGATAGTTATCTTTCCAGCCTTTGCAGAATGAGACAGAAAATTTCCTATATACTAGAATAAAATCTGTGCTCCCATGAGTGAGAAGAGTGATCCCTTTATTTAATGTAGGAGCAGGTGAAAACAGTCTTTTAAATTCTTTACTCTTGATTGGCTTCTAGTTTTTGCCTTCTAGATCCAAGTTCCTACTGTGCCTCTGATTTTATCTCTTCCCTCATTGCCCTCCTTGCTTCCACCGCTGGCAAGGACACCAGCATCTCTGTCAATATCCCTTGCCCTTACTGCCAGCCTCCCTAACCTGTAACATGCAATTCTCATGCGATCACATTTCCTGGTATACCAAGACATGCTCAGAAATGCAGTTCTGCCATGGCTCTTTCAGTGTGGCTCAGGACAGCTGGGTGTACTGGACAAGAGAGAGATGTACAAGCACCGACTGGCGCTAGGATGAGTGGCATGTCTGATGTGTCAAGGATGGGTCAACCTGTTGTGCATATACTGACCAGCTGATGTGTACATGCACAATAATGACAAGGTGTCCAACACACACTGGATGCGATGGACAAAACATACAGAGGTTTGTCGCCAGAGTATTGGATGGATTGCAGAAGTTATGCTTGAGCAGAAATATGAGTCCTCTGGTTTTTGACTTCAAGCAGGAACACCCTCCTGCCCCATGAAGACATGATTGGTCACCTAATATGCATGACTCTGTGCAAGGTTGCCTCTGTGAAAATGAGATGGGACTATATACTGCCAGGCACTACCTGAGTACAGAGCCAGCTACCAAGTCCAAGACTCCTTCTCCTCTTTATTTTTTCAGAACTACATGCCCTTCCTACCAAAAATTTTGCCTGGATTTGAATAAGGAAAAAATTCCAAGGTAAGAATATTTTTATCTATCTCTATAAAACCAACAACACAGGGCTTACTGACCAGCCTCTCCATTTCTCCCTCTCCTGGGCCATCCAGTCACCTTCCAGTGTTTACAGACCCCAGTCTGTTAAATCTTACAACAGAGGGCTCTTGGGATTCAATGGCAATATTATTGCTGTACCTTATTTCTAGAAGCTCAGACTGAAGCCTTCACACTGCTGTGAGTAAAGGGCAGGAGCCAGGCTGTAACTCTAGGAGCCATGCATTGATTCCTGTTTTAACAGGTGTTTCGACGAAGATATAGTGTGACCCTGGTCTTCTCCTGGCACAAATCACTGCTTAGCTTTCCCCTTCTTCTACGCAACAGGGAACTGGCAGTGCAGGAGGGAGGAGAACACAGAGCGTCCATCCGCTTTCCAGTCCTCTCTATGGAAAGGGGAAAATCTGGTGACCCTTACCGTGCTACTCAAAGACTCTGGCTGCTTGGATGTCCCATGCCTGAAGGGGGACCCTTTACGACTCTTCCCACAGAAATGCACAGCAGAGCTGCACTCTGTGTTGGAAGACCTAAAGTGTGGGAGGGCTTCAGAAGTCCTTGCCTGTCTACGTGGTACAGGTGTCTGTCTGCAGCACCTGCAGGTATCTCTGCATCCTGCGCCTGTGGGCACTAAAGAGATATGCCACCACCAAAAGGATGCTTTCCCAGGGGAACAAACAGCACCACAGGCTTCTTCTGATGGCCCTTTCTCTTTCCCCTTCTTGCATTAGGCAGCTTTTGTCCAATATTCCCATTGTCTTTTAACCTTTTGGCTGTTTATATTTGTTTCCTCTGGGAGGATGAGAAGCTTATGTAGAAGTCTGCCCCCATGGAAAACAAAAATCCATTTCACCCCCTGTACAATCCCTAAAGAGATCAACAAATCTCCCATTTTACTTGTATACATATGCATGTTGCCCTTTTTTGATATTCCTTTCTCAACTTCCACTTAACACTTGTTTTTTCTTTCCAGCCGCAGCAGTGGCCCCTCTTGCTTGCAGCCCCCAGAGCAAGATGTGAGCCCTACCCTCCCCCACCGTTAGTTGTTTTGCTGTGCAAATTGAATGGCACAAGGTCACCCAAACATCCTCCCACACCTCCTCACTCTCCAAGGGGTGACTGTGCTGTCTGGCCTGGCATACCGGAGACACCGACCCTTGTAGGTCTCAGCCAGGAGGCAGCACTGGGAATCAAAGATCCGTTCTTCAAGAGCTGGCAGGTTTAAAAGGTAGTCCCCTGGAGTGCTAAGCCACAGTGCTGATGAGCGTCAAATTTATCTTAAAGTTGGAAATATGATCCAGTTGGGAATGACTGTGATTTAATGCCTTCCAAGTATTACGGGGCACATTCTTAAAGAAACTGCTGTAAATTATTTGTGGCTAATTCCATGTGGATGGAGAGCATGATACGTTCACAAGTACAAGAGCCCTGCTTGTATCTAATAATTGTTATATCTCCTCTGAAATTTACTGCCGATGTCTCAATTTTAACAATTTAAATAACAAGCTTAACCAAGCGGAACTAGGCAAAGGCAGGCTGGCTCCCTTGATGAAAGCAGGACAACTCTTATGTCTGAGTACATTTATACTTTGACATGAGCAGTGACACACAAAGATGAAATCTGGTTAAAGCTGCAGCTTTCTCAGCACTGTGACAGCTTCTTAGTCTAAGCAAACTGTTTCTGAAGTGGGCATAGCTGCTAACTTTACTTAGAAGAATGATTAGGAAAAACTGACTCTGAGAGCAAGGATTAAGGAAGATGCACTGCTGGATACAGAGCAGCCACAGGATCCCCAAACCAGTGGGATGGCTGTGTGCTTTGATGGCAGAGACAGGCTCAGACAGCCTGGCTGTGCTCCATGCATGACTGCAGGGCTCAGGAATGGCTTAAGCCCCAGTGCAAATTAGGGGTGTTTGACAAAAGCACGTGTTGCAGATGCTGGAGGGCAATGTCGTGCATGTCTTAATGCTATGAAACATAATTGGTGATTATGGGGACTAGTCTGAGGTAGTTGATAGTGTCATTTAAAGGGGGCATATGTACCACTGCAGCAAGGAAAACTTTGGAGAATAAGTTCTTCATTGTCCCTGGGACTAATCCATAACAAGAAGAACCCTTCTAAACTATCATCAACTTCTACTTGCAGAGTTTCCAATTAATTCTTATAAGAAGAGGAAAAGATGATATTCTCATTCTCCCTCTGCACAAAACAACACCACTCTTAATTCAAATTCATACGGGAATCAATGAAAAGTTCCTTTACCAAGCTATTGCAAATCCCACAGACTTCTTTCTCAGTAAATAGATAAATGACACAAATAAACATACCTAGAGCTCACAGTTATTTATCAATCACATACTAAAAATCTTCCATGAGCTATATCAGTGTTTCCTTACATTAACAACCCAGCTACCTACTTCTGTTTTCTTTTCTGGGAGACAGTTTGTCCTTATCTGCGTATTCCATGAAATCTTGTTAGCACTGGGTCAACTACACTTACTGTTAGCAGTGGGTGATTCTTATAGAAAACATAAGGAAAAATAAAGGAGAGTCTGAGGTGAAGGAGAATAGGACTTTTCCTCCTGGAAATGGTTTGCTGTTAAAACCATCTTGAAATACTTCTGGCAGCCGGTCCTACTAGTAAAGCTGGCAGAATTCCTGCTATTGCTGCAACTTACATGAAATTCTACCACCCACCTCCCAGAATAACATAAGTTACTGGAGAAAAATGATTTTGTTGCCAGTAAAATTATGTCTATACCAGGAGATTTACTGGCACAGGTTTGTGAATTGCTTGGATGATTTTTTCCACGGCCCTCACCAAAATAGCTAAGCTTTATAACACAGTCCAAACAAAAACCATCACCAATGAGAAAGAATGCACCGGAGAATAAGGAAAGGCTTAGTGAATGGGAAAAAAAATGGTTCTGTGATGGACACCAAGGATATAAAATGAGCTAGAATGGCAGCTATTGTATTATTTATATGATTTATTGGCATAATTATTCATCATTTATTCTGGGCTTGAAGAGACACAGGCATCAGTCAATTTCAAATCCTTCAAGATGCCAATCTTATAATGAGAAGGTAGACTTTTCTTTAGATCAGTTGATTTCAAGATATTAACATGAAAGAGAGTCCATCAGGTTCATCAGCTGCCTGGTTAGTTCCACTAGACTCCAACCACATTCCTAATGGCATGTTTGTTAAACCTCAGGTATCCATGAAGTTATAAAAAGTCATCCAATTGTGTTGACTGATTACAATCTTTGTGTGCATCCCTCTTTTCTCCAAGAAACTTCCTTTCACTTTCTTTGTGTTTTGGAGAGGGAACAACAGGAGGCAATCTCAGCCCTCCCTGCAGGGTCAACCAACAGCTCATAGCACTTGCAGAGAGGAAGGTTAAGTCACAACCTAGCTGAGAAAGAGCATTAGAAACCCACCCAGAGACAGGACGAAGACCTCTCTGCATGGTATGTTCATGCCTTCATTATTTTGTATACAGACTCTGGGTTCCTTCAGTGGATCACTTTGATTTTGAGCAGAGCAAGAGGCAATGCAATTATGATGGTTCCTAATGCAAGTCTTTTTCTCCAGGCCCCTGCTATTGAGCCCCTCTTTCTAGCCAGACACTTTCCTAGCTCAGACCAACACCTACTCTGAGTTGCTGGTAGCTAAAACATTAGAAGGAAGAAAACTATTTTCCTTGGACCTAATGTCACAGAATCACAGAATATGCCGAATTGGAAGGGACCCACAAGGATCTTTGAGTCCAACTCCTGGCCCTGCACAGGACCATCCTCAAGAGTCACACCATGTCATAGACTATGCAAGTCTTTAGTCCCTTATGTAAGCCAGGACAATTTTGGGCCAGCAACTGTAGAAAATGCATTTACACTAGGATAGGATGGATGGATGGATGGATGGATGGATGGATGGATGGATGGATGGATGGATGGATGGAAGGATGGAAGGATGGAAGGATGGATGGATGGATGGATGGATAGATAGATAGATAGATAGATAGATAGATAGATAGATAGATAGATAGATAGACAGACAGACAGACAGACAGACAGACAGATAGCTAGCTAGATACCACAACTGTGAAACTGTGAAGAAGAGAAATGACTGCAGTAACGAATTCTTTTTCTTGTCCCTTTATTGAGGCCAACCTGGTTTTGCACATAGGGATATATTACAAGCTTTGGTTTGCTTCATAAAAAGTATGTGCCTTTCATGCACACCAGAACTAATGAAACGCAGGTTCTTACAGGTTTGTGTCTTGTATTGATGTCTAAGAAGCTGTAAACTCCAGTCCAAGTGTTTCTCACAGCTAAAGATTACAGTCTGTCTTTGTTCCCCTTTCCCTTTCCCTTTCCCTTTCCCTTTCCCTTTCCCTTTCCCTTTTCCTTTCCCTTTCCCTTTCCCTTTCTCTTTCCCTTTCCCTTCTGGACTGAGTAGTTTGGGTTTGGTTTGTTTTGGTTTCTGGGAGAAAACCAGTCACCTTTCTTGTGTGGTTAGCATCTTGTGGCTTTAGATGAGCTGTCTTCATGAAGGGTGGGATGGGCACCAAAGCCAGCTTGGAGGTGGGGTTGGCAGAGCATGGCATGGCTGGAAGCAGTGTTGGCAGGACCAGGATTGATCCTTTCTGTAGGAAAAAAAAGTTGTATTGCTCAGTCATAACATTACATCCCACCTCATGCCTATTCCATCTCTGTGCAAAAGCTGTAGGAGTTACAATACTTCTGATGTACATTTGCCAAACTTGACTGACAGGTTCAAAACAGTTTGGGTAAGACCCAAAACCTATACAGAGAGTGTAGAAACCCAGCTAAAGACACA
Source organism: Oxyruncus cristatus (assembly GCA_013399855.1). Classification (NCBI taxonomy): domain Eukaryota; kingdom Metazoa; phylum Chordata; class Aves; order Passeriformes; family Cotingidae; genus Oxyruncus; species Oxyruncus cristatus. Next base: position 113,298 of record VXAY01000707.1, on the reverse strand, counting down.
TACATCTGAACTTAACATTACCTGGATCCTGTATATAGGAGCATCTTCATGGAGATAATTTGAGCCACAACAATGTTCTGCAGGTTCACTTTAATGGAATTCTGGAAAAGTTTCAGGATACCAAAGTTTTGGGGGCTCCCTCCATTTCTTCCTTCCTTCTTTTTTCTTTTTTTTTTTCTTCTTTTTTTAAAAGAGAGATTCACTAGAATATAAGATCAAAATACATGTTGCAGTAAATTTAAATAATAGTCAATGGATAAGCAGACAACATTGGTTAGTGCATATAGTACATTCTTATTTACTTTTTTCTGACACTAACATTTTTATTTGGGGTCATTTGCTTTTACAATCCTTCATTTTTATTCTCCTTTTGATCTGGGTTTATGAGATCTCATCAATCACAGTAAATTTCAATCTGTGAGGAGACAGCCCTCAATTCAGACGACTGTAACAAACAATCAATAAGATTATTTTGCCTTTAATGATTCACCTGCGTGAAAATCAAAACCTGCTCTCTTCATTAGACCTTGCTATAAGCATTCTCTCTTTTCCTCCCTGGATATTTTCACAGCTTACAAGACACGTGCCCGAGTCTTGAACGACCAAATATTGGAGTGATTCAGATTGCAGTGCAATGCAGAGGGCCAGACAGCAACACACTGCAGCACAGGAGAAGTCAGCCTTGCCCTGCTCGACCCATGTGCACAGGGAGCCCACGCAGGAGGGGCGGCAGGCTGAGAGCATCTTGGAACAAGGAGGGAGCATGAGGACAGAACTCTTCCCAGCAGAGCCCTCCCCAGCACTTCCCGGAGCAGCCCGATGTGCCATGTGGACCAGCTGGCAGGGAGGTTTAACCCCCTAGGCAAGGGCTCCTGCTGGAAAGGGGCCCCATGGCACATCGTTCCCTCTGTGGGATTCCTCTACAAGTCATCCTGTAGGAAGCATGGAAAATGCATCTGCTTACCAGCACAGCATGCCCGTTGGGCCTTCTTCATCCTGTAAATTCCCTTAAAGTGCATTATTGTCCACGGTGCTTACAGACACAGGGAAGGAGAAATAGGACTTTATACTTACACTGGCTTTTCATTTTGCTTTCAAATTACCGTGCAAATCTCCCAACTTTTCATCTAATTTAGTTGAACCCTCAAATTCCTCATGAGTGCAAGCAGAGGGTCTGGCCTCAGATGAAGTTACTTACAGAGCTTTACTGCATAACTACTGCGGAAATTATAGCTGTTGTTCCTTATTAAAATTTTATATTATTTAATTTATTTTATTAAATAAGAGTAGCACTAATTTAGACCAAAATATTTTGGAAGGTTAATAAAGTCTAGAGACCAAATCTCTCTCTCATGCAGTCCTCAGTTCAGAATAATGTTGTGCCAATAACTGCAATAATGGAATAACCCGAAGGAGATCCTGGCACAAATTTTTGTCCTAAAAGTCTACAGCAATGCAGTCACTGTCTTTTTAGGGACAGAATTTCAGGCAAAAAGCCATTTCTATTATGTGCTAATGAACAGCTGATCTTGAAACAGAGATGAACTCCAACAAGAAACAAGATGCAGAAGGTTTTCTTCAGAAGTTAACTGAAAGTTTGATTAGCAGAGATGATAACTTAGATTATAAACATTTCTCAGACATCAAACAAAATGAAAATACCCAACACATGCAAAACTGAGATAGAACAAAACCAGAAGATAGCTATCTTCTAAATCAAACATTCCTGCTGCAGTCATTGCTCCAGGGAGACCAGGGTCTAAATGATCACAGCAGAAGCGGGTGTAAGTAACTCTGGTCCAAAGTTGTTTTTGAAAGGTGGCAGGAGGGTTCCAAGATGCAAAACACACACAAAAATAAGTAGCTGATAACAATTTCTATCTCAGCCAACACTCCTTTTCTTCCCTCACTGTTTCGGTACTGAGGAGAGGTTTAGGTTAGATATTAGAAAAAGGTTCTTCACTCAGAGGGTGGCTGGGCACTGGAACAGGCTTGCCAGAGAAGCAGTCACAGACCAAGACTGACAGAGTTCAAGAAGCGTTTGGACAATACTCTCAGACATATGGTGTGACTTGGGGATGGTTCTGTGCCGGGCCAGGAGTTGGACTCGATGATCCTTGTGGATCCCTTCCAACTTGGCATATTCTCTGATTCTGTAGTATCTTTGTTAGTCCACAAAATTAATTCTTTATAAACACACTGAGTAGTAATCACCAGTATTGTAACTTTACTGACTACTGTGTGTGGTTGTTTGCACTAGGGAGAATTTGACCTTCTTAGCCCCACTCTAAATTATTGGAAACAAATTGAATTTATAGTTCTTTTATAGCATAAATACACGCATAAAATTTTGAGATGTTTAGGAAAACTTAATAGCAGAGCTTTGTGTAGCAACTTGCCTAGGCAGCATAGATACAGGCCACTTCTCGTGTTCCTCCAGAGTTTACGCAGAATACAAAGATTCCTTTGTCTTTTCTTGCCTTTGTTTCTGCTTCTGGTACCGAAGTTTGTTGGTACCATCTTAAATAAAAAAGGGTTGCTTTTCCAATCCATCAGAATTGCTGTATGAACACATTTTGCACTGTAGCCTTAAAAGTAGTTGTGCTTCTTGCTTTTGTTCTTTCATTATGTGAGACTCACAGTTATCCAGTATTTTATTCTCATTAGAACACTGCTTGTCACATGTTTTCACCAGAAACATTCATCACCAAGGTCAAAGGGTGAATATCGTGATCTATTATGCTTAGAGGAATCTAATGAAAAGCCACATAATTATCCAATTTTAAGAGAAGCATGTAAAAAAAAAGAAGGGGGGGCACTTGCTATAATTTAAATTGTTTTGTTTCCCTGAAGCAAAATTCAGCACCTGATTGACAGGACATAATGATAATTCTTATTGATATGGTGATGTTAATTGGGTAGAGATATTTAATAAGTCCCATATTCCTGAAGTAAATGCATGCTCTTAACCTGCACCTGAACCTGATTTTCGATGCAGTCTGAGGATGAGGCAAAGATACAGATAACTGAGCACAAGTGGATTTTCAGTCTTGTGTGGCAGAATGGAAATTGGAATCTTCAGAATCTATTAGAAGAACAATTCTGCAGTTGCTCACACTTTTATAAATTATGCTGTATGATGCTAAGAAACAAAGTCAGGAGTTTCAATTGGGGAAAATTACCATGACTGTACTGCATCTGCAGAAGTAGGTTTTTTTTCCTTTCTTCCGAAAAGGGGTTAAAAAGCAGTTTACATTTTAATAGACATACTTAAAGAAGATGAAAAACATTCTGTCACTTAACCCACTGACTGGCTTGTCCTCTAAAATGTGGGACAAATAGCAGAAACAACAGACACAACAAGGCATGTAAAGAGAAAACTGCAAACAGCAGAACCATTTAAATGTATTTTACATTCAGATTTCCATTTTGGTGATAGTCACCAGCCATAACAAGAACAGGATGGAAACTGTGAAGGGCTGTTGAAGTGGCTGAGAACAGGAGTGGGTTTCAGAAAGAAATAGGTTATACATCTGGATTTCCCCTGAGGACACATGCCTTGATGTTGACTAAGTTCTTCAACCTACCAACCTACCTTAATTCTTCTGGCTTTGCAATGGAGATAATGATTCTTTTTTTTTCTTCTCCTTTTTTTTTTTTTTTTTGACCACATCAAGTTGGAAGCCCACAATTTGAATAATGTGTTGGGATTGATCCATTTGGGGCTTGATAGCCCCAAAATGCTCAGCACTTCAAACACTCATTCATATTTCAGCACATGCCTGAAGCTCACTGGGATCTTCCATGCATTAAGAACTAAGCACATGGTTACTTGTTCTGTTGGAAGGTGCCCTGAATGTGCTGCAGGGAAAAGGCTTCAGTTCACCCTGAGGACTATGTCAGGGGGCTCCCTGTGTTAAGCACACTGAAATTACAGAACCTGATGTCCTTTGCTGCTAAGGCTCTTCTTTCAGGAGCGGTACCATGACACTGCAGGGACTTGGAGGGGTGACAGTACCCTTGCTTTAAACTGCTCACCCAGAAGAATCCATAGCTGATACAACAAGATGCTGGTGTGTAAAGTAAAGCCACATCCTCCCTTTTTCTGGGATCTGAGGAACTTGGCTTCGCGTATGCTTATCATATCAGAGCGCCTACAGAGCTAGTCATGGTTTGAGCACTGGACCAAGTCCTAAGGATCTGTCTCTGACACCTGCCCCAACATTGTCACCCTGCAACTGATACCAGTCCAACTTGCTAAGCAGGGCTGTGCTTTGCAGTTTCATTCCATCAAAGGCAGAGAGGGGGGTGAGGATGACACAGTTATCCAAAAGAGCTGAAGGGTGTGAGACCTCCCAGCACAGTTTTTCTGCCAGTTGCCCCTACTATAAACTAGTGTGTGTGCTGCCCTATGCATGTTTATTTCTCTCTGGAGGAGGAGGAGGTGGGTTGGAAAGCCTGGAGCTTGCTCCTGGCCACCCACAGAACAAAGGCAGGGTTGTCCTTCTCCCGAAATCCAGGACAGAAACAAAATTACTTCCTCCAGAGAAAGGTGGAAACAGGGTAGAGCCTGTGGCTTGGAGGGGAGCCGCAGGGTAATAATGCCTCCCTGGGGTGCTCTGGGTTTGGTACAGCGTGTGTCCCACCCTGTCTGGGGGCACTGACCGGGCACAAACCCAAATCCATGAGGAGGGTTTGGTCCTTACCCCTCAGGCTTGGCCGCATGATTTTTGCAGTTCCTGTAGTCTGGAAATTGATTCAGTTAACGCAATTCACATTTTTTTTCTTCTCCGGACTCAGAATGTTCCACTATGGTAGCAGAAGCGACTTAAGGAGCAACCAAGATTAATGAAACAATCAGGGAGAAACCCAAAATGAGGCAAGCAACTTCAAAAATTATATATATGCAGCCTGAACACAGAGGGGAGGATAGGAGATAGAGTGTTTTAAACTGAGTCAAACACCCATAAAATAAACCCCAAATCACATTTCTAAACATTAATAACACTTTAAATAAGCTGCTATAAAGCTGCCAAAAATAATATATTAACTTTGAAAATAGCGTTTACAGCACTTACACATAAAACTGAAATGCTCTTGTGGTCCACTGTGTAGTTTGCTCATCAGATGAGCAGCCAAGGATCAATAACTCTGCAGGACAACTGTTAAGAATGGCTTAGATAAGATAATTTCAGCCTCTATTTTTTATAAACATGTGTGTCTGAACTACTGCTTTTTTAAGGAGTTGGAAATACCACGCCTAACAGCCTCCTAGCTTTGGATTTGGCTTTCATCTTATAATATGCAGGCAAGAAATTATTATGTTTTAAATGTACATCTTGCAGTCAAATATTTTCTTGTTAAGTGAAACTATTATCAGAAGATGCTGGCTGTTAATTTCAAAGACAGTCTCTGGATAACAGGACAAGGAGTGAACATTTTGAAGAGAAAAAAATGTATTTAACTAAGTGCCACAAAGGTCAGTGAGCATAAACAGGATAACTGTACCAACCTCACCCACTTCACTGAGAAATCATCGAATCATAAAATTATAGAATCATTTAGTTTTAAAAAGACCCTTAGTATCATTGAGTTCAACCATTAAAATGAAAGCAGAGTACAAAATACATCATTTTCATAAAGAGCTAGTCTTCATCAGACTCCCTTATCATTAAAAAAAAAAAAAAAGTCTAAAGATAAAAAATCAAAGCTATTTTGGCCACAGAACAATCACGCCATAGATCATGGACAGTGCTTCTGAAACTGCACTACAAATAATGGTCATACATGCTCCAACTGGGAAAAAAAAATTGCTAAAACACTATATTTCATCTTCATGGGTTTTTTGCACTGATTGTTTAGCAGACTTGTGCTTCTTTCCATCAGAACTGGCATATCCACCTAAAGAACCCTTACAATCAAGTCTTTAAAATATTGGGCATCTTTCTACGCATTGAGCATGCCCATAAAGAACTAACAAAAATAACTAAAGGTCAAGCGGGATTGATGCGTAAGGAAAAAATAATGAAATAAATTGGAATTGATCTTGAACTGATGAACTCAAAGCAGCCTATTGAAGACAGTAAGATTTTACTATTTTAGATCCATTGTAAGTGAATAAAGGCCCTTTATTATCTGACTTTAAGGTAAATGGGAGGAAGTTACTGTAATGCAAGATGGCCTATTACGTCAGAGAGGGGAAGAGATCAGACATAGACTAGAATATAACAGTTTGCAGGGTGGCAGATCTATAAACTATATTCTTAAAGGTATCACAGGGACGTCGTGTGAAACGGCGTCCTTGAAATCCAGTTACTTGGGCAACTCCTACATTGAGCTGATAGGGCTAAGGATGCACATATCCTTCGGTGGCCCACACACTGGATTTTTTCTTTCCATGAAATCCAGTGTGAAAGCAGAAAAGAAGCCAATATTCAGCCTGTTCTCACATTTAAATGAAACACATATCCAGACTCATGAATTTTGATATGCTTCTGGATCCATTGACATAGGCATAGTTCTGATTACCACTTGAGAAGACAATTCAGATTCTGAAGAGACAAGAGGATCCTGGAGCAGGCTGTAGGGATTTGACCAGTAACAAAGCCTGATAACTTTAGTAAGGACTGTGGAAATCCACTGTGGAAATAGAGTAGTCAAGGAAATATGTCTGCAGAGGCTGTAGAATCTTTGCCAGATCAAGTTCATTTTTCTAGGCATGGTTTGCTGTACGTGAACGGAAGTCGAATCCAAACAACCCAAGGCTTTATGACAGTGCTTTTTTCTGGTCAGGGATCTGCTGGATCTCCTGGAAGATGTAGAGTCACTAAATTAGCCTGGTTCCACAGATATGACCAGGTCTGCATCAAGGTTTATCACCGCCAACAAGAAATCCAGAATTCAGAGTCTGAATTCTCATACATGTTATTCTGTGTAATTATCATGAAGTGACCCTAAAGTTTGTGGATAAGGTCGTTGGAGAAATCCCCCTGTGCAGGGACAGTGTCACACAGGCAGTTAAGACAGTACAACACCTTTCTGCACAGCTTTGCCTGTAGTTCCATGACTAACTAGAAGGGACACACCAAGATGGGTTCAGAAGAAGGAGGTAGACAGCTGTAAGGCATTACACAACAGCCCTGTGTTATTTACTAGTCCTTTTTACTTGCTAGATATCTAGCTGTTATAAATTAACTCAGAGCTGGAATGCTCCATGGTGCTGGGCTGAGTTTAATAGGTGAGGAATTAGGGTCTGCACCATATCAAACTTGTATGTCCCTCACTTTTTACCACAGAAGGGAGTCAGCTTCAAGGCTGGAGAGGAAGCCCTCATTAAGTACAACACAATATAATTAGACAAAACACTGTAAATGATGGCTGACCTAACAGTTATGTGAGATGTTCATGTTTCTGATCTGTCACAAGCTTTTTGTGTAGCCTAGAGCAAACTAACTACCCAGACGTCCTCCATGCTCCTTCCACAAAACTGGAATAGCAATACTTTCCCTTTTAAATGTATGAAAATGTTTGTGCAGCTGCAGAGGGGATCTTCTACTTGACAGGCAGCTTGACAGAACGATTTCTTCAGTTACAAAGTTGACCCAAAAGAGTTGTGGTGGAAATCCCATCATTTGAACTGTTCCCAGACAGAATGAATATGGCCTAGGAGAAGCCTGTCTGTACAGGCTGTTACAAGTAGATTGAAAGTTAAACTTCTGCACCTTGTAGACTATCATTTTGTGTCAAGACAATAGATCAGATAACTTTGATTTATGAGAAGCAAATCCTGAGAAGTGCTGGACATGTCTAACAAATTGATGGGTGACACCTACCCTGAAATGCTCCCAGACTAAGAAAACTGTGCAACTCAGAAGTCGAGTATAAGAATACAACAAAATGCAGATAACTCCAGAGCTGACTAGTCTTAACAATCAGGTACTGAATTCCAAACCCCAGCCAATGCCCTCTAAATCGTATTTCACTGTAGGAATCCCTTTGCTCCTGGGATTAATTTAGTCACTTGTGTGTCACAGCCCAAATCCATAGGGAACAACTATCAAAATAATTGTTTTGACCAGACGTCATAGACTGTAAGCTTTTATCACAGTAGCCTGTGTACTTGTGGCATAATAGGAGATTAGGGCTCACTTGAGAAAGAAATAGCTTGTCACTCCATCGATCAGAAGGTCGTACAGGACACCAGTGTTGCCATCATTTTGGAACAGGGGCAAGTTTCAGGAGGGACAAGGAAATTACTGTAGCTATTGAAGAGACATAGATCGCCTCCCTACTCACACCTGGCCAGCTACTTTGACCATCAAGTTAAGGTAGAAAATTGCATGACAGATAGAGGATATGTCTATGTCAAACTGTGAACTCCATTTTGTTCTATAAAATGTGTTTTGTGTCAATGCCTTTATATAGTGCTGTGACCTTCATTGAAGAATGTCACTCTGTGTTGTACTACAAACTCATTTGTAGATTACAATATAGATTTTACTGCAGAAGCAAAGAAGACATCAAGAAGACATAAAAAGCTCTTTCCTATGGGAACAAATGTATTTTACTGGATTTTGTCTTTGGATAACACTCTCAACCACAGCTAAGGAGGAGGCTGATGGTAAAGTCTGGAAGAAGCATATGGAGTAATTAAAGCAGAGTTCAAATGCAGGCAGGCTGGAAGAAAACTGGCTGACTCTTGGTCTTATGATTGCCTCAGTATTAGACTGTAGGAGAGTTGTGCTCAAGATTTGTGTACTTTCTAGAGTGATTTGCTAACAGTGAAGTGTTTCAAATTAAGAACATCCTTTTCTCCTGATCCATTGTTCCTGGGATGCTGCTAGAGTCTCCCTGCATGTGGGGCCTAGGGAAAACTGTCTAAGCAGCCAAGGATTTGGGAAAGCGGAGATTAATTTAGAGGGGCAAAGATTGTGCTGATGAGCGTACCTGCACTCAGGGGATCATACCCACAAGGCCCAGGACTAGGGAAAACCAGCAGTTTCTAGAGATGTATCTATCAAATTTAGAGGAAAAGATGATTACATCATATTTGGCTAGAGGGTAATACTCACTGCAGATGGTTCTGACCGTTGCCCCTCTGCATGTGCACTGCTCTTCACTCAGACCATGCATCCAGACCTAAAGCAGTAGCTTCAAAGTTGAACCTTCAAAAAAGAACCTCACCCTGTGCTTGTGTGAGCAGGGAAAGAACATTTACCCGCTGTTCAAAAAAGTAAGACAGATGCTGTCTAATTCAGGGGGACTGATTATAGGTTGCTATGCTGGCCATAACAAGTTGTGATTAAGAAGAGACCTTTCTGTGAAATGCTCTAGGACAATCCATAAGCACTGCTCCTCAGGAATTTCCTTCTGCCAGTTGTTCTGCCTAAGAACAAGTGAGGTTTGGCAGCAAAATCTATGAGGGACAACCCAAAAAATGTGGAATTACATAAAAATAAAAGGAAATTGTCTCTTCTGCGGTAGGATTTGTCTCCCTGGTATCCCTGCTAGGGTTTCCAGCCACCCATACTATTGAGTTGAGTCAGCATTTCCCTGTTTTGAAAATCTACTTTAATCCTTTTTTCCTCCTTCTCTGCATTAAGACAGAAAACTGCGCCTAAAACTGGAAGTGGTATTGAGGCAGCTTACCCATCAAAAACAACAGGGACTGAGGGTCCTTCTGTTTTATCATGATTATGGTTTGACGTATTCACAGTAAAATTCCTGGGAAGAAATAGCATAATCTTGGTGATTTCCTTCCTTAATTTTAAAGGCCCACTATATAAAATTAAAGATGGTAAAATCTAGACCTTTATTTAGTCTCTCTCTCTGGACAGTCATGTCTGTGTGAGCCAGAGACTGAAGGGAGGCATTCAGTGACCATGTCAGAAAGCTCTGTGTGTCTTCTTGTCTGATGCCCCATGAGAGAGAAATGCCTTTCATTATAAGTCTAGTTCAAGGAAAAATAGGAATAAGATGAGAGAGAAATATAAACAGATAAACTCACTGTGAGTCTGGCTGTATATTTTTTTGGAAAATTTCTCAGGTGTCTGTGCCCAAGTGTGTGGATTCTTCAGCAATATGATGAAATAGGAAGGTTTTTGTTTTTTTTTAAAATCCACAATCACATATCCAAACTTATTCTGCCTAACTAGTAAACAAGACGTGAGGTAGGACAAATACATACTGTCAGATGTAATACAGTGAAACAAATCACATTTTATCCTCCTTCATCTGATTATTTCCTCATTGTATTGTTTATTCTCGTAGACCGCAGAGTTTTGGACTGTGAGCTGGGATATGCTCTTGGCGATGTTTTCTGGAATAGGAGAAATGTTTTTGAGTCTATCTAGGTAATTTGTGGGTTTTACTTCTCCCAGTTGACCCAAGGGCATGTTTCTGCTGAATTCATCCAGGGCAAGAGACAGCAAAGCATGATGCATGGTGCTTCTTGTCAGGACACAGGGTTAGCTAAAAGGAGTGGAAGGACATAGCTTGACTAAAGGCAAGAGAAAGCAATGGAAGTTCACTGGAGCAAACTATTCAGATCGGAGCAAAATGTCTCAGTGGAATATAACAGCAACCACCTCTTTCAGATATTTTTAGATCAAAATACTGTGGAACAACACACATATTGTGTTTCTCAGTGCAGAAGAAACATATGACATCTGTAGGAATAATCTGTGTTTTACAATGTGGGTATATGGAGAAGTACTTTTACTCACACAAACTGACAGAGAAGGTCACCATATCTGACAGTGAATATACACTTGTGACAATGCTGACCTGCTCCTGGGGTTGCAGAAACACATATGTTCACTACGAATGGGTTATAACAAAGAAAAAATGTCTCAGAGTCAAGTTCCAAACTTAATCAAGCTTGTGAAAATATGGTGAGCCTAATTTATATATATTTAAAAATAAACGTTAAATAGACTCATACCTACTAGACACAGGATCTGTTACAACTAACACTTGCTGTAGACAACACGCATTGAAGCTTTTTTTAGCCTGCATTCTTACAATATGTTGCACATATGGTATTTCTACACGTGCTGCTGCTACCTCTGTAATACTAAGGTACACTGGGACTAGCAAAAGCCCAAACTGTGAATGTACAAGATAGAAAGAAAGACTGTATTTTCTGTCCTACTATATTGACTGGAGAGCTGAAACTTACTGGACTGGATCCAGTTCTCACTGAAGGGAATGAAACAGAACAAACAGTGCAGCCAGCTGGACTGCTTGTCCTAAACCAGGCAAGATTCGGCAGCCTGAGGGTGGACCCACAGGCAGGACTAGCTCTACAGCCAGGGAGCTGCACCCAGAGAGCATACAGTGCTCTTAGTAGTATGTACACTTAATGCTGCTTCTGAATATAGTCCCTATGTCTCTGGAAGAACCAGTCTTTTATGACCTTAAAACATATACCTCATCCACTTCTCCTCCCGTGCCACTGGGCCAGAGGCTTTAGCAGTTTAATTTATCCAATGATAAAGTAGTGCCTGGTCCTTGGTTTCTTTAAATAAAAAGCTCCTTTACAAATGGAAGGAAAAAAAATATAGATTTCTTCTTAAAATCCCAAAGACTTGTCATAAACAACTGCAAAGTCAGGGTACAGATTAAAAGTTTTTGCTACTGCTTTTTTACAGGAAGTATGTAAGTATCAACCTTTACTTCGGATATCCTTACTGTAAGTATTAAATATTAAAAATTAAGTGATCAAATGCTTCATGATATTCACAGAGGGCTTTTTGCTTTTACATAGCGTATTACCTGGGTACATGTAGAGACTCATACGTGCATGCACACTCCAAAAGCTAGATAGACATACATTCATGCAGTCACCGTTTATCCCGCAAAGACTACACCTCAGCTGGAGTCATTCAGACCTGTTCCTTGGTGCAAAAATGCTGATTTACATAGTTGAGGACCTGGCCCTGGAAACACTGCTGATCCAGTCACGGTTGCTTCCTGTTTCCCCAGCCATTTCCAAGAGGCGGAATAACTCATTATGGAATTTTCAAGCCTGACTCCCCACCCCAGGAAACCATCAAGCTGGGAGTGCCAGCACTGGACATCTGCGGTGTGGGGCAGCATAGTGGTTATGAGCAGTGACTTACAGCAGCCCCCCTGGCACTCCACGGAAGATGGACTGCTCTGCCCTGCTCCGAGAATGTGCTAAGGCACCGCTTCCTCAGAGTGCCACTTTAGCAGTGGTCTAACACAATACATCTCAAGGAGCATTTATGCTGTGTTCACTGCGCATTCAGCTGTGGCCACTTCAAAGGTTTAACCAAGTATTTTATGGCCATGGTAAAGGCTTCTTATTGATTTAAATTGCAAGCCTGGCTCCCGTCAGCTTCACTTGAGGGCAAAAATGCAATAAAATATCCCACACTAGAGGGACAGACATATCACATTCAAAATCTTAAGCAGCAGCTTTCACTATAATCACCTTCAGTGGCATGCTGTTTTTCTTTTTTTTTTTCTTTTTAAGAACATTTTTTTCTTTTTATCTTAGACATTTCTTCATCTACAGATTTGAGAGGGGCTACCTCTAAAATTGGCCAGCAGGCCCATCCAGTAGCAGGCATGAACCAAACCCTCGTGTGTAACTTTGCCAGGATGACATTGATACATTGGCAAGTGTTAGAACAGAGTTGTAGAGTTTGGTCCTTAAATCATTTGCATATGCTGCAAGCAAACCCCAGGCAACTCAGAGAGGTATGGGGGCCCTTTCCTCTGTCCCTGGGATCCTCTGCCACCACTGGCGTACCTGCTGCCATGTCAGGGAACCCCACTCCCGTCTGGGAAAGGCCTTCCATTTTGGCATGGTTTTAATAAAGGAGACATGTTGTTAGTTCAGAGCATTTTTTATCATCTTCTCATCACAGAGATGCTCTCTTGCAGCCACAAAGGAGGTCTCCTCACTGGAGCTGTGTGAAAAAACAGGCAATACTTTTTACTGTACTTCACAGGCAGTTTCTTTAAAATAATTTACCTGAAATGCACCCGAGGTGATGATAACCTCCGGACACATCGGGAAAATAGGAAACGATTGCTAGGTATCTGACATTTGAAATAACATGTTTCTGGAGGGTTGACATTACAAGAGTCATTTCACTTCAAAATGTTATTCCTAATGTAATTTTTTCAAATTCATAAGAGGCGCTTGCTAGGATTCAACGCAGCACTGGAGTCACTCGAAAGACAGAGGTCAAATTCATTTCATTTCTTTTATGTTTTCCTCTCCTCGCTAGATGAAACAAATGATTGAGCCGGGAACACTTGGCAGGTCGGTGGCTGTGTGCGGCGGCGCCGTCGCAAGATCGATTTTCCCCATCCGGGGGGCTTGGGCGGCATGGGTGACATCTGTCGCGGTTGTCATGGCAGCCCGCGGCGCGGCCGGGGTCAGGCCTGACAGGGAGGGCCTCCCTGCCTCCGCCCGGCGCGCTTCAAGGTTAACAGCCAATGGACCAAAGAAATAGGCAATTATAGTGCAGTCAATTCTGGTTAGGGAAATACCCGAGAAGTAAATATATCTGATCAGCGGATGAAAATGAAGCAGCCTGGCGCTGTGGGCGAGGGGGGCACGGGGCTGTGTCCGCCCAGGCTCGGCGGCTGCCTTCACCCACCTACTGCTCTGCCTCCCGGGCAGAAGGTGCAGAGGGCACCTTCTCTCTCTTGCCCTTGGATGGTCTCTGTCTGGGTCTCCAGCCTGGTGAAGGGCCACCACTACCTCCAGGGGAAATTTTCCCTCCCCACGGGTCTGTGACTGCCTGTCTCATGCCCAGACACTTGTAGACACTGCACAACCCACCCAAGGGACCTAATCAATAGCTTCAATAAATCATACCTCCATCTAACCAGGTACACCATTATATTCTAATGTTGATAGCTTTTCTGTGGATGGGCTGGTTGTTCAAGCAAGAGGAGGCAGAGATGAGGGCTCTGCAGCTTCAGCACCTTAGCAGGAGTGGACATCAGCCCTCAAGGCAAACCAAGCCACCACCACCCCCAGAAGATGACCCCCAGGGCACTGCAGCAGAGTGTCAGAGCCCAGCACCTTCAAAGCGTCACAGTCTGCCTCTGCTTTGTCTTCCCTGAAGAGAAGGGGAAAATGTAGGTGGCTGTCCCAGAGCAGCAAATGGGGGAGGAGAAGACAAGCAGGGTCTCTGGGCTGGTGAGGTCCCTGAGCCTCTGAGTCAGCTGTAATGTTTGAGGACAACACCAATATATTTCCCCCCCTTCCACAGGGGCAGGGGTGAGGCATCAGGAGACAGCATGCAGAGATATCCAAAGATGCCTGGGCATGAGAAGTCCCACAGAATCCAACCCACCTCCACTCCTCAGTGATTTTGGACGTGAGGCTGTTTGTTCTGTACTTCCTGTCCCTTGAGCTATGCCCCAGCTAACTCCAGAGATCTGCTGTCTCCTGCATGGATTTCCTGTTGCTGCTACTGAGAACAGCCCAAGGATGTGACATAGTCCACCTTAGTGACAGCAGAAAAAGGCTGGGACTAGCTTCATGGGCTGTCTCTGCATGTCCTGTCACCACAGACAGGCTGGAAACACTTTTCTCTGCCTCTTCATGCTCATGGAAAGGAGGAAAATCCCCCTGGGCTCAGTGCTGCAAAGGCTGCTCTTGCTGAAATGCACGCACCAGTTCCCGTACCTTGGGGCAGAAGTCTGCCCAAACCAGAGCCCCTTGTCAATCACTCCTGGCTCCCAGAGGGATCAGCACAGCAGAATGGAGGCTTGTTTGTCCCAGCAGCTGCAGCTCCTCCAGAAAGAAGCTTTCCAAATCAATGGAAACATTCAGTTTTAATGACCACAGAAAAGAAATCCCTCAAGATCATGCGTGTGTTTTAAATGATGGATCAAAAGAAATACTGCCATTTTCTTCTGAAGACATTTTCCCAATATCTCAGTGTAGTAACAGACTTTCTCCCTACACTTCTGACTTTAATCCAGAGCTACAACTTGAATAAGATAAAACTTTGGAATTCCAAGAACATGGGGAACTAGAGAAAAATTTTCACAATTCTGAATTGTGTCTGCAACCCCAGTTGATTCATCACTTCTGTGATACATGCTGGTATCTATTTCCCACTTGGTCACAGTGCTCCTGTGTTCCCCCTGCTGTGCGCAGCCATGTGTGGACATGTGTGGGATCAGGGCAGGGTGCTGAGACTCAGCTTCAATCCTGCAGCCTCAGCGCAAAGGTCCAGCCACTGCTGATCTACCTTAATAGTGTTCAGAGTTCCAGAAAGTTTCTTGCTGGAATTTATTTGACCCCACACCTCTTTGTTATCACGTTTTGTACTTGTCTTGCACACAAAATAAACATTTTTATGGATCCTGCATTTCTAAAGAAATTAATGATTGGGGAGTCAAGCTTTGCTTCTCTCTCTTTTTTTTTTTTTTTTTTTTTTTGAGAAGCCTTTCTTCACATTTGCCTTAAGCAGCCTTTTCCACTAAGAAAAGCTCACATAAAACTGATTGCTGTTCACCAGACTTGTTATTGATGACAAAGGGAAGTAAAAAAACCTGAACATTTTATTTCTTTTAGTTATTAGTGTCTCAGCTGTCATCCTGGTCTGAGATTCTGTTGGTTTCCTGCTACCTTGTTGCCCTGCTACCTTTCTGTCAATCTCCTCAGCAAATTGCTTGGGTACCAAATTATTTGGCATTGCCCATCAGATACCCTCTAGACTCATTATGTGGCTAATAGTGTCTCTGTGTTACTGTCTCCATCTGCTAAGGAATTACTTCCACAAAGTATACTGTGTTTTCCTTAAGATCTCTCTCTGGTATGCTAAAAAAGAAATATTTATTCCTAAGAAGGTCACCACCTCTATTTAGTCACCTGTTGCATGGATTCAAGATGCTTTGATTGCAAGCTTTCTGGGGCAGGTTTTCTTTGTGGTACCCATTGATACTCAGTGCCTGCTAAAATGATCCTATGCTTTGGAAGGAGTCTTCATCTATTACTGCAGCAGAAATAATAAACACAAAAAAAATATGCTTCCCAGATCTGGGGTCAGAGTGATACCATTTTTCCCCATTTTGGTCACATTTGTTGTCCCACAAAAAATGATTCATGAAGTGATTTAATTTCTCAATCCTTTATGTGATCTACGCAGTGAAATTTATAATGCCTATATAGTCTGTGGAAGGCACCAGCATGTTGCAGCATTTTAACCTTTTAAATATTCCGTATTTCAGCTGGCTAGCCATACTACCCCTTCTGCACAGTTCACTGCAGCTGTAAATAGTGGATGGAGAGGAACAGACGGCCAATCAAATTACAAAAAGCTGAAAAGGTCAAAACCGCACAATTTACTACTACCTTTTCCAAAATACAGGAGACTTTAAGATCCCATTATTTTCTCTTGAAATACTTAATTAAAAGAAGCAAAAATTGTGTTAAGGAATATGTGGGTGGAAATATTAGTAAGTCCGTCTTTGTATAATATGTGTCACCAGTGTAACTGTTTCTTTACAGTCTTAATGTCAACTACTTCTGGTCTTTCTCTGTTATTAAGAGCCAGTCCTGCAGGTGCCTTCCTCAATTTTCTGTAGGGCATCTCAGTGACTGGCTAGTCCTTAGCCCTCCATCCTTCCTCCACTTTTGATCTGCTCTTATGAGCAATCCAGTGAAAAACTGGCAATTTTATTCAGGGGATAAATTTTGCAACCACACAAAAATTCACTGCATAGCTTCCATTGTACTGCAGAGCGGAGGACACCAATACTTAGGAAAGGAAGAAGACAAGAATCTATCTTGAGATACACCACCCCTAGAACACACCGTAGTCTGCATTCACTTGAGTGATATGCATGGAGTCCTCTTTTAGGCTGAAGATGACACTGGAAAATGTCCCTCCCTTTACATTTGCAATACCACCATTCATATTGCAAGTCAGTTTGCTCTTTTTCATGGTAGAATCAATGTCTACAGCATTGCACTAGCATCCCTGTCCTCTCCCCGCAGTTGTCCTTCCATCCATTGAAAATAATTCAAAAAGACAGAAAGTAGCATCACCCCTCTGCTCTTTGGTACACGAAGAAACAGCTCAAGGATGACAGACTGGCACAGCTCTGTCGCCCCCAGGTGTGGCTGCTCCCAGGACTTCATGAACTGCAAGCAGAAAAGTCATTTTTGTTCTGAGTAACTTATTCAGCCATTTCAGCATGTGAAAAGAGGCCTCTGCTACTTAGCCATTTCAGCTGACTGCTCTTTTCTGTGCAAACATTGGCAAATAATCATTAGGATGTGTTTTTCTGAGACTTCTTGCTTTTTCTTTCTGTTGAAATCACATTCATGTCAATTTATGAATTTTTTGCTTGGATATCTTTGACATTAATTGGAAGATAGACGCTTTGGTTGTTTTATACGTGAGAAATAGGGTAAAAGACAAAAACATAAATGTAAGAGGTGGAAAGGAAATATCCCTACTCCTGTTTTTCCACAGTTGTTTAATGGAAAAGTTTAAAGAGTACCAGAATAGTTTTTCTTCTCTCAGACCCTCCATATATTTTCCTAAGGAAAAAAAAGTAAGAGCTCATAGAGGCTTACTCATTTGCTCTTTTTTTTTTTTTTTTTTTTAAATAAGGAATTGTGCAGAAAGGATTCCCACTTTTTTGTGTCTGGTCTCTCTATTGTGCTTGGTAGAGGAGACTTGGATGAGGATGTGCCCTTAAAGTGCTACAGCTCTGCACCAGGACAAGAAATCCTCCCAGTGTCAGTGCAGCTTAGTGGACACTTCCTGTCTTCCTCTAGGGCTGAGCAGTGGCCCCAAGCGTGTAACTGGGACGCATATACTACACTGGGGCTTGGTTGAAGGGACCCCTGCTCAAATCAAGCTGGCTCAAGTGTTGCCAGTTTAGCTGAGAGGGACTGAAGCTGGCACTGGGCACGGCATTGCATCCATGCAGTCAAGAGGCAGAGGTCAGTCACACAGCACGGATGCCAAGAAGGAGGCAGCAATCTGTAACCTCGTGCCCAGGGTACAAGGAACTGACCACAGGTTGCACCAGGTTGGTGGGCAGTGATTCTTCTGAGGTTACCATCAGGTCATGCTGTCTGAGGGTTCACAAGTGTAACATGTGAAATCATGTCATTAATAGAAAGGTGACATTTCCAGATGTCTTTACAAACAGACCAGCTTTCTATTCACTTGGCCCAAAACACTGGAGAGACAACTCTCAGGTATCCTATTTTGTTAGAAAAGCATCTTAGTCTGGATTTTGCATGCTCAGTCATGGGGAAATGGCCCCCACTCCAGGTAAACCATTCTAATGGTCAGTTACTCTCTATGTAAACACTGCAGTGTTTATATGCTGAAAGGGAGCTTTTGTCATCAACTTGTAGTTTTTTCCTTCTACTTCCTACTTAACTTGTGTTTTCTGCTTCCTCATCTCATTTTACTCTCAGCTATTGTTTGTCTTCTTCCCCCTCAGCTTTGCTTCCTACCCAACTTACATTGTTTCTGTTTTCTCAGCCTTTTTGACTCTGTACTCCTTCTCCTTCCCTGTTTCCTCTTACAACATCCGCTGTATTCTGAATTTATCTGCCCTGAAGAATCCCACTGTGTCCAAATACAACCATGGCACAAAGCTGGCTGTGATTTAGTCACCAGCAATCTGTAGCTTAACCATAATGAAACCCTGTCTTGAACAAAATTCCATCATATGAGAGGAATTTCCTGTATGGAAATTATATTACTGGATAAGAAGGGCATTTCTCCCGTGGCAGGTCTCCCCCCAACACCCATTTTTGCAGAGCCAAAAATTGCATTTGCTTCAGTATAAGAGAATGTCAAGCAGGGCCTTTTGGGGAGGGAAGAAATAGTGCGAAATACTGATAATAAAGATAGATCAAGCCATGACGTAGAACATAAGAACTATGCTCCATTCAATTCAGCTAGGGAGCTCAACTTGTTCAACACTGTAGGTTATTTTCCATTTGTAATTAGAGCAACAAAGAAACAGCCTTTCCCTGTTCTGCTCCATCAGCACAGCCCCAGCAAACATCCTCATTTTCAATAACTCTTCCCCTTTATCTCACTCTGCCTGATGCCTAATAAGCTGATTGCTATTTACTTTAGACCAACAGCTAATCTGTTAATGATTGATTTTAAATTTTTACAGCCATTTGTCTTTGGCAGGACTTGAGAGTGTGAGCAGCAGTCTTTCCTACCTGATGAATTGGCTTTTCTTTTTTTTTTAAAAAAAAAAGATTTAAGTCAAAAGTCTTCACTGTTATGTTTTGTTGACAAACAGCTGACACACAGTGAGCAAAGCTTAGACAAAAGGGTAAATCTTCATCTGAAATTTCATCAGCCTTTGTGACCACCAGCAAATAATATAAGTGGACATTTTGTTAATAGTTGTAGAGGGGTAAAGACCTACTTATGAAGTAAAACATAATTGTACTATAAATTCACAGGACTTAAAATCCTTAATTAACAAAATTGCTGCTTGTAATGATGGTTAGGTGGGGAATAAGAACTAATACTTCTACTGTGCTCCAAAATGATCTAAATTGTATACCATATGATATATGTATTACCATGATATATGCCTAAAAGTGAATTTCATTTCCCATTAAAGGACTGCCAAATAGACAGTAGTTATTTTAATTGCTACAACAGAGCAGTGTGGTGCAATTTAATAGTTGATTCTAAAAATGGAAAAGTGAATAATAACATCTTAGCCTGTATATCTGAAAAGAATAGGAAAAATTCTATACCAGGAAGCTATGCATATTTATAAATGTTGTTTCTTCAATGAGCCATTTAGGGATAGGACCTGCAAGGAAATAAATCATGCTTAGAATGCCTATACTGTGTCTTGCCCATAGATCTCAAAGCTCTGTACAAAGCTATGCAAGTTGTGTGATTATCATTTTACAAAGGAGAGAAGCCAAATATCAAAAAGTGATTTCCCTAACTTTCAGAATGATCCAGATCCAGATCCAGAGTTTGGTTTAAGACTCACAATAAAAAAGTAATCCCTGTTCAGGAAGCCAGTGAAACCACTTTGTGCTAAACTCTCAGCAAGTTCTAATAATAAATGCCTTTTAATCAGTCAATGACTGATTTATAATCCAAACTTCAAAGCTGTATATGTGCATTTGTGCACACGTATGCATCCAGGATCCAGATATATAATGACAGATAATCTGACAGAAACAGGGAAGCAACCTAGCAGGTTGTGCCCCTGCTCTGTCCCCTCACCGACAACGAAATAGCAGAGGAGAAGGTTGTTTAATCCTCATCAGTCCCACACCACGGCTGGGGTACCACAGATGATCTCTGGAAAGGTTGAGTTAGGGAAGCCTAAGAAGAAGGCTTCTCCTCCCAAGAAACCCCAAAAGCAGGCTAGTGTACATGGAAGCTGTGAGCCACCATTTCCATATATATATTTTACATTATTTGGCCAGAACTGATAAGCTGTAACAAAACATAAACTCTGTATGTACAGCCAAACCTCTCAGCTCCAGACTGAGTTATCCAAAGCTACCATCTGCCACAAAAATTCTGAACCTGTGGCTAGCTTAAAAAGCAAACTGGCATTTTCTCAAAGAAAACGAGCACCAGCATAACCAATACAATTTGGGCAATACCAGCACAGGACAGCAACCATTGCTACAGGGGTTTCACATTCCATGGGCTGGATGTGTAATTGCAAAGCACTGAAAAGGAAACACTGAACAGTTTGAAGGATGGAAGCTCTAATCTCATTAATATTTTAGATGCCACAAGACATGGAAGCTCCACCTGCCGTCAGCAATATCATAGAGAGAATCAAGGTGACTTGGGAACAGGACTCATGGGCCTCCACAATGGTCTATTGACCTTCTGGTGAAGCAGATACCGTGTGACAGAGATTGCCTATCTCAGCAGGCAAGATGGAAACAGGAGCAAGTGTTAAATATAACCAGGTAGACAGTGATGAATTGACATGCTGAAAAATCGAACGCTTCAGTAATCAGCCTAAGGATCTGATATCAACAACATTTTTCAGTTTTGTCTGAATTCATTGAAAGGTGTAGTTTAGCAAGCTCACTTCTCATTGGTAAGACCTTTCATCTTTCTGATTGGATTCTGAGACGTCATCACTGGGCTCTGTGTCATTGCTGTTCTTTGCATAGAAAACAGAGAAAACACTTTGCATGAGAGCAAAGTGGCCTGAACAAACCCAGAATTGGAGAAATGACTTGGCTTGCAACATTCATTAAAAGGCGTTACCTTACTCCACTTACAGTGAGAAGTTAGGGCCAGATTCAGCCCCAACGTTCACATACATGGTTGTGCAAGGCCTCCAAGTGATTCCAAAAACAGAACTGTGGTCCTTTAGCTGACATCAAGGAAACATCAGCCTGAGAAATGAGGTATCTATCTGAGCCTTTGTTGCAAGCTGGAGATGACCTTTAATTGAGGCATGCTCCACAGCTGCCACCAAAGAGAGGATCTTGGAGGGCTGTGGGTGGCCTGGAGGAGCTGGTCTCCACAAATGTAGTTTCATGGGTTATTTGCCCAGTTCGAGAGGAGGTGAGCCCTCTCAGGAGTTTGGAGGTGAATTCCACTTCCACAGCTCTGAGTTCTTCCCCTGGATTAAAGCTGTTTACTAAAAATTTGAAACAATTAAATATTGCAGGTATATTTAGCAGTGAAGCTTTCATAACTATAATTCTAATTACAGAAGTCTAATGAATGTTTTTATGGCTTCATTAAATCTTTGGGATATTTACATTATTCAAAGAAATAATCTCCATCCATTAAGGATGCATAAATCCTGAAGCAGAACTTTAGATATTGCTACAGATACGCTTATTTCATTGCACAACACATATAGAGAATTTAAAGAAATCCATTAATAGGATTATATACCTTTCTTCTAAAATATATTTTGAACATAATATTTTATTACAGGGGTCTGACTGCTAGCAAAGCAGTACAGGAGAGGACATTCTAAAGTAATTACTCAGATGGTCAAATGGACAAAAATTATTCAGCTAATGTTTGAAAGACCTTTCGTAAGGGAAAAGTTTAGTGTAGTGTTCATCTGCATAAAGAAACCATGTTCCTTTCATCTCAAAATTAAATACTAAGTGTACAAATATCAAAATCTGCAAGTTTTTTTTTTTTTTTTTTTTTTTTTAAAGAAGAAGGGTATCTTTCAGGGTTTATTTATCTCAGGCATGTGCACAGGAATTAAAGATTCTTGAGACAGCTATAAATTGCACATGCAGACCACCAGTTTTGCAACACGATATGTGTTTTTTATGGGATTTATTCTGTTACCCAGATAAGGGGGCTAATGTCCTTGGATAGCTAGGATAGCCTTCAGCTGCCACTACAGATGTGTATATGCCTGCCACAGCTCCTGTGTCAGCCCCCCCAGCCCTCACTGCCCCCTGAAGTGGCTAAGGACATCTCCAATGGAATGAGACAACCACGTATAGATAACTGAGTTTCACCCCATCCATCTTCATATGTGTCTCATGCAGCTTTATCCCAGAGTGTGTCAGAAGGTGTTCCCAGTCCCTGAGGAGCTCTTTTTTCCAGACACCCACTGAAAAAGTGGGTCTTACCAGCTGAGAAAAACAAAACAAACCAAAACAAACTTCTGAGGCACAGGCATATTTCTTGTGTTCATTCTTTAGTGCCCAAATATGTCCCTTTTCCCTTCCTCACTTCTAAGGAAAAATGATCCTTATATCCTTCCCTGACCTGACTTTTTCAGATCCATGTAGATCCTGATTGCCAAACTGAAATCAAGAAAGAGCTTTTTCTTTATGTTTTCCCTTCATTTCTGCATCTATTTCCTGTTTGGACTTTGCATTCCTCCATATGTATCAGGACTATGGCCACATTCTTTTATTCTTTAACAACTTGAGAGATGGGGCTCTAATTTGCAGCATGATTTGACCACAGTAGTAATTGGCATTGTCTAGGTTTCTCAAGAAGGAGAGATAATATAATTATTCTTCTTCTGGCCTTTCAACTTCTGTATATGCTGCATCAGATCGATGTCAGGTTTTACATTTTTGCATAATTTCCCTTTAATATTGCAAAGAAAAGCAGTATTCTCCCCAGATTGGCTGAAGTATGCAGTGCACCTAGAAGCAATCTCAGCAGGAGATAGGTAGTGGCTCTCCCCAGTGTATCCCATCGGGATTCAGCAGATTCAGCCCTGGTCAGACACTAAGTGGTCCTACAGGAAGTATGCCAAGCATCTCTGCATGGAACATTTTCAGAAAAATAGGAATTTGCTGTAAAATTATTTGCTGTAAAATTATATGCGCATGTGTGTGTTTATGTGTGCTTATTCACAAGTCTCTTACTGAGAATAAACTCTGTGGACTATGGCAGAAGGCTAAGGCCATGGCAGATCGATGTGGAAAGCAAGTAGGTACTAGGGATGCCATAACCCAGAGGGTTTTGCTAGTGTATCATGCACCCAGTTGTGCAGAGCTGGTGGTTTGCAGGTGCTGGTATTCTTTGAGCAGTAATAGCTGAGGACTGTGCTAAACAATACAGACTATGCACTATACTGAAATAGAATCATGGAGCTTATGCTGAGATTCAGCTGGAAGAAGGCTAAATGACTCTTACAGGGCTCATCAATGGCAGTGTTTCAGTTTGTAGCAGAGGCCTGCAGAAGCAGAAGCAAAAACCTCTTGACTGTCCCCATTTACTTCATATTGGGTCATGCTGCAAAACTGTCTTGGAGCACTGAACTGATTTTGGAGGAAAACGAACCAGAAGATAAGCTCCAGGAATGTACCTGATGCACTTGCTAATGGGTGTTCACTCCTCAGGGTCAGGATAGAGTTTATCTCAAGTAAAACCCTGAAGAACATAAAGCACGTGGTCAGCACTGACTATTTTATCCTGCACATTCCACTACTGTTGGGTGACATTACTTGTTCAGGTACACATAGCACAGATAACTATCAACAGATAAAAAAAATTTAAACACTTATATGCCTGGGGAGGAAATAGAAATGTAGAACTGTGTCTTCCTGCTGCCTGCACTCTTCATCTTTCTTTATAGAAATGGGTACCACTTGTTGTGCTTTACCCCAGCCCATTGAACATAACAATAGTGACTCCTTGGACTTCAGTCAGCTTGGGTGACATACTTAGTTCATTTCTATATACTCCAGGAACGGGTGAAAGTGCCTCAGAGTTTTCAAGAGGCTCAAAACAATCATATAATTACTTTTTTAAGTAGTAAATAATGTGGGAAGTATTTTTTTTGTCCTTTCTGATACTGCAGTATCACAATGTACATGTTTACGATCTAAGGAGTGAAGAGGAAGGTTGGCTAAAAATGGAGCTAAAATTTGTGGAAGGAAAGTTCTTGACCAGAAAAAGTCTTTATAGTTATCATGATGGGTGAATTCACAATATATATATACATACAGGGTGTGCGAGGGACATTTGTGCTAGTAATGAAGAAATTCCTACTTTGTCTCGTCTAGAATCAGGTCTCATGGTTTCTCCTTAAATGCAACAAGGGCATCACCCCAGTATTTGGGATCCCTGAACATCAGCATAATCATCAACTGTCAGCTGAGATGGGCTTCTTAAGCATCTGTGTGGAGGTAGATTGCAAAGCAGTCACAGGTAGGTGTTGTGAAGAGCATTTCCAAAGACGTATTTCCATTTTGGAAGACCACCCAATTCTTTTGTATTCATAGTACTTCTTTAGAAAATGTCCCCTTTACTTCTGCCTTCTACAAACTGTGTTGAGTGCCAGCCAGCAGCCCAAAACAAGTCACCCAATACCCTGATTTCCTGCTACATCTGTACCTTGCTGTCTGAGCAGCACTAAATACCATCTATCCGTTGACTTTCTGTGTCAGAGAGAGAAGCTGGTTGAACAATTACTTACAATCTTTTCTGATTTGTATTTCTTGAAATGCACCATTAACATGCTGAATATTTGCTATAATTTCTGTTTCTCAAAAATCTCTACTCCTGGCTCCAAAAGTCATCAGCCCTTCAAGGAGAGGGAACTTCTAGGAATGGGGAGAATAACTGGAGCAGTTCACTCTTGAAAATCAGCTAGAAATATCCTGGGAAGGGGAAACTTTTGCCTCAGGCACTAGGAAATCAAACAATTCATCCTCCTAAACATGATTACAGTAGTTGTATGTGTGCTATAAATAAAGTAATATCTTCCAATAAAATGGTAAAATTCATGAAATGTGTAATTTCAGGATTATAAACCATAACAGCTATTTTGGATTTAAGCTACCAAACACCAGTGGTGATCTCTGGACCTTTCTCATTTGTCTTAAGGTTTTTTTTTCAGTTTTCTCAGTAGCATGTATTTTACATCTGAAGATAAAATTAGGTCACACTTTGCTTTCTATGAAGGTAAAATTATGCAGAAGATGGAAATTACATATTAATATTCTTAATATGTATCTTTTCTTGACTGTCAGGAGTCAAGGAATTTAAACATTTCAGAAAATGGTACATCAATGGACATGAAAAGCCAATATATTGCATTTTTGGGCAGCCTTTTACCAAATGATCCAGTTGTCTATGTATAATGTATTAATTTAAATTGTAATCACAATAAAAGACTTGCTCTCCTTTTCAATTAAATGTATTCAGAGCATTATGAGTTTCTTCTGAAATAGCTCTGTGGAGGTTGATGTTACTCCAATTTTAATTGTATACTTAAAATTTTATGTCTTCTTTTTTCAATCATCTCCTGGAACCTTCAGAATCACCTTTATTTATTGAAATAATCAAGCTCCCC
Organism: Oxyruncus cristatus; assembly: GCA_013399855.1. Classification (NCBI taxonomy): domain Eukaryota; kingdom Metazoa; phylum Chordata; class Aves; order Passeriformes; family Cotingidae; genus Oxyruncus; species Oxyruncus cristatus. The sequence goes on along the minus strand of VXAY01000707.1, from coordinate 87,504 downwards.
AACCTGTTTTCTGCTTCTAAGGACAAATCTACCTGTGAATGATAAAAATTATCTGGCCCACTCTAAGTGTGTTAACAGGACTAGTGCCCTGTACTTCACAACTGTTCCAGTCAAACTGCCCTTTTTCATTTTCTCCTTGTGATCCCAACACATGCAGCGTTTATTCTGACCTTTTTCTATCAGTCATCTGTGTCATTCCTTCTTCTGGAGAAGAAACAACTCCAAGACTTAAAGTGCAAAGCCAACTCAGGAATCTCCTTTGAAATATCTGCTTTATCAGGTTCAGAAGGGAAATTCCCAACACAAAGTGTGGTTTAGATGTCTGACTTCTTTCACCTGCATGTGCAGGACTTCTGCTGTTTGAACGGGATCATGTAGAACCAGCTAGATGGAGCAGATAGACAATCATGGCCCTGAGACAACCTTTTTCTACCCTCAATCTAGTGCTTTTTTCTTTTTTATAAAAAGTTTTCGACTCTGCCTCTCCTGCAGTTGCATTTGCAACCTGATTTTTTGTCATCTTAACTTTTCCTCTGCCCTAGCAATTCTAAAACTCAAGTAGCTGAAGGTGAGAGTGGTGATTCAGGATGCTGCAAATGCCAGACAATTTGGATGGTAAACACTCCCTAACACTCTCTTTTTACCTCTTTCTGAAGGCCCTTCTGTCTTCTTCTCTTGCATAGTCTCCACAGGTATGGCACAAGGACTACACAGTCTTATTTATATCCAACCTGTTGAACCACCACTCTTGAGTTTGAGACAGATTAAAAAAGGCTGTGTTATGGTCCCAGTTGCACAGTGGTCACAGGTTTACCAAATTAAACTCGTTATATCCCAACTTTCTACTTTGTTCAAGTGAAGGTTTACAGCTGTTGGAGAAGAATTTTCTGAAAAGTAAGCAACAGAATAACTAGGCATTATTATGGTTTTGGTCTTCATGTCCTGTCCCCATCCTGCTCTGTAGTAGGGAGAGCTTTGATCTTTCGTATAGGAAGTCGATCTATATCTAAAATGACTCTCCCTCAGTTTGAGCCTTGCTGTCCTCAATGACAGTGACAAAATTTTAGTGTGAGAGTCATTCTCTGTATGAAGAAAGATATACGCATATATAATGTATAAAACTGCACTTGTGGATAGTTTTTTATATGAACCCATATATGCATTTACATACACAGAAGTCTCCCAGACTACATAACTGCACTACTGAAGAAATTCCTCAATGGATGTGAAGGAGGAGAACATTGTGAAAACGTAGTCCATGTTCCTGTAGCACCCAAAATAGTCACTATGACTTAAGTAGGACAGTTTTGCCTTTTCCATTAGGAACCACAACAACTGGTCTCAGTGGACCTGCACAAGACACTGTCATTATCACCGGATCATTGACACGATAGACCAAAACAGCTCCAGTCTATCGTGTCAATGTGCACTTAGGGAGTCCTTAATCCATGGATCATTGGCATACGATGCTGTAAAATCTCTGTAGGAGACGTTATGGTGTAGTGAGTCAATGCACACTTAGGGACTCCTCCATTTGTGAATCATTTACAGTGCATCATGCCAATTTATACTCATGGACCCTTTAATCTGCAGGTTGGTGCATTTAGTGTAGCCCTGTATACTGGAAATACTTGTAGGCTAGCTGTTGTACTGTAAACATAAAGTTCACTCATATATGTTTTGGTTCGCTTGAAAAGGAGATCCTGAAGGCGTATGAATTCCAGTGGCACAATGATGTAACATGCCATGAAAATTTGTAGCTTGCTGAGGTTCTAGAGAATCTTTCAAAATCTCATTGTAAGAACAAAGGCCAAAAAATGCTGCTGCTGAAACCTTTGTGGTTTTGACCCTCCTGTAAGTTTTTAAAAAATGCTTGAACCAGTCTTTTTAGCACACTGCTTACAAAATAAATTAATCCCAAGGGCCTTCTGTTCTAAAGGATCATTGATCATTTTCATAAGAGCACAGAAAGTATCCTTTTCTGCAAATAATGAATGAGCTGCTGATCTAAAAATGAGACTATTGAGGCAGCTAAATATTTACCAGTGATGAATTTTTTTAAATGGTCTTCAGTTCCGCAAAGTATATTTGACAACCTGCAGATGCATACCTACCTAGTGACATCTCTCCATCAAGCCTAGAGGGTATGGTTGGCTCCTGCAGGCTTGTGACCACAAGTGGGTCCAGTTACTGAAAGCAGAGAAAAGGAAACCTTCCTTTTAAGTAAGTATCCATCCCCCAAGCCTTCATCCTGGTATAAATCACTGTCATTCCATTGACTTCAGTAGGCTTGTGCCAATTAACACCGGCTGACAGCCTAGCCCCATATTCAGTAAAAGCTAGTTTCCAAGGCTAATGGGGTTGATTCAAACCTTTTGCTTACCAGGCAGCTTTGCCACAGGGAATTTTTAAAATTTTTTCTCCCGAAAATGGACGTAAAATTTAGCAAAGGCCAGTTCTGACTGCCTTGTTATTATGATCCTGTGGTTTCTTTTATGAGGACAAGGTAGGTCTGCAAGGCCCTTTGCCAACATCCCCTCAACACTGGTGAACACAAGTGCTGTGTACCACTGGGTTACTGCCTCTCTTCCAGCTGCATGCACAGTTTGCATCATGCTCTGCCACTCCACAGCAAAAGGGCACAGTAGGCATGCCAACCATGAACATGCCACCTCATTTAGAGAATCTGCTGAAATGTGAAGCCTTTCTCTTCTGTTTGACCACAACAAAATGCCCCAGATGTTCAAGCCGGGATTAATGGGTGCCCTGGGCTGCTTTCCCTGCAAACGCGGCAGGACTGGTGCTGCAGACTTGCTGCAGGCAGGGCCATGGCATGACTGTCCAGGGCACTTGTCACTCATCATAAGCCAGCCCATGACACTCTGTGTGTGCAGGCAGCATGGTGCACGTGGGCCAGTGCGGGAGCGCGGGCAGCAGCGCGCAGGCAGCTGAAGCTGCCTGTTCCCTGACTTGGAAACAAAAGCTCTTGACAGGGGCAAGAGTGCAAGCACAGTCGGAGCTGGGGAGCCAGTGAAGCAGTAATCCAGGGAGTCAGTAGATCAGCTGTGGGGATGGGGGGAGAGCGGGGAGCAGAGGGCGGTGGCAAGGAGGGGGGAGAGCTGGCAGGTCTATTTGAATATCAGGCTCTGCCACACTCGAGGCTCCACTGACAACTTCATTACCTACACATATAAAAATGACTGCAGGGTAATGCAAATGGCTTTTGCGTTGTACACTCGCCTGCGTTCTGCGTGCTGGCTGCAGGCTGAAAAGACCTGGCGATGGAGCCTGGAGGCAGACGAGCTTTTGTCCAATTTAACACGATATCTCTTCAAGGCATAATCCTCCCCTCCCACTCCCCATGCATTATGGAGTCCGGTGACCTGGCTTTTCAGGCATGGGGAGAGAAGGGGGGCTGTCTCCATCTTGACCTCATCTGTCAATCACAGAAGAAAGAGCAGGGGGAGAAGGAGGGAGGGATGCCTATCTATCTATAAGAAATTTCTAATGAATGTTAAGCAAATTTCTTACAGCCTGACACGGTGATCTAATTAATATTATAGAAATGTCGACGGAATATCATTCTGCAGATAGGATTTATCACCTTGAACTGCTGTGTAACTGATGGTGAAGGAATAGGCACCCCCGTCCCCCATGATGCTGATTAAATTAGACATAAGCATCAATATGTTACTTATTGGAGACTAGAATTTCATGCTATTACTCTTCAGTTAATCAGAGAGCTGTATCGTTTTTTAAAAGATATCAGACTCACAGTTCTGCTTGTCTGATAAAACAGATGAACAGTTGGACTATGCAACACTCACTGTGTGGGAGAAAAATTCAAAAAGAATTCCTACTTAAAGCAGGCTGAAAGGTCTTGCAATGACTTTGGGAAAGCTCATCCTGAATCCACCCAAAATTTGGAATGGCATTGATTTAAATGAAAGGAGCAGGAATATAACATTATTGCCCCTTTATTCAGCATGAAGAGACTGTTGAGGAGGAGGTCTGCCATTCATTTGCACAAGGTGTTTGGAGACTAGCCTTTTTTTGCTATACAAGATGCACGCAAGCCTTATTCCCTGGAGCAAGGGCGCCTGAGAGTCCCTGAGAGCACTGGGCTGCAGGAGAGTTCTGCTGCCTCTTGCCTGAACCAGTTGCAACCCGCTGAGCTCTGGCATTTACCTACCTACCAAAACCTCAAAATACACAGTGAGCCTTAATGTCTTCTTGTGAGGAGTTTTAGCCTAATTATTTTTTGTTAGGGGACTCATGTGTGAGCAGCAACCTCCTCTTTCCACAGTTCTACTGAAACTGGTGGGGTTTTTTTCCTAGACTTCCCTTTGTTTAGCCTTTATAATCCTTCCTCAAAGCATGTGTGCAGAAAACTCTTCCTCTTGGAGCAACTTTGTTCAGTGCTGAATGATCAGGGCACCTCAGCACTGGAACATCATCAACAATGATACCAGTGGTTAAAATAACTGACTTCTCCTTTATGTGTTTAGTGGCCAGGAATCATTACACACAAAAAAAAAGGTGGGCAGGGGGGACGATGCTAACTCTCGTTATGTTTTGCAATGACATGGCTATGAAAGAAGGTAGAGCTGTTCAAGAACGTGTAACTAGGCTAAAAGGGATGAGTATAAGCATAGAAAAATTGTGACAGAATATCAGGAAACATTTCCTCACGGTGAGGCCTTCAGTTCTGTAATGGTCACCCCAGGGAAGTGATAGAAGTCTTGGCACTTGAGTAATTTAAAATTAGAGTGGGTAAAGCACAGGGGAATATCCTGTTGGGAGCAATCCTGTATTGATAGTTGAATAGGCAGAGTCACCTAATTGGTCTTTTCAGGCAGAAGTGGGAGTCTGTGATGACTGATCTGTCCCTTAGGCATTAGGTTGCAGAATGACCATTTTGCATCACTAAATGCCTGTTCCCGATTTTCTGGTTGGACAGTTTAATGCATTTCTAAGCTTGACTAGCAGAGATGAATATTGTTGCATCCTATATGGGGCATAAAAATGTTAAGCTTGAAAGAAGCTCTTACGGCAGATAAGAGGATTTGTGATTCTGATCCAGAATGTTGTGATTAAAATCTAACAGCGTGATACAAAATTTAATGAATGGCTGTCAGCATCCTTTTGCTCAGGGTTCAATTTCACAATCCGTTTAATTTTGCACCGCTACCAGCAGCAGCAACCCTGCCACTTCACAACACTGGCAACTGCTGCCTTCCCATCTTCTTTCTCCCTTGTGCCAGCACTAGTGACTGTGGGGCTGCATGGTCAGCTAGATCTCTAAGAATGAAGAGTTACCCTGCGACACCTCCCAAAGACTTGTGCTCAGCCAAATCAGCTCTCAAAGCAGCTGCCTGCTGCGCTATGTGGATGCTGAGGCCAGCAGAAGTGAGGGATATGGATATACAGTTATGCAGCTTCAGGTTGGGGGCTTTCAGTGACAGATCAGACTTAGGTCAGCCTCTGCTGATCAGCAAATCCAGTCTTCTTTATTTTAATGTTTTGGAGAAATAAGGCACAGCCAGCATAAGCACTTTGCTGTGGTTGCATAGTCAGTCTCCAAGAGCTTCAGCTACCTTAGGGTCATCATGTGATGACCTTCCCTTTAAAATCACGGGTAGAAGTCAGATCCAGCACAGATGCATAGTGTGGGATTCAGCTCATCTCATTTAGTTAGTTAGGCTTCCAGTATCAGCTTTCTGCAGCCCAAGAAGAGAGACAGCATCTCCAGAGAGTGATTCACCTCCTGTATCTTAGGCTTAGCCTCGAGCGCCAGTTTCAGGCTGCAATGAATCTCAATGACTGTGGAGGGAGCCCCGATGACTAATTCAGACTAGATATCTAATTTTCCACAGCAAAAGTGAGCTGGGGTGAATGCCTATCCTTGGATATAGAGAATTAGCCCATGAAGTGCTTGTGATAATGATAAGCTTCAAAATGATATTGAAATATTGTTTTAAATATACATTTAGCAATCAAATATTCTTTCAGAGAGGGAGCTCTGAAAAATGCCTTTTGGGATTGAGAAATGTTCTTTGTGGTCCCACAATGACAGTTCTCTGTCTCAAACAGGTGTTTCATCTCTCTCAGACATTTTTCTCAGAATCCAGAAGGAATAAACTCACAGATAAATTTTGTAATGTTTTTTATTAACTAGAACCATTTTCCTCTTAATCTGCAAAAAGCAGAAACAACTTGATAGCAAGCTAAGGCAAAGGGGTGGTAAGAATGACATGGGACATAGTCCATTGTTAAAGCCTATTAGTTTGGCTCATATACTCCTGGGTCCAGGCACAGCCACACAGCTCCTTGCTCAGGTCACCACACTGGGCATTAAGGTTTGTGACTGTGCAGACCAAATCACCCATGGCCCAAAAAGTACTCAGATGCACCACTCCACTCGAAATAGATGGTCCCAGAGTTTTTACAACTGGCTGCGAAAGCTGAGCTTTTCTAATACACGTATGTTATAGGCAGACACGCCTTGTCTGTGTGAAGACTGTGGCTATGTGACTTCTGCTGATGCAGGAGATGACACACAACACAAACACAGGCTGCATCATCCACCATTTTGTGCTGCCTATGTCCTACCCCCCTGACAAATGTGCAGTCACATTTGTGCTTGTTTATAAGCATTCATTCATCACCCTGAGTCCTGAAGTACCAGGAGACAAATACAGTGCAGTTCATCCCCTTTAAACTTATAGGAACTCCTGTGTCCTAAGGAAAGCAAGACTGGGGTATAACATTATGGGCTTTAAATTACACAAAGCAGCAAAAATAGCTGTCTGTTTGCAGAGTGATGACAAAATGCACCTTACCAGAACAACTTAAAGACTGATCTTATTATACATTTACAGCAGAGATGAGGAAAATATGTAAGGATTTACTAACATTCTGAAATGATGAAATGCAGTAAGAGAGGAATGACAACTTTCCTTTTCAGCAACTGCTCTAACCTACACTAATGAGTAGACTGTTAGGAATTTTCTTCACTTAGCATTTCTCATTATTAATAAATTTTGCACTGACAACTATAAAGTGAACACTCTGGATTTATGCACCTAACCTAATTACATATGCTGCATGTACGCATTTCATTATTTACTTGACAGATTCATTCCTTGATACCATAAATAATTAAAGAAGGATCAAATATTAACAATCAGATACAAGTTAATTCTCCTCAAATCTGGGGAAACAAACACATTTTATTTTCCATCCAATAAAAATGGAATAAAATAAAATGCTTTCATTAGAAGGATTTAAAAAAAAACCAGGTAAAGTTCTTTAGTGTCATTTTTATTTTGCATAGAGTGAAAATTAAAATGTCCAGCTGCTCTCTAGTACCTCTACAGGAACACATATAGCAATTTTAATAAGTATAAAAGGTTAGTAATTCCTTTTTGACAGTTTCTAAATGAAGTGTTTTGGTTTAGTGTTTGTCAGGCAGTCTCAGAGCAAGGCAGCTTCAAATATAAAGTCTGATCCTGTCCCCATGAATGCTAAAAACAAATTTGTACTGAACTTCAGGTAAAACAGCATCTATCCCGTTATTTCCTAGTATTAGTGCTCATTTTCTTCCAGACTGGAAACCCAAACTTGCCCTCTTCCACCAAGCACTATCAGCTGAGCAAGGGCCTGATCCTACTCATTGGAGAGGGTTGCTGGTGCCCAGGGGTAGCCAAGAGCCCACTGTGCGCAACACCTCTGAGATTCAGCCCTAATGCGAATAAAAGGGGAAATTCTGCTCCTGCCCATTTCTGCTACTGTGTTACATCCTCTCTGGAAGCATCCTACTCTGATTTGGTGGGGCTTTCTGTAGAGGGTGTTGCAACAGCAGGAACCAGGCAAGGCAAGGAACTATGTGGCCCTTTCCGTGCCAGCAATGGCTGGGGGGTGAGAGCTGCCAGACAGCCCCAGGAGCTGTTCAGGGCCTCCAGAGTAAGGGCTCTTCTCAGAAGAGTTACTGCTTAAGCTTTGAGTTATAATTAAATCTGCAGGCGAATTATTTGTGACTGAAAGCTGCTCCCAGTCACAAACCCGTACAAACTGTCTTGCCCGCTGTGCAATTTAAATTGATGTTTAAATATTTTTCTACACATTATTCAATATCTCCATTTGATCAAAAATATTCTCCAATTTGAACAAATTTACTTTTGGATATCACATCCCACAATTTTATCATTTTAAAGGTGTTAAAAATTCATAGATTGCCACATTATTCATCATGCAAGATTAATGCCAGCCTGACAGGTTTTTCAAAGATGTGGGGTTTTTTTTTTCTAAGTGCATATACCATAGCTGTATGAGATGTACCATGGTTGTTGAATATTGATTATTCACATCTCTTTTCTTATTTCTGATGCTAAAGAGAGAATATTAGGGTGTGATTGTCAGGGTTAGCGTCTCTCTGACCTACACATGTACTATTAATAATTTATGAGTTGATTTGAAATAGATCTCTGCGAAATGAGCTGGCAATAAGCAGGGCTGTCTAAGATGACAAAGATGCAGAACAGGTCAACTTATGTACATCAGCTTCCTGGTTTCAATCTGAAAACAAAATGAAACAAAAACTCAATGTGGCTTACGCAGTAGTTAGGAATTTATTATTTGAATACACCAAGCAATATCAGTGCTACATATTAAAAGTTAAGTCTGCATGATGCAGTTCATATATTAGTTGAACTTTCTGAAGTATTATGCTTGTTCAACAGTATAAATATATATATATGATGCATGAACAAGCAATAAAAAGTATGGCAATCTGTTGGTCAAGGGGATGAGCATCAGCTTACAAATACAGAGCCAGCTCACAGACTCCTAATTTCATTTAAGCATTGTCTCCCTAAACACAAAGAACATAAAAATAACAAAGGTCAAGACCTGCAAATGCAGCTGCTGGATTGGCTTGAGGTTTCCAGCATCTAATGGGAGCTCTTCAAAGATTACCATCACAGATTTTTACTTTAAAAGCCTTCTTACTTTGCACTTTATCTCTTAATTTAGAAGCAACACTGCTTATGTCCACAGACTTACTGAGGATGCCCACATTGCATTTAAGGGGTGTCCTCAGGAGCAGACCTGGAAAAAGCAGCCTGTCCCCTTTCCCTGATGTCAGGCACGCCCTGACAAGGTGCCTCTGGCAGAGCTGCACCCTGCCACAGTTGCTCATGGAGAGAAAGGTGAATCCTGGCAAGGGACAATGAGAGCACAAAGGTTCCCATCAGAGCAGGGCAGGGGTGGCCGCACTCCAGGACCTCCCAGACAGGCCTAAGTGCAATGGCAGCAAGTGAGACATGGCTGAGAAACCACAGTGAGGGTGCCCACTGCTTTTCAAAGGGCACTCCTAGCAATTTTGTAGTAAACGAGTAAACTCTGCCAGCTCACTCAGAAGAAACAGATCTAGTAAACATCAGGCCTCATCACCTGACATTGGGCTTCTCTATGTCTGCCTTCTTTTCTTGACTGCTGGACCAAGTGTGTTTGTTACTGACTGACAAAGTGTATTTCTGGTTTCTTTGTCACATGCACTGCTGTGATCCTGAGCCTTTAACCTCTGCATGGAAATACAGCATATAAGGTTGAAGTTTTTTTAATATGTGATGCAAAATCAAATGGTAAAAGCAAAAGTCTAGCTGACCTGAAAAGGAAGGATACTGTTACTTAAACAGCTAACGGCCAACAGTTAGGCATAGGGAAACTAGTTAATACCTTGTTACAATTCTAAAACAAAGATGTTCAACCAAGGAAATCACAAGGAGCAGCACAAACTAGAGCAGCATAGAGCAGCATGTCAAGAGTCACAGGGGTGTTGCAGTGACACAGAGACAATGAAATGGGATGACACCAGTTCTTCTCAGTGGGAGGGTTTTCTCCATCTGTCTCCTGGGAGTTTTGCTGCACATCCATTGTAGGAAACCTTTCCACCAAAAGTGCCAGCAAGCCTTTTGGAAATCTTATTAATATTCTTCCTCAGTGCTGTAAAGTATGCCGCAGACGGGAGATGACAGTTGCCTTACCAGGAGCAAGGGAAGAGCAGGAGGCTAACACCAGCGCTGACATACTCCAGTAAAACTGCACTGCTGGTATCTCGAAATAAGAAATGAATCAGGAGGGAGAATTGACTCATAAGCGCAAGCCCAGCCAGCAGCCGAAGTGGTTATTTATTATTTGCAGGACGGTGCACCGAACACGTGCTTCCCAGACAAATCGTAGGGCAAGGTCCTTGCCCCGAAGAACATACAATTTATGGAGTCGACCCTGCAAGATGCTGCGGGCCCTCCCGGGAAGACCAGAGCAATTTCATCTCGGGATCTTTTGGCACATCTTGGGAGGTCTCGCCTCTCTTGCTAACACAAATGGTTCTTTTGACCCCAGGGGATGACTTCTGTAAGTGGGGGTGATTTGGTTGTTAATCTGTGATTCATGAGAAATAAAATCTTTTATCTGTCTGTAGAGTTTCTGCATGTGCACAGTGTTTATACCTGCCTAAGTGGGAGGGAAGCTTGAACTCTCCAGATCTATCATGAGACCTGCAAAGCGTCACATGTTCAAGTGGCAGAGTTCAGTACATGTCTCTCAGCAGACCCCAAAGTACCATTTCCTGGGGGGAAATCTGGGCAGGGTGAAACCACATCAAAGTGGTGCAAACAGGGAATGAGCAAGAGAAGTGACTTTCCTGCTGCTGACATCCCTGACAATAACCCACAGCCAAAGTAGTCTCCCTCAGTTGTGGCAGGAGAGTTTCAGCCAGGGGCTCCTCCTTGCCTTCCCAGCTCTGGCAGACAGAGAACCGGAGAACTGCTGGAGGATCCTTCTCTAGGAACTACATTTCACTTTACAAAGCCAAATCTTTGAGGTCTCTCCTTCTTGAGTTATTCCCACATGAGAATTTGGACACTGCCTGCAAAGAAATTTCAGGGCATGCAAAAGTTGATAGTTTTGAACTAGTGCAAGCACATCACCACTACGGCCATGAACTGGCTACCCAAATTATGTTTCCCTAAATTTAACATTCAGGACTCTGCTTCCTTGTGCTGCACCCAGAAAAATACCAAGTACTTGGTTCTCAGACCAGCAAAATTCTTTGTGGAATCCCAAGCCCTGAAGTAGTCCAGAATGCTTCTCTCCTTACAGGATGCAACACATCAGGGCACATCCAGCTCTTCAATACAAAGCATCAATGAGTTTGCCATCTTCAGAAGGAAACGTAAGTCTCATCTTTTTACAATGGCTCCAACATTATCCAGGAACAAGGAGGGACAAACTAAACCAAGGAATTTCCTAATGGCTTTCTTCTGTGGGAAAGAGGAAAGATAACATTGTGTTTCTGGCTTTTGAAAAGGACAAGAACTCTCTTATTTACAGGCAGTGGCCTGTGCTGATAAATGTGTTGTATGAAGCCATTGTGATTAGTAAGGAACAAAGTGGGAGGGAAGAGCCAGTAAAGCTCCAGCACAGCACAATGCCCTGTCCTTGGCACAGTCTTCATCTCCTTCTCAGAAGTCATCAACTCTTTCTACAAACAATGCAGAATTAAGGATAAGCTTGCAGAGCCTTCTGGTGAAGTGTCTCGGTCATCAGCCATCCCAAGAAAAAGATCTGCTCAGAAACCAAAATCTGAATCTTAAGAGAGTCTTCTTAGTTTTAATTAAATGAGTTGCTGTAACCTAGAAAATTGTATTTACCTATAATGCTTATGTTTTAAGTCAATTTTTGAGACTTCTTTTTACTTACAAAAGGCCAGATCATACATCCCATCAGCAGAATAAATTCACACTGTGAGGACATCTGCTGGAATCAGCTGAACAGGCAACACAACTTTGGTAAGGGAATTTTGCAGTTCTCATTCACCCAAATAGTCTTTACTCATGCTAGCAGCCCCAAATTGTTTTAATAAGTATTGTCATGGATAGATGAGTAAAGACTGAAAGATCTGGCCAAAATCAATCTTTCTTATACTTTTCAGTCAACATCAGCTCTGCTTCCTTCAGTCCAGTTCCAATGTTAACACCGTCTGATGGCAACAAAACCACAGCACTTCTGCAAGTGTCTCTCAGAGAAAATCCTGTCAGTGCTGCTTATTTAACCAAGCTAAACAAGGCACCCTAATTGCCTCTCTCTTCTCTCCTCCTGTTTTTTTAATCAGTGAGAAGAGTGAGTAACTTCTTTTTCCAAAATAGACATAAATTTCTGTTCTGAACACTGCAACCCAAAAGACAATTAGCCCAAAATTTTCAGATGCAACAGATGCCAGAGGGAGTTTGATTTCCGAGTGCCAGAGTGCACAGTGCTTGGAGTTTAAAAAAATGCCTTTCAGGTGTTTTAAATCAAACATCAAAAACTGGGACCCCTCTGCTACCTCTTAGAAGTGCTTCATGCTGATAGCTGGTGTGAGATTTTCACAAAGAGCATGGGACTTTGTCTCTCTCAGCAGGTAAAGCAGTGGAGCCCAGCAGCAGGAGGAACATTATTCTTCCCTTATCTGTGAGAGATGCCTGGTACCTCACTGTGGTCACCTCACTGTTCCTCAGTTTCCTCAGCTGTAAAATAGTAGATCCTGTTTATTGTAAGACTGAATTAATTCCTCATCACAAAAGGCTTTGAGACTCTGGACAGGGAAGTTTTATCATAAACACAGACAAATTATTAACTTCCTATATCCAGCCCATGATGTGCTGACTCTGGTGCCAAGGTGAAGCTTTGACTTCCCAGTAAAATTCAAACCATCCAAGATCAAAATTTGCTTTTATACTTCTTTTTGTCCGTGACCAAATTGGCAGCATTTTTATGGGTAGACAGTCATATCCCACCTCCTCTCCCACTGCTTCAGATCATTAGAAGTAGCAAGAGTTTTGGGTCTTTTAGAGAGCAGAAAATAGTAACAAAATAGAAGATTCGTAGAAACAGCACTTAAAAGGCATTTCTTGCCATGCAATTAGAAGCTATCCTATTACTATAAACAGGTTACTCTTCTGACAAAGTTGTTTCTTGTGGCCAAGTACTACTGTTCCAAGGTGGACATTCACGCGGTTACTCTTCTGTCGTAAGACCGGGTCTCCCAAGGCCCTTGAACATCAGGGGTGTGGTGGGTTTCTTCAGGGAATGAGTCAGAGCGACTAAATTTGTTTAGGAACCAACCTCCCTAGGCCAGTGTTAGCTTCTGAGAAAAGCTCTGCCCACATTTTTAGTGTTTCAGTCTCATAATTCAACACACAGAGCCTTCAAATGATCATTGGAAGTAAAAGCAGTATGCAGACACAAATGGGAACACAAGAACCCTGGACCTTCGGGGTTAACTCCCGTCCCCCATTGAGGTCTCTCATTAAAGCCCAATTTCATGGGATAAGCTGGGTCCAGACCAAGTTGTATCTTACTACCTGAGAGCCACTGCCTTCAAGAAAGTAAAAACTGGGTCAAACCTGCAGTTACAGTGACTCTGAATCTGCTCTCAGACAGGGGCCACCAGCAAATGCTGAAAGTAGACTGCAAGGGCAAGACGAGAATAGGGAGAAGCCTCCGTCCTGGGAGACCTGCCCACCTCTCAGCCTCACACTGGCTGTTTTCATCCCCACACAGGGATAAATACACAAGCCCAAAATTTGGAAAAAAAGCCTCCAAGAAGTAATCAAATATCCAGAAGAACACAGCTCAGGGAGTGAGCTGCTAAAATACCTCAAGGGATCCAGGCCCAAGTGAGAAGTGCTCTAAAGAACCCAGGACTGCATTTTCCAGTTCTTAACACCTTCATCCAGCCCAGGCTTTTAAGAGGCTTGGCCACCTATGGCTGCTGACTGCCTTTTCCTCACAGAAATCTTTTAAGAATGTATTGCTTAAATAGGAAATAAAACAGAATCAAGATTCCAGATGCTCAGCTCAGAGGCATGACTTCAGAAAAGTCACAAGTACTCCCTTTCTGACACACAAGGAGATACTGTCTTTTGAAATAGTTTTCATTACCTGTTGAAGTAACAGGAAATAAGAACCTATGCAAGGTTTTAGGAACTGGAAATACATGGCACTTTAAAAGCACAAACATACAAAAAGAAAGGATTAGAGTTCGTAGTCCACTTTATCATCACTATTATTGATCAGTTAGGACAGGGGAAGATGGCTTTAAACTTAAAGAGCTACTTTAAGAGTAGGTTAAAATTTACTGTGAGGTGGTGAGGCATTGGAATAGGTAGCTCAGAGAAGTTGTTGACAACCCATCCCCGAGGTGTTCAAGGCCAGGTTGGATGGGGCTTTGAGCAAGCTGCTCTAGTGGAAAGAGTCCCTGACCGTGGTAGGGGAGTTGCAGTTAGATGATCTTTAATATTGCTTCCAACCCAACCCATTCTATGACCCTATGATACCATACATTGAAGACTCATGACTTAACATAAGTACACCAAAAATAGGAAACAAACACAGAACTTCATCTACTACCTATTATCTTTCAGAAACACAAAATGAGTTTGCATTGTACTTGAAAATGACTGTTTTAAAATGTTCTCTATTTCAAAGCAGACATTTTTCTGTTTTCAGGAAGAAATTAAGTATAGCACATTTTAACAGGCCAGCTATTTGTTCAAACAAAAATGTCATTTTTAATCTGAGTTCCTTTCAGAAGACAGAATGTTTTCACCCTCAGCATAAGCAGCACAAAGTTTTTACCATTGACTTCAACTGAACCAGCACTTGATATGTCTTAACCAATTCTACTGTGAAATTTGCATTTAGTATTTGTACACAAACTAAAACAGGCCTCTGGTATTGTTGTAAACCACAAAATATCTGAAGCAAAAGTGTTTGTTCAGAAGGCTTAACTGTTTTTTTTTTCTCTATTCAGTTTTCTGTATCATGTTTTCGCTTTGTTTTCTGATTAACCATGAAAGAATAAAAATAACGAAAGAATCTGATAAAATACTCATCTCAGCTGATGACTGTTTTCTTACCTACAAACAAAAAAAAAAGGGGAAGACACTAATAGTAATTTTTCAAGCACTCAAAATCATAGGTGCCACAGGAAAGTTCTACCACTCAGGCATATTTTAAATATAACCATGGGAAAAAAATCAGAGAAAGTGCAAATACTTGTAATTACAGCATCCATTTAAACTTTACAATGTATTTTATTGCTGTTTGAAATAATTCTAAGCTCAGGCACATTTAATATGGAAATTAGCTGTGCCTGATAAAAATTTAGTACCTTTTAGTAAAACCTATAGCTGCAGCACTACCTGAGTAGTTTGCTCCTCCTGATTGTTAAAAAAAGCAAAGATAAACTGAGTGAGACAATGGTTGAGTTTGGAGTACCATCATAAAAGATAAATTATTCCCTACCTTTGGGGAAATGCGTGATAGTTGACAGGTGTGAAGATTTTTTAATTTATCAGGAGACAGTAAAATAAAATACATTCTTCGAAGGAGCACAATTAAATTGCAATCTATTGGTGTGGGTTGGGAGTTTTTTGTTGTTCTTTCAAATGCAGGAGATTAAAGCTATGATCCAGATTATTAACTGACAACTACAAGACCAACGTAAACCCTACAATAGAGCTAAATCTATATGCCCAAGACATAGCAGCCCTTCTTCAAAGAGTTTACAATGTGGTGAGGACTCCAGTACTAAGTGCTTAACTCCTGGAAGATTCCCAAATTTAGGACTCAATGCTCAAGTTTTGGTGCTGGGATTCATGTAATCATTCCAATATAATGATGGACAGCAAGACAATATGTATATGGCAAAGATGCGCGGAGGACTCAAGCCACAAAACCCTTATTAGTTGTGTTTTATTTTTAATCTGCATTTGCCCTTACAGTCGTTGCAAACAATTGTGATTTTACTGTCCATAGCCCTGTTTCACATCCTTTCCTCTCTCCACAGGAGCAAATGTCAGATCTAAGCAATCACGAAGGGGAAATGTTCAACTACTAAATGGCATAAATAAAGAAAAAATGAGAAAAGGAAAAATACCCCTCCACATCTGCATAGCATTTATCACAAGAGTAGGTAAACACCTAGCATGTAGAAATATGACAATGCATCATGAAAACCTTTTAATGTCTTGGCTAACAACTGTATTCACTACCAGGGCAGTCATTAACAGGTTGCCAGGAGAGAAAATAAAAGCTCCTACACTGTTTCCATACTGTCTGCACTCAATGTTATTGCTATTACAGCAATGCCAAGAAACGATAATGGGATGAGGGCCCTCCCCAGCCAGGCACCATGGAAAACCATACTGAGAGGTTGTCACAACAAAGGACAAAGGGAGTTTTCTTACTCTTGTCTTTGTACTTGGGAGGTTGAGGCATATCCTGTGCAGAGCCACCCTTGCCATGGCTGCATGGAGGCCTGTCCTTGTCCGTGGACCTGGTTCTTACCCACTCTGAGCATCCTTTTCTCCACTGGGGAGGGTGTCACAGTTCAGGTTGAAAGACAGGTACCTCCCAGTCCTGCCTTCCCCAGGATCATGACACCTCCATCTCTAAATCCCTGCAGCTCTTGGCAGCCTAGACCCTATTCCCAGAACCTCTGACACTGTGGACCCAGGTACTCGGTGGCTCCCAGGAGACTCCATCTGAAGGTCTGCCAGAGGCAGCAAGGTCCATGCTGATGCTACAGACCTTTAGGTACTTTCCCTGTACATTATCCCAGGGCTGCCTTTGTGGCATTTTCACTGCCATGGAGCTGGGAAAACCTAACTCTGGTGCCTGTGCTCTCCATGATACATTCCTCCTCTCCCTCCCCTGTTTTACTCCATACATGAATACATTTCTCTCTCTTTTTTTTTTTTCCTTTGGATATTTATTTTTTTCCTCTTTCCCATTACCCCTTTAATGCAGAGCAGGGCTGCTGATTACAAAAGAGGCAGTTTGACTTGAGCAATAGGTCTTCTTCACTAATCCTCACTGTCATGGAAATTCCAGCTGCTACAAGAATAAGAGGCTCAATCCATATTTGCCAGCTCTAATATGAAATCTGTCAGGGCCCAAATTAATGAGTTCCAAATTCCTTACATCACGATAACAGGTTAAGACTGGTCAATTAATTACATAAATCCTTCCCGATTCATTGTGCATTTTCAGGAGAGATTGTGTCTTACATAACTGGGTGACACAAGGCCTTTTGGTTCTTGCTGTTCCGCAGAAAGGCCTCCATTTAAGAGCCGCCTGCCTGCCACAGAGGCTGGCAAATGTCACGCCTTGGCTCTGCGCTGCGCCCTAATTGCTTTTGTGTAAGAATATAAATAAATAAAACCCACGTAAAATATATTTTAAAAACACAGCGGAGCCGTGGGGAGCAG
>VXAY01000707.1:13585-69401 GCA_013399855.1 Oxyruncus cristatus | reverse complement strand
GCAAAGAAGCGACCTAAACCGTCATACAGCATTTGTAACGCCGAAGAAGAGAATAGTTGTGTCTTTCCTAAAGCGTTTAGGCCTTTCGTGAAAAGAATCAGTCTGAGACTGGAAATTAGTATTTACATTTTTGCAACATTGTAAAAGCTAGAGAACAAAGGTAAAGCCCCGGTCCTCAGCCCTGAGCCTAGTCCTGCAATTACAGGGAGATGACATAGGAACATGGAAGGTTTATTGTTTTGACTTTATCTGTGCTGTGTAATTTACAACAGAGCAAGTCACAAACACTGTGTTTTAATAATACATAATATTTAAATTTTTATAATTATTCCTCTGGAGAAAAAAAAAAAATCGGTATATCACATGTCAAAAAAAGACCTGGACACTGAAGTTTGCAGTGCGGCATTTCGGGTATAATGTTTCCTCAATGCTTATAGACCTACATTGCTATTTAAACACATTTCATTCCAAATACACCACCTTTCTCATTTTACTGTTGGTTTTTTTGCCGTTCTTTTTGTAAAAAAAAAAATGAATTGAAACCCCAAGCACAACAGTGTGGGTGTGTGTATACACACAGTGTATGTATATATGTGTAGATATATATATATGTATCTCCACACACACATATACATACACTGTATATATATAGTGTATATACACATCTGTGTGTATACATATACATATTACAAAAATAACTGAAGAGTAAATCACCCATAATAAGTCATAAGGTTATT
This sequence comes from Oxyruncus cristatus, assembly GCA_013399855.1. Classification (NCBI taxonomy): domain Eukaryota; kingdom Metazoa; phylum Chordata; class Aves; order Passeriformes; family Cotingidae; genus Oxyruncus; species Oxyruncus cristatus. The sequence continues at coordinate 68,664 of VXAY01000707.1, read as the reverse complement.
AGGATATTGATATTGAAATAAAGGAAAGCTCACTGTCAGGTTTAAACATGAGCTAGAAAGTAGTAACTTGTTTTATTTAATTACTTAAAAGCTTTTAGGAAATCATCGTAAAAATGAGGATATAAAGTTTTAAGCAAAAGATAAAGCACAGCTTTTGAGCGCAGAAATACTGCAATTAGATAGAATGTAATCTGATTACTATTTCTAATTTATAAATTAGATATTAGCCTGTTAAAAACAAAACAAACTAGCAGGAAATGTCAGAATTATTTAAAACTAAACAATGAATCAAAATACCAGTGATCAAACTGCATGCCAGTGTTGAGAAATCACCAAATGAGGTCACAAAGGACATTAAAAATCTTTTTTTTTTAACGTTTAAATTTGTAACAGTTATATTTAATGTTCCAAATGAAACAAAATGTCTTAAAGCATTTATATGCAGTTACATACAGCTGAGACAAAAAGTGGACATACTAGAGAGCATGGAATACTTTTCCTCACCCTTTAATACAAAAAATTCCAGTAATACTAGCTACACAAGCAACATTCAAAAAATAAATATTTAAACAAATCTCTGTCAAAGCTGAGAGGGAAGTTCTGTTTTAGTAGTCTTAGAAATTTTTAACAGGGTGACGAGAAAATAACAGAACAACAATAGAGCTATTAGAAAACAAGTATTTATTTCAGAAACATCTTCATTTGAAAAACACTCACTGGCCTACAGATAAGCTCCTAGAATTAAAAAACCACCACAAAGCCACAAAGGCTTTCCAAACCTTGTGTTTCTGTAATTTTTTGCAGATCCTGAAGATGTCCTAGGAGGCCAGAACTGTAAAGTGCTTCAACAGTTTATCTCAATCTTTTAAAACAAAAGAAAAATCCACGCTGTGTTAAATAAAAACATTAGTATCCTTCTCGGACATTATTCCAGTTTTTGTTTTTACATCCATCCCATTTTTTAAATAAATTCGCGGAACAATTTTTCTTGTAATGTGCCAACTTATTAAAAAAAAAAAAGGAAGAGAAGAAAAGTCAAAAAATCAAAATCTCTGCCTGGCAATAACAACTATTTTTAAGCTACTTTTTTGTGATAACTTGTTGCTTTAATTAAATGTTATCAGTTTTACATTAAAATACCATTGCTGCTAACTCACACACAAGCTGAGAAAGTGAATAGATACATTTGTGCAAATCAGTAAGACCAAAGGAAAAGAAACATGTATATTTATCTTTAAAAAGTGCTGCTATCAACAAAATACAGTGGCTTGAAGTAGTTACCTAAGAGATGTTATTCTCAAGGCTATTAGAACATGTTTCTAAAATTACACAGATTCCCATCTGGATGCTTTAAAAAAGCATGCTGACACATGTCTATGCTACCCCCTATTAGCTGGCCATTTAATAATCTATTGTTTCCATAATTCACAGGTTTAAAATGTTCCCTCTTTGAAAGTAACCACATAATTCTTAAAAAAAAAAAAAAAAAAGCAAGCATGTATCTATATCCATTTCTAGGCCGGTAACTACAGCACTAAAGTTAATGGAAGCTTTGCTAGGGTGATCAGACCCCCTAGCTCTTTTTAATAGCAGTTAAATGTCAAATATAAATACAACACCACAGTGAAACATACTCCTTTGACAGAATCTGGGACAAGACACTACGCAGCTGCTGTGAACAATAAAGAGCAAAACTGACGTTTAAGTAAGTGTTGGTGGCTACAAAGTTGTGTTCAAGCCTGCCTTTTGTTTGTGAAAAAGTCAATATTGCAACGTGTTAACTATATAGCCACAACGAAATAAGCAGCTCCTGTTACTCCCAAAGAGTGGAGAGGGCGACATCCGTACAGCGTGTTACAGCTGTGTGATTATCATCACCCCTCCGTTTCAGCTGCTAAACTAAAACACCTCTCCCAGCATCTTCAAATATAAGTGCCAAAAGTAAAACATGTTGGCTGAAATCCTGGCCTTAGCGAGGTCAAGGCAAAATTCAGCCACTGGTTTCAATGGGCCTTATCCAGGATTTTCACTGATAATGAGTATCCATAATTCCCTGGGAACTGAGAACCTCCATCAAGCTGAGAAATGATGTAATTTTTATTTATATTTCTAAACTTCCAAGCAACCATACTCAAAAATTTTTGCCTTCAGTACTCACGCATGATTAAAACCAGGCTTTCTGTAAACACTACAGAAAGACCATGGGAACATATATTTATATCTCAAATTGTCAGCAGCATATAGTTTGTACGAATGTTGTTTTGCTGATGTTGCTGAGCTACTTTAAAAAGTGAGTACCTTGGTGGGGTGTGTAATTTCATCACCAGTGTCAAATGACTTCTAAAGATGAAACTTCTCTGCTGCAAATTACAAAAAGATGCTTTGAATATGTTTAATATGATATACCAACTTTTAAGCTGAGGAATTATTTTAAATCTTTATTTTTCTGATCCAAGACATGCACTCACCGAGGGAAATATTTTAACTGCCATTTTTGTCAGAAAAGGACTTACCCAATACTGAGATTTTAACAGTCACAAAAACATAAACAGGTAACATGTAGACCTGAATCAAGATACATTAAAAAAAAAAAAAATCAACAAAAAGATAGTATCAAGGTCTGTTTTGAATATTTTGTAAGGACATATGGTTGTACTGACGATGGGTCTTTTAGGTACGTGTGTTACCAGACAGCCCTGCTTATGTGGCACACGTAACCAGTAAACAGAGCAGAAACTGCTTTGTACTGTCCTTAAGATAACAACAGAGGAATGATTTTTCATGATTCTTCAGAAGCTGGGCTTGCTTTACATCCACATGAAATGCTGTCATCACTAGGTCGGAGCCCGGAGGATGAACTGCAGAAAAGGGGAGAGGGGGGGAGGAAAAAAAAAAAATAAAAGGAGGAAATTGGTTTTCACAACACACTCAAAGCCTGAGTAACAGAGGAGAACTTTAATTATCTCCAGTCACAAAGAGAGACAGGAAATTTGGACTTTTAATTAGCCATTTGGAGTGCAGTTGGATATTTTTTTAGCAAGATAATTTAAACGCGAATAATTCAAGTCTGACTAAATGAAATTCACATAATCAGAATGCAGATAATTGAATTTCTACTGCATTCATTAATTCAGTGTGGAGGTGTGTGTGAAGACTTCTATGATGAGCTGTCACAGCTCAATAAAATCTCAGTCAATTAATTTTTTCATTATCTTAGTATTACATCAACAAAAAAAGTGAAGCATGCGCATGTGTACGTATGGATATATAACCTCAGAAAGTAAGGAAATACAGAAATCACCTCTCTGAATCAGAGTCTGCATAATTTTTTCCTTTTTTTCTCTCTTCATCTTCTATAGGAAAGCGTCTGTTCAAACAGGCGAACTCGTGAATCGCATCAGCAACAGAATATTTGGTCTGTCCAGACACACAAGCCTCCATATCTTCTGGGCTAAGCTGAGTCTGAAGGAAGAGGTGAAGTCTACTATCTGAAAGCAATAGTGCGTCTTGTACGATCCTGGAAAAAGAAAAAAAGGCAAATGTTTACATAAAAGCTAGACACAAACACATATATTCTAAAGTGTTTTCCCAGAACAAATTCTAAATTATGTCCTGCTTTTAAGTTTTCAGATGAATCCTAAATCAATAACAGAAGGTAATGAACATATTAAAATGATTAGGTGTGTGTTACTTTCTTATTACATTATTTGGAATTTTAGGTGAGTAAAAACACGAAGCTAATAGTTAGGCACATCTGCTATTAGAATAACTTCAAGGACATTTCTTCCATTTAACCATCTGTTATTTCCACATGGATCAATTAATGAATTTTAGGCAGTTGGAGGCATATACTCTTAGAAAAACTTGGTCTTCTTTGTGTGTGGTTTTTTTGTTTGTTTGTTTGTTTGTGGGGTTTTTTGTTTGTTTGTTTTTTTAATAGCTGAACTTTTATAAAAATTACAAGTCACCAATTTGTTTGGTGGAATAAAGAAGTGTGTAGAGAGACAGTGTGTAGACAGAACAGATTTCGTAAACGTGCATCATCAGGACTTTGGAATACCTGTGAACAATGGAGCCAACGCTAGACAAAATTATTCACTCTGTTACAAAACTGCGTATGTTTAAGCTAGAATGAAAATGTTAATACTGAATACCAATTTTAATTTACTTGCAAACAGTTTTCAGGGACTCTTAAATTTTATTTAATTCCAGCTATTATTTTTTAAAAACCCATTTGAATATTTGGTTCATATATATTTTAAGTCTCCAAATAAATTTAGCACAGTGCATTTAAACATCACATGAGAGTAAACAAAATACAATCCATTCCAGTAATACAGAAAGTTGCAGAGTTACTTTTTCAACGCCTCAGAATTGAGGATCATCATCACTATTTTGAAAAAAAAAGATATGCAACTCTTCTTCAACATTTCTTTACAGAAGGAATTCTTTAATACACAAATCCTAGAATGATTACCAAGAGACTTTTTTTATATGTGCATGTAATTTTACTCAAGTAATAAAGACATCAGAGCCTATGACCATGCCAGAGAGTGCTCCACAGAAAATTATTAAAATACCTTTAAACAACTCAAAACTATTAAGAGTCAATATTTACCTATTTCTACCCATTTAGGTAACAGTTTTTACCAAAAAAAGTAATTTCTGTGCAATAGGAAACAAGAGATGACATTAATGTAAGAACCAGTAAGAGCAGAAAGAAATATTGCATTTTAAAGGTACTCTGACTAAAATAAAAAGTGTAACTGATTAGTTCCTTCTCTTGAATAAGATTAATGGTGTGTTTGGACTGTAATGTTTTAAAACACAAATACGTTCTGAAAACTGTTCTCTAAAGCGGCCAACTTTACAGTAACATTTAATAAACACACGAAAGGATTTTTGGCTTCATTCAAGGCTATAAAATCTGTCAAATTAAAAATAAGTAGTAAGAGGTATCCACTTGAAAACAGGAGATACTCGCATATATGCACATTTCACTGGCCTAGGTAAACACGCACACGTAGTCTGAAACAAATAACTCAAACTCTGACACCTTCCAGTGAGGAAATGTCTGCAGCGACCCTAATGATCTACCCAGGTACAGCTGAAATTCAGTCTCAGAAAGACCAGATTTTGCTGAAGTTCAAAATAAGCACACACTCATACCTGGAGAAAGCCTTTTTTATCCAATCTAAATTCTCGCAATTTTACTTAAAAACAAACATAGCAAATAGACATCTGTAAAAATCAATGCGTGTAGTGTATTAATACACAGAAAAACTTTTTAGTCTAGAAGTCAGCAAATGCTGCGTAAAAATGATTCAAAACACAGAATTTACAGGTCCACACAACTTGACAGCAACAGCTTCATGATTACAGTTTGAAAAGCCATCATTCAGCAGCCACTAAAAGAGGATTTCAGCCTTGACTCTTGATAAACACACATTCCAAACAAAGACAAAGATTGCAACAAAAAGTAAAAGTATCATTCCAGACAATAAATCCGCTTTTATAGTTTATGCAATCGGGGGAGTAAATATCCTCCTTCCTCTTTCTTTCCCCTTAAAAAGAAAGAAAGAAAAAAGAAAAGAAAAATAACATGCTGGAGTTTACTGTAGAGTAACTACCGTTACTGTTTTTCACAGGCACCATGAGGGGATGCACATTTCTGCAATTCTAACATTTGCGTGTCTAATACCAAGTGACCAAGCAAAAAGCCAAGTCATTAAATTCTGTGGACGGCATTTAGTTTCACGGATTTTCCTTTTGCTGTACCTTCAAAAGTTTCCTGCCAACCAGCAAAAACACGAGTAACTAACTGTTCATGAGATTACACTACACTTACAGCTCTGTTGCTGTTTGAAATGTATTTTATTTTCTTTATAAAATAACGGCTAATCTTTAAAATTGATTTAAGATGGTTTGAGGCATTACACCAGAGAAGTAATGAGCACTAATGTCAATGATATTGGACACAAATTCATTTTAGCTTTATTTCATGTCCAGTACAATTCTGCTAAGCCTTGAACTGCTAAAGCACTGTTATTAACTCAGCAGTAACCTAACACATGGAACAGCAAACAAAAGTGATAAGAGTACAGACTGATCAGGACCTCAAGGCTACTGTCCTTTTTCTGCAGCTATAATTCAATTTCCAATTTTACTTTACATTGGACTCATTATTTCACAGTAATTTTCTTTTCTGCTTCATAGTGCCATCTGGAGGTAAAAGGAGCGAAGAGAAACCAAGGCGAAGAAATGGAAAGATATTCATAAAGCTAATCACACACACACACTCATATATGTGTGCGTGTGCTACATATATATATGTGTGTGTGCCTGTGTGTGTTCACAATGTGTTCACACTGAGACCAAACACTCAACGCATTCTGCTAACCATTTAAAACCATCCTGAAAGCGAATATATGAACATCTTTCACCTGGGTGTACCCTTGAAGCGTTTCTTTTTTTTCTCTTAATTAAAAAATAACTCCTGCTTTTCCCACCCCCTCTGAACCAACAGGTTAGACTGCTTTTTAATTGCATTCCTCAAGCAATCAAAATGAAAAATAAATTCTGTGCTACCCATAAATGTTATGCTTTCCTGTTCAAAATATTCCTTCTTCAAGGAAATAACCATATATTTGTCACCAGATGGTACTAGTAGCGTTAAGTGCTGGTATAGTAGTTGCACTCTGGGGCTTTCACTGTCCTGGGGACTCACTGTGTGACGGGTTGTACATCTGAAAAATAGATTTGGCTCCAAGGACTTTAAAAATCAAAATTACAAACCACCACCTAACAAATTAAAAAGGCAAGAAGAAGGGAGGAGCATCGTAATATTAATACTGGGATGTCTTCACTGAGGTTGAACGCGTGCGCAGTCTCAGCACGACCAGTAGCACTCCCAGTGCTTCTTCAACATTTTTATTGCAGCCGGTGTCAGCACAAGGCTATGGTTACAGTGATGTAAATCAGCACTCGCTGCCGTGGCGCTAATGGAGGAGTCACGGCTCACAGTAATAATTCCTATAAACTGACTGAGCATATTTAGGAGAACAACAGACCTTCTATGCAAGCCTGGAATAAGAACGAAAGGCTAAATCCTGCAAGCCTTGATCCCATCAGTAGTCATTACTTGTCAGAGATCTCACTCCTCTTGGCCAGATTGCTCACATGCATAATGACTACTTATGTGATTAAGGGGGCTGCAGGATAAGGCTCTACATTAGAATTAGAGATAATAAAATCATTTTTTATTCACCGCCACGTGAATCTTTGTTTGTAAGCTTTCAGTAAATGCTCATGATCTCTAGACCTTTAACTAAGCAGGGCCGAGAAACATCACAACCAGAAGAAATAATGTCATTTTTGAGGAAATGCTGGATACTTATACAAGGAATATTTCTCTTTCCCTGTGCTATGGCAAAAATATTTGCAAAAGACAAAACATGTGTTTTGTCTTATTTGGACAAGGTCCAAAATCTGGTTTTCTTCAACATGATTTTATTAGGTATATTATACACTGTTCTGCTGGAGGAGAACAACATATGGCTGAACAGTACAACTTAATCCTAACTAAAGATTTCCTGTATCTCCTGTAACCTAATACAATGACAGATGCACGCCTGCATGTGTGTGGAAGGTTAACACTCTGGTTTTGTTTTCGACAAATTTACTCTGCCCACTTACATCATATCACGAGAGCAAAGGAAAAAACCAAGGCGCTGAGAGGCAGGGGATGACGGCCTGTGCTGTGGTGCCCTCTATTGAGCATCCAGCCCCTCAGCCCCAGCCCACACCAAACAAAGCCCCAGCTCCCACTCAGAAAAAAGCCGACTGTGTTTCCTCCTTCATTTTTTATAAGGGAGGAAATGTTACTGATATCAAGCAACTGCGAAGCAACTGTTGGGTATCTGATAATGTGCGCATTCAGGAAAAGATTAAGCGACACATGCCTGCTAGACATTATTCACTCACCAAATACGAAATACTAGCACGGCTCCCCACTGGAAAGAGGCAACTACCGCTTGCCGAAGGAGATCCACTTGCCCCACAGCTCCTGATGCTCCTGCTTGAGCCCCAGGCAGGGACAAGCTGACATCCACCCTTCTTGGAGCCAGCCTCCCACTTTCCACATCCCTAAGAGAGCACCCAGTGGAGACAACTCCAACACAGGCCTCTGGCCCTGCACCAGCTTCTGCTTGTGGGATTGCAGTGGGGAGGGCAAGGAGGTGGGAAGAAAAGGGCAAAACACCAGCCACCTTCAGAGAGTGGCTCTGCCTTAGGCAGCCAAATTTTGGGTGGCTTGCTCACTCCAGCACCAAGTAAGCCCAATGCATGGCCCTCCAGATCACCAACACTGTGGATGTCCTTTATCTCCTGTGGATCCAACCACTTCCTTTCTCAAAACTCCTGCTATGTCTTCCACCCCATCATAAACTTCATGTCTGAAAACTAATTGAAGAGTACTCCTTTTTCCTAAATCACATAATTTTTTGAAATCCAACTATATTCAATTTAAAAAAAAATAAAGTCAGTGATTGAACCCAACTTCATTCAAAATATCTTTGTTAATTAGTTTTCTCATGAGCAAAGGGGGTAATCTAAATCCCAAAGTTAAACCTGTACAGCTACAAAGAGATGAAAGCAAAGAGGATCTTACAGAACCTAGTATCATAAGATAGTGTTTAAATTTTGACCTCTAATTTAAGAATAAGCTTTTCCTGTGAACTTACAGGCATCCTCAAAGTATGAGGATACTTAACCAGGAAAAACACATAATTTTCCTTACTCTTACTAAGTAATTCATAATTGAAAAGGGGCTAGCTGACTTCCGCTAATGCAAATGGTCTCTTGAAATATTAAATTATGCCCAGACAAGAAGTGAGCTTTACAGCTCTTCATCACTCAGAGATAATAACCTGCAAGACAAGTAGGTCTTAGCCTGCATTTGCGCAGCAAAACCAAATCTAAATGGGACACCTGTTTCCAGATTTCACCAAAATCCAGTACTTTGCTAAACTTTCCAGCTGTTGGCCCAATTCTTATGCTACTGTGCTCAGCATAGAGAGGCTTCACAAAGGCTCTAAGTATGCACCTTGCCCTCTGCTAACTCATCCTGGAGTGAGATGCCAAGGAGGACAAGAGATTTCTGTTGCCATCCACATAGCGGCAACAAGGAGGTGTTCCCAGGGCCAGAAGCTGAGTACTAGAGAGCCTCCAGCTGCTCGATCCTTGCTCCTCAGGCACGTGGCTCCTGCATGGGCAGACACTACAGCAACCCGCTCACGCAGCAACAAGCACAGGGCACAAACCAAGACTTTGAAAGATCTAACTCCCCTTTTCAGAGATGGCTTGGATTCTAATAACATCAGAAGGCACCTAGCGCAGAGAGGAGCTGGGACTCCTGCATCGCATGTGGGCATTTAAAACTGCTACCTGCAAACCTCTCCCTTGACAGTCCACATAGGCTTAAATCCCATTTCTTCCTGCTGCCACAAAGAAACCCCAGTGGGACTGTGAGCATGGGCACAATGACTGCTGGGGTGAATGGAGCTTTCAGCTTTGCAGTTCTGGGTTACATTGCCTTTCCAATACCTCAGAGAGGTTCTGCTTCACCTGGCATTGCCACACCACAGAACGTGCAGCATCCAGACCCAGAGCTTCAGTAAAGTGCATATAGATATAAAGATATACATATGCATAATATATGTGTATTATAAATATATGCATATTATAAATATAGAAAATACATATCTACAAAATGTATGTTTATATTATACATATGTATATTGTACCTATATATTATATATACATACATTATATATATATACACACATTTGTTAGGGAGTCCCACAAATTCAATTTCAGAGAAAAAATCACAACCTTTGATTCAGAGTCATAAAATAGGGGGCAAAACAGTATCATGGCAGCATGGCTGAACCGGTTTGAAAGATGCTTTCTGACAGCAGTAGCAGCACACAGGTGCCAGCCAGCAGAGGGCAACGGTACAGCATGTAAGGTGCCAGGCCAATTCATCGCAACACAATCTCTGAAAATTTCTTCCAATTATTCCCCAGGGCTGAGAGAAAGCTGATACCTTTCTAGCAGTCCCATTCAAACATTTAAATCCTTACTTGACAACTGAGTTTGCCTCTTTTCCCAGTCCTGGACTAACAGCAGCAAAGTGAAATGCTCCATATGCTGTCATTTTCTGCTGCCAGTACCCATCTAAACTACAGACATCCACAAAATCGGAGCATAATGATGTGGTTTAAGAGACTCTATCTCCCTGTTTTGCCTTTTAAAGCACTGACAGTGGTTTTAAGCATTTCTGATGCTGATATACTGTACCCTGTTACCAGATTGGCCTCTTCGCTATTTTAACATCAGAAGAGTTTTTTTGAACTGCACTACTCCATGGGGCAACACAGCTAAGCTAGACCTGCTCAGACCCAGGAACCTGAGCTACCACACCCTTTGTATCATCATTAATAGGCTTCTAGGAGCACAGTCATTCCATTTCACTGTTTTTCTTTCCTGAGATGCAGAAAAAAACCACTCATCCTTTTCTGCTTTCCCTTCCCTGTCTCACATGCCTTCAACCAGTATTTATTGGCTGACCTTTTGGCCACAGATCCTATATAACTGTATACAGAACACTATTCCCGCAGCAGTTAGCTCTCCCTGCCTTCAGCTGTTAAGCCTAACAAATATAGCTCAGGACCAATGATTTGTCATCTGTTAGGGAGGCTGGAAAAAAGATGAATAGTCTCGACTTGCACTGTTTCACCATACCCTTACCCCGAGCAGCAGCTAGACAGCCTGCAGATGTATGCACAGTTCCTGCCCCAGCAGCTATGAGCAGCTTGCTCTCACACCAGCAGTGCCAGGGCACTACAAGAATGGTAGAGAACAAGCAGAAAATTACGCCAACAAATTACACCTCTGCCACTGCAGAAGGTGAAGTGGCTCCAGCACTGGGCCTGAGGGATGCAGTACTGAAACTCACAGTACTGCCTTGTAACACAGGTCAGGCTCCAGCTGAGCCTGATGAATGATTTTATATGGATTGCAGCTATACTGAAAATGGCCACAGCTGCTAGAGCTTGCTTGTGTTAGTGGGACTAGTAAACAAAGCAATTTGCATTATAGGAAAGCTCTGTGTTAGGAGATCTCACTTGAGAATTTTCCCAGGTTCCCAGGGGTTTAGCCCACCAAAGACACTGATTTTTCATGAACATAAAGAGGGAGACTAGTCTGCTTCTTTGTATGAGAATATCTAGCTCATTATTGAAAGCTAGAAACGGACATCACAGTGAAAGATCTCCCAACCTTAGTATGCAATTACAAAGTGACTTAAATCCAAAACATTGCATTTATAACCAGTGCAATGAAAAGCTAAGGAAAAGCCCCAGTTGATGCTTTCAGCTCCAATAGAGCTGAAGTCACGTGTATGAAATATGACAGTGCAAATAGAAAATATAACCAAATGTGTAGCAATACAGATGACCACACGGTGGCTCTCAAGTACCAGAGATGAGCTATTTTGAACCAGAAATTGATGACCTCATAAAAATTCCAACATTTCTAGGATAGGCTGTACTTACTTTTCCAGGAATTCTTGCAGACCCTGACGGCGATGGTCCACGTGATGAGGGTTGTTCACGTTGAAAAAGGGAGTCTTAGATGGCAGTTCAGGTAGCTGTCTTTATTAACAGGAAGAAAATATGCAGTTAAAACCAAATGTGAAACAGCAGAGAAAAATGCAATAGGCAAATGCCAACCTCAAGCTTGTGAAAAACAATGGGTCATGTTCCAGAAGCTCTTGAAATCAATTTGGGAACACAAGGTTGAGAAACTGGAGGGCTTCTCACACGCCTCAAAGGGGAAAATAAATTAATTTGATTTTTCTGGCCCAGCTGTTAAGCCTGCATGCATGTCTGGCTGGGTCTCTTTGGTACTTGCAAAACCTAAGCCCAAGAAGTGCAGAGAGGAGGTGCAGACACCTATGCTAGATTGCTATTTCTGCTACCTGTGCATAGCAAAAAAAAACACAGAACAAATCTCTTACAAATTAGAGGGGGCCCAACCAAACAAAGGCTATCAGTAAAAATCACATTATTCTGGGTTTAAAGCAAAATTATTCTGCCTTGTACAGAATAAACTTGTCCGAGTTAGAAACACAGGACATTTTTCAGATCTGACTTCTGTAGTTCTCAGAATTAAGATGAAACAATCCTTCCCTTCCATGACTGACAGATTATGAAATAGCCATGTATAAAGTTGCTCACATAAGCACCGCATTGCTCTGAAGTCTCTGACGAAGCCAAACAAATTCTCTAAAGCGACGTCTAACACAGGATGTTTTCCTTGTAAAGCACATACTGTTTGTCTGTTGGGAAATAAAAGACATTTTATTTTGTGAATCAGTTTAAGCTAAAGTGCAGGCATGGTATTAAAAACACATCTGAGATTCTACAGTAATGCCCAAGACATAAATGGAAAGCTTGACACTAATTCAGTTTATGTTAAGGGCTTTGCTTTATCTCAGGCAACTGAGATAAACTGGTGACAGTTTCTACTGCTTCCCAGGGAAATGCTTTTCATTTGCTTCCTTTTTAAAAGCAAGAGATTTGGATTACTGTACAACTTACACTAACAGGAACAAGAAGACCTCAGAAAAAAGTGTCTGCAGATAATGTCAACCTTTGCAGGGGAAAAAGATCATCTTTAGCTGTTCTAGTTATAATCCTGTGAACAGCTACATAGAGGTCTTTCAGTGTGCAGTCTCACTTATATCAAACCAAAGAAACCAATGTGACTGCTCTCTGCAAGTAGCAGCATTTGGAAATTTTCCCACAGAACACTCTAAGTTCACTGGAAAAATGACATTTCATCAAAAGAGAAACAATTTGTGGAAATTAAATACTTCTGCCAAATTTTCCCACGGAGCATACATTTAGCTGAAATCCCACCTACCAGACAGGACTCCATTAGAAAACTGCCAGCAGTCCAACCCACCCTCCTTGCCTGCCAGGAGCCACAGCTCCAGGAGATGCAGACCGCAGAGGGCACAAAGATGATAGCTTTCTGGAATAGAGGAGTGTTCAAGATACCTCACAGTTTAAGAAGCCAAACGTTTTAGAAGCTTGGTAGAAGAGGAACTCAGCTGGTTTAAGAGCCTGGCAGACACAATAATTTAAATCCACAGAGAAGTCTGCATGGTAGGACTGGCCTAGGGAGTTGGTCTCCAAAAGCCCTGGCATTGTGGTGGCAGGAAGCTGAGCTGATGCTTAACAGCTTCACAGATGCCCAGTGCTGGAGAGTTAATTTTCTTCACAGTAGCAGGTATGGGGTGTGTTTTGGATCCATGCTGAAAACAGTGTTGATAACACAGGGATGTTTTTGTTACTGCTGAGCTGTGCTTGCACAGAGCCAAGGTCTTTTCTGCTCCTCATCCCACACCACCGTGAGCAGGCTGGGGGTTGCACAAGAGGTTGGAGGGGACACAGCTGGGACTGCTGACCTCACCTGACCAAAGGGATATTCCATATCATATGGTGTCATGCTTAACAATAAACTAGGGTGGAGGTTGGCTTGGGGCCGCTGCTCAGGGACTGGCTGGGCATCTGTTGGTTGGTAGTGAGCAAATGTTTCCATTTGCATCACTTGTCTTTCTTTGGTTTTATTTCTCTTTCTTTGTTATTTTCCTTTTTAATAATGATTATGATAATAATAATAATTATTAATATTGAAAATTATTAAACAGTTTTTATCTCGACCCATGAGTTTTCTCACTTTTACCCTTCCAATTCTCTTCCCTTCATCCTGCTGGTGGGGCAGGGGGACAGTGAACAAGCAGCTGTGTGATGCTTAGTTGCCAGCTGGGGTTGAATCACAACACGCTGGGTCGTAATGCCATCTCCCCAACTTAGCAATTGTAGAGAAAACCAGTAACACACTTCTATTCAGAGGCACCAATGCCAGTAGAAACAGTAATACAGCACCCACCCTGCCAAATCCACACAGTTTCTATTTACCAGAAATCAAAAATGTAATTGCTTTGGAGCCAGCACTTGAAGCAAATTGCAAAATGTAAAAATTTCACATTTCTGATTGCTACACAGGAGAGAAGTACTTGTCACACAGACATTTAATGAGTCATCATTTGACTGCTTGCTTTCATACACTGAATGCTTAACTCTTCCAAACAGGAAGGAAATGCTTTTGGTTTTGTGCCACTTGGTAATCTCAAATTCTTTACCTGATAGTAGATATAATTCACAAAAAAATTATTTGACACTGCAGTTAACATCCCTGGATGTAGATTTGGCAAATCAGGGTAACGCCTTCCGTATGTCAGCCACCAAAGAACAATCAAAAAAACAAAATTAGGTACAGGACAGATTTAAGGCACACAAGAACCATAATTCTAGGTGCACTCCCGTTACATATGGTGGACTACAATCCTAAACCCAAATGCAGTTATTGTATTTTTATTGTATTATTGGGTTTTTTTGTTGGTTTTGTTTTATTTATATTATTATTTTATTTATTATTTTATTATGTTTTATTGGTTTTATTATTATTTTATTATTTTATTTTTAAAATTATTTTTTTTAATTGTATTATTATTTGACACATCCAAGCACAACTAAACTAGCATAATATGAATGTCAAGGTATGCTGAAAACAACCACCTCACAGCAACCAAATAACCTGGTACAAAAAGGAACTGAGGAGAATAAGTACAAATAACCAAATAATTACTCTAAAAGAAAGGTTTTTTTCCCCACCAATACCTGAACCTTAACACTGTTCTATAATGGTAAGAAATCACTGACTGTGACAGTCTTCTGTCTGATAAATAAAGCTAAGAATCACCTCTGTTGCAAGGCATTGTGGAATGCACATGTGAACAAAACAGGTCCAACTTCCAACCCTGCCGGACCTATCACATGGCTATTGGTCAATCCACCTTACCTGTTTCACTGCATCTCAGTTGTTGAAAGGACAATAATAGCCCCCAGCCTTCCAGAAGTAGTATACAAAAAATTCCACTAATATCCCAAAGACAACCCTGGCTTGGACAGAAATAGCAATAAGAGCCAAAAGAATCTGTAGTGATATTTTTATACTTACATGAATAAATATCTCATAGTCTATGTAAGAATGCCATGAGTCTTCTTTCTGCGTCCTGGGGTCTCTCACCAAGACAGTTACAAATTCCTGCAAGGGCATAATAAAAATCAAGCAATTAATTTCAGAAAGCAAAGGCAGACTTAAAGACACTCTTGATTGTTCTCCCGTTCCACAAACTACTGTGTTCAGATTAAAAGCTGAACTGCTGTTTTATTGAATTTTGCAACCCTATAAATGGAGAAGCAAAAAGCAATGAATCATCTGAGCTGCACCACATGTCTGGGAAATTCCCAGCCAAACTGATATCTGAAAAGGAGTATTTCAGATTAAGTAATACTGTGAAAACTCATACATGTTTCACGCATGAGAGATGTGATCTCGGTAGCTACAAACTAAAAACCTAATATTCAAAGCCACACACGTAAAGGAGAACTAGGCAGGTACTTTAGGCTTTTCCCACACTTGTAATCAACATTCACTAAGAGTACAGCTGAAGATGCAGCACTCGGGCATTTCTGTTCCAATCTGCCCATCCACCTGTCCAAGGAAGCAACACAGCTGCACTGCACAGTTTAATTCCCCATTTGGGGAGGACAACGATATAGAGTATTTGTTGTAGAAGTTGTCATATCTTGTCTATTACCTTGTAATTTCTACATTTATATAATAACTTAGAGGGATTCCAAAAGAGAAAGAGAGGCCTGTGTGCATTACAATAATGTAACTGGTCATCCCTAATGGGAGCCAGAAGAGACTGAAGAATTAAATGTTTCCAAGTATCCTCAGCTAATGACCAAAACTTGTATTTTAGAAAAAGACCCAGAAAACAAAAAAACCAAAAAGCCTGCTAAATCTGTATATTCATCCTAAAATGGAAAAGATTCCTTTCAAATACAAACGTCAAAACTATGCTTAAGTACCTGCTATTCTGGAGCAAACAAGAGGCTGCCCTACTCCAGTTGCTTAA
This sequence comes from Oxyruncus cristatus, assembly GCA_013399855.1. Classification (NCBI taxonomy): domain Eukaryota; kingdom Metazoa; phylum Chordata; class Aves; order Passeriformes; family Cotingidae; genus Oxyruncus; species Oxyruncus cristatus. Next base: position 52,547 of record VXAY01000707.1, on the reverse strand, counting down.
ATAACTGTTCACCCAAAAAGCTAAGCCAACCACTTAGCAACGACTCAGTTAAAGAAAAGCATGTCCCTTTAACCTGTAGACACACTCCCTCTGAGAGAAAGGCACTGCACAAGATCTCCAGGTACAGGATTCGACTGTGGGAGGAATGACAGTGTCTCTGGTAAATAACATGCTTTTTTTAGTACATATTTGCATAAATCAAGAAATCTTGAACAAGAAAGCTCTCAAAATGTGTCTTCCCATGGCCAAACCACAGACATCAAAATAAAAGCTTTTCTCCTCAGACAAGTCTTCTGCCCCTGCCACACACTTCAACGTGTCACCAAGGGCAACCTTCAATGGACCAACAGGGGAACAATAACAACCTTGAAAGGAAAAGATACATTTTTCCCTGAACAGCCATTGCACTCAGTACATGGCAGGAAGGTGTTCAAGGTCTGGATTAAGTAATTTATCACTCTGATTTCCAGGTGGTACTGCTTCAGATTGTGCCTGATGGCTGGACACAACCCACAGTTTTATGTCACTTAGTCCAGCTCCTAATCACAGCTGAGTTATCTGCATTATTGCTGGATACCATTTTGGTGAGTAACATGAGTACCTTGCCAAAGAAAGACCATTTGAAAGGCTCCCACAACCCCTGCTCCTTCTTTCCTTGGTGAAGAGCACCAGAGGGCCAATTCTCCCCTGCAGCTTTTAAACCCCGTGCCAGTGTGACACAAGAGGAACAAATGAACAGAGTTGTAATCATTTCTACCAGCTGAGGGTCATGCCTTTACTTTTACAAAAACACCAGTGGGAGACATGAGGAAGTTATTCCCACTCCTGAGAAGATCATGAGCCATGTGCTGGACACAGGAGAGACAACCATTTTTTGGGTTGCTTTTCTCCACCTGCCTCACTGTCTATCATATTTGGCATATATATATAGACAGAGCATACTTTCAGACCCACTGTAACATCTTCTCATATCCACAGTCTTAGGTTCTCACAAGCTTCTGTCTTCCCCAAACTCCTATTTCCCTGTGTCCCACTCCTCTCCAGAGCTGCAACCACTTTTAAACATACTGTCTTTTCTTTGCTGAGCACTAAATCCATCAGTCCTGCAAGAGGAAGAAGAGGAATTATGCCAGGAAGCTTCCAACAGGATGCTGCTCTCCTCCCTTCAATTGCTCCAGTCCAGGAGTCATAACTGCAGTCAGCCTGCTTATAACCCTTTCCTCTCATGTACTGCTGTATCAGCTTCTTGCTGACCTTCCTTTTGACCAGGTTCCCCAAATTACTCCATTTCCATGTAACCTTCTATGACCCTGTCCTTTGTACAGAATCAAAACAGTCTTTGAAGTAAAATACTTCTTTCAAACCTTTATTATACCAAAGTTGCTATCAGATATGCTGTGGGTTAGCTACGGCTTCCCTTGCAAATCAGTCCAGATCACAAGCTTGACACAAAAAGTTTTGTACTCTTTTAACTCACTTAACTAATCACTGAATTTCAATACAGAGGAAGTTAAAGCCCTTCACACTCTACCTACCAAAGAAAGGAGACCTGCTGTAGGCCCTCTGGCAGGCAGGTGTCTAAGCAGTAAAGCACTGAGCCAAGAGCAAAAATGACCTGCAGAACAGCAGAGCACCTCAGCAAACTGCAGCCCTCACACAAAGTCATTGTCAGCCCTGATTTAACACACAAGGATTTCAGCAGAAGTTCCTTTTTTTCCCTTTATTTACCAAAGAATGTCAATATTGAGTTTAGAACGAAGCAAGATAAACATTAAGCAACTAGAAATAGAAAATAATGTACAACCTTTCTCAAGATCTAGGCTTACTTCCCCTAGAAACCTCATGAATCTAGGAAGTGTTAATCCCAATTCCCCTTGCAAAGGTTCTGCTGCTCTGAAACAGTGTCATTGCACAGGTAGACTACTCCTTATCTTTTGACCTTTAATTCTTCTCCAGGATGCAAGGGAAAACAGTATTGATTTAATCAAAGCAGACCTAACTGTCCAGTATAAATGACGATCCACTCACAGAAAAGGTGCTTATGCTTTTGCATCCCTAGAGAAGTAGGCTTGTAAAGGCCAATATTCACATATAGGCTCTGTTAGGGTCCAAGCAGAGTCTGGGGGCAGAATATTCCTCTGCAAGATTGCTGTTTTATGCTTAGTCCATCCTGCATTCACTGGTCACAAACAATCACAAGATCACAGCAGTTCTGGGTATAATAATAATATTATTACTATAATAATATTTATTATATTATTATTTACAATAATAATTGCCTTTATCCTCTGTATATACTCCATTCCCTCCCTATCTTGCTATAAAAATTAGGATACTCTCAACAGACATGTCTATCCTCCCATAATGCACTGTCCATCTGGGGAAGGTGATGCTGACCTCTTCCTCCCACAGCCCACTTGAAGACTAACTTAATTATTTGTCACAAAACTGGATTGAAGACCAGCTGTACAACATGGAAAGTTCAACCCAAAGAGAGACAAGGTTTCAGGGACTTTCCACTTTTGCCAGCTGCAACCCTTTCCAAGGTGCCTTCTTCTCCTGCCTAGTGCTGCTCGGGTTTTCCAGAATTGCAGATCTAGCTATTATGTAACACTACATATACTTTCAGCTTTGTTTGGGGTTTTTTGCTTGATGGTGCTGTTTTGGGTTTTTTAATTGAGGGACCAACACATGCATGTGTATCATGCATTAAAAAATGATATGTCCCCTGAAACGCTTCAGTGCATCAGTTCTCTCAAACCGCAGTTTACTGCCGACACTTCAGAGCGTCCAGGCTTGGGCACGGAGGCCTACTGCACTAGGCACAATAGAGACTCAACAGAAAGCTACTGAAGTGTCATCTCCATTTATTCCTTCTACCTGCAAACCCTTAAATTAAACACAAAACATTTCCTGTCCAAACTGCTACTGCCATAGCTTTGATATGGATCCCAGCAGCCATGCTGGCCTGAACATCCTCGCGAATATTCAGAATTTTCAAATCTGCAGCAAAAGTAGTCATAACTACTTAACAACCAGGAATTGCTGCAGAGCGGTTTCTCTGAATGGATGTGCCTTTTAATTCCTGGCTAAAACAGCCAGTTTAAGCTGGTGCTGTTTTGCTACTTTGTCCTCAAGGCTGGGAGTAGTCCAAGTAGTTAGCGTCACAGACAAAATGGCCAAAGTGACACCTAAACCTGGTTTACACCTTCTTCCTCATGGTTATAGATCAAAGATACAAAGAACTTGAGTGCTGACAGCAGAGTAAAAGGGCAGCACTGAGGTCACATAGACAGAAGCATGGAAAACCAAAACGTTCCCATTTGGATTTGCCTCAAAAGGAAGAACACACCAAAAAGGCAGCTGAAGCAAACACAAGAAGTCTTCTCTTTTCATTTTTCTCTTTTTTTTTTTTTTTCCCCCTCTCTCCTTTGTCTTGTTGGATATATTTCTGCAAAATGCAATGGATTGCTTAGAGACAAGGAAAAGTCAGAAGCTTTACTATATAGAATTTGACCACAAAACTTGTGTTTCTGAAAAGTCTCTTTAACATTTTCCTATTAGGAAAATAGGAAATCTGACATGGAAATATCTATTTTTAATATGGGGGAAAAATCTACCACAAGGAGGAGGAATAAAAACCATCTCACATTGGTTGATTATTTACATTAATCATTCCAGCTGCATTTTAAGTCAAACCTCTGTGCTCAGGACTGTATCAGGTGATAACCTTGTGCTCTTGTTACACATCTGATTAGTCAATAACCCCTGAAGAGTCATGTTCCACAAAGCTTCAAAGAAAAATAGCACGTCCCATCAGGTTGCCTAACAGTAAAAGGATCAGCCACAAAGGACATGGGGCTTTTCCCACTGGGGGTGTTGCCATCTTCACTCCACACATGCTGCGTAATAAGGCTGATAAGAGACTATAAGCCGAAATAAAAAAATTTGTTGATACTTTTGGTGACTGAGAAAAAGAGAACATACAAGTATGATACTTGTGGTCCTCACAGCTGGTAATCAGAGTTCAGACCCAGTTCCAACCATTATGTCCTCGGAAATATCTAAAAACTGATAAAAAGAAGACTACATTGAAGCTGTTCTCTCCTGTCTCACTGTCTGAGCCCCTTATGCACAGTCACTTACTCTGAATAAATATCTGATTCTTCCATCAAACTTTAACACAAGGAACTGGCACTGCATCACTCCAGAATATTCTGTATCCTGGCAACTAAAAGGATGAAGAATACAGCCAATTTTCCCTGCTCCACGTGAACCTTAATGAAATTTAATCCACAACTGCCAAACTTGAATCCTTTTTTTATTAAAGCTTAGACATACCTGTTTTTCATGTTTTGGTGTCATCTTCACTAGAATGTAGCAAAATAAAAATCAACCTGAAAAATACCAGAACAGATATTAGATTGGCATTCAGTAGTTATTTAAAGGTCATTATCACTTTTGCTACTCACTAGTAGACTGTGGAAAGAGCCAGGCTTAGTGTCACATATACTAGAAAACACGTTTGCATTAACTGTACCTCAGAAAGTATTCAGTTTTGAAAAAATCCCATTGTAGAAGCACTGGGCTAGTCCCCTTCTGTTTGCATGTGTCATACATGACAGTCCACTGATGCCTGTCCATCTCTGAAGTCACTGCTTTTCTTCATTGCTCCAAGAGCAGTCTCAGGGCTCATCCTTGCACCCACCTCCCAACAGCTCCCCACAGTCAGCATTCCCAGAGCACAAACACAGCTCAGGCAGTGCTGCCTGTGCCTCGCTCCCAGGTGCCCAAGCACAGGTCTGCGTGACAGCAGCTGAAGTCCAGAGACTCTAAAACATCTGAGTCAACAGAATCAAATGCCCCTCTCAACCATTGCCCTGAAATGGAGAGAACTGGAGAGACAAACAGCTTGGATCCTGCAGGCGAGCCCACATCACAGACCAATCTCTTCCCATTGGGTATAGCTGTAAACCTATATAGTTTGAAGTTATTTTCCCCCCTTTCTGCTCTGGTTGAATATGTTGTGGTTTCTTTCAAAGTGGCAATTCAATTTTTTTTTCCCAGTTATATATCTTTATGCCATCAAATTCTGCAGCGTGTTTCTCTCCTGTCTCTAAACTGATTTAAGTAAGAAATTATGCTAGCCCAAAATACCTCATTCCTGACACAGCTAGTGAATGACAAGGCTGAAATAATACATTTCATTTTTTCATCTGTTTCTCTAATGACCGAGTTATGTGCTAATGCAGATTAGAAAAAACAGCTTAAACTCTGAACAGCCATCCCACTTTTAAATCTTTAGTAACAAAAAATTAATATTTTAACACAAAAAAGCTTCTTAAAATATTTAAAATACATCAGTTCTTCACCAAATAATTTGAAAAAAAAAAATTAATAATAATGGAAACGCAATCCCCCCCAAAGCTGCCTTTTTCCACCGATTTCAGCGAGATTGCCTAGTCATGCTGCAGCCACTTGCAAACACACTGAATGCAATATTCTGTCTGGTAGCAAGATATATATTTGGAGACTTCTTTAACACATATAGAAGCCAGTGAAGCAGAACACTTCAACTCTCTGCTTAAGAAGATGTCTTTTTATCTTGAGAAAAAAACTACCTAAAATAGCAGTGATGGAGACAAGCAGCCATCAGAAGACAAACAGAAGGCTGCTGGTCTCTTCAGTCATTAAAAAAAAAAATTCCTCTGACAGAGAAATGAAGGACTGCTAGGAAAAAGAATTAAAAAAGGTAGTGGTAGATCTGTAATTTTGATAAAACACTTTCTGCTGTGACTGGCAAAAACCCCCATTGGTTTGCGTACATTTTTGTTCTGCTTTTGATCCATTATCAGTCTGAAGACTTCCTTTTTTTTTTTAAATTAGTTTCATATACTTAGTATATCAACTCCTCCTTGCAGTACATATTTTTGACAGCTCTTAATTGCATAACCAACAAAACTACCAGGGAGCAGCTCCACAAATGCCAACAACAACCACACCAAAGCAAAAAGCTTACATAGGATAAACTGCCAGACTTCCTGTTGCCTAACAGAGAAGGGGGAAGAAGCAGGGAACAAACCCAAGTACTGCAGTGCTTTTCTTAGAGAAAACAGGTAAACGACTGAGCTCTTCTTCAGGGTAATAGATAAATAATACTAAGTATTATATTTCATTTAATATTTTAGAGATTATTTTATATTTTAAAATCTAAATTAAAACAGATAATTTAATATTACTAGGGGAATACCCTTTTATCACGTAAATGGATTGCTCCTAAAGGAGGAAGTAACTTCTCCCCTGCATTTCCAAACTGCAAGATGAAAACTGAAGCTGTAGCATTGACAAAAACCATGACAACAGAACAGCGTGAACGAATGAAACCCTCCTGGCTGCCTCACTAGTAGCTGTGTTTAGTTGCACTGAAATTTTATTATTTCACTCCTTGCTGGGCAGCGGCCTATGCAATGTGCTTGTACGGTCTGGGAGTGCTGATGGATTCCATGCGGCCAGTGTTTCCCCTCAAGGATGAATGCTGATCTTCAGCTCATCCATCCACACACCTTTGGTTATTTCTAATCATACAACTAAACGACCACTTTCAGGCTTTAATGGGGAAGTGTGATTTATTTTTAGACCCTAGTGATGATTGAAAGCACTACTGAGTCACAAGCAAAGCCCTCAGCTGCCACTTTCAAGGTTGTTCCCATCATCAGTATCAAATGAAACTTTTATTCAGGGCTTCGATGTGACCAAGTGAGAGAGATGAAAACTGAATCTCTAAACGCTTTCGGATCTTTCCTGAATTTTATGTTTTGCTTATACAAGACTCAAAAAGTCATAATAATTTTAATCTCAAGCCTGCAGGAAGCTCTGCTGCATCCACACACAGAGTTCACTATCACAGAACGTGCCCATGTGCACCTGACCGCACTATGTTCCTGAAAGGCAAGTGATTCATACGGATTTATAAGCAAGAGACTCATGAGGGGTGATGGTTGGGAAGGGGAGGACAGGAAGAATAAATAAGAGAAGATATTAGCTCTGGAAAGTTCAAAAAAAGGACTATAATAAACCCAATTCCATGCTAAAACATAACTACTACTTAGATCTGGGATAGGATAATCCTAATTTCTTTTGGGGAATATTCACTGTATTTGCAGAAACATCAGGTTCTGGACTAATTCTTAAAGGTCAGTCACTGGTAGGGAAAGTTACTGACGCAGAAAGAGCATCTTCCACAGCTCCTGCATAGATCAGAGGACTCGAGAGGCATCTGTGCCACTGCTGTTGCAAGGGAGTAGGAAATAAAGGAGCTAAATCCCCACTTAGGACTAACTCAAAGCTAGTCAGAAGCATGGATGAACTATCACTATAGGTTTCAAATGAAAGGATAATAAATGGGAGAAAGCGATGTTAACTTGTTTATGGAAAAAAAATGCCTGAAATCGTAAGATCAAACATACTGCATGTATCAGTGAAAAGGTTCATCTAGTCCAGCAGTGACTTAGATGGCGACCCATACTGGAACCTCAAAGTACAAGAAACAGGCAACACTTCGAGTGCTTATTCCCATGTTTTGAGGGAAAAATTATGAAAACTATATACGTATAAATGTATGCCGCCTGTATAAAGTGTACCGCTCTGTGATGCCAAACTGACCACATCATAACACAGCTTGGCATTTACAGCAGTTGTGCACATGGCTATCATGGTTATCCCACCTTGTTGATGGGAAAAATCTTATTGAAATGTTGTTCCCAAGCAGGGACTTTCAGTCCATCCAGAGAAACTCAGTCTCAGCATAAGTGAATGCCTTGTACTTCACCTGGTCCACTTTAATACTTGGGGTCAAACCAACTGTGCTGATCAGAGTCATGAGTTCCCTTCTGTTCCTCACTGTCCATGAATCAGATGTTGAGGACTGAAACTCCAGACTGAGTAGGCCACAGAGCATCTTCCCTTCTTTCATCTAATCTGCTGAGCCTTCCTCAGCAAATCACCATAGGGGTCTGCTTGTCAGAAGTGAAAAGAATATGAAAGACATCAGCAATTTCATCTAAACTCTGCACAATGGTCAGGGGTGCACAGATTGTTTAGTGAAGTCAACAAAATAAGGTATGCCTTTAGCAAACCCATCTCACTTTCCAGGCTCAAGGTACTCCTTTCATCAGTATTGTGTAACAGTAGCAACAGAATCACTTTGTTGCTGAGCAGGAAACAAGCGCTGTCTAAACTGCTTTTATAAGAACAAGAGCTTTCCAAACCACTGACAGAAGTCATACACCTTCCCACCAACCACAATGCCATGAAGAAATGCTCTGCCAAAAAAATCACACGTTTGTGGCTGCACTTGAAATTCTGACTTCGTGCCTTCACTGCCAAAAGGCTTAGTTAACTACGCTTTTTCTATGAGATTTCAGTCCATTTGGTTGCTAAATGCTTGTTTATGGCCACCAGGTATAAGACAGCTTCTCTGTTACCATTATGTTAGCATTTCTCCCCAGTCAGCCATTCCCTTGTCCTGCAATCTTCCTAGCTGTTAAGACCTGTTTTACCAAAAGAATGAATTTGGTTCATTTAAAAAAAAACCCAAACCAAAACACTATATAAGAAATTTGCATTTATTTCAGAGGAAACTGAGAATCAAAGAGCTAATTAAACATACTAATTTCCCTCTCCCCTCCAAAATAAATACATCAAATGGATTACAGTGTCAGGTGTGGGTCACAGATTTCCAATTACATTGGTATTATATCGCACTTTGAATTGCTTCAAGTTAACACCATATTGCTGGACAGCAGCATGACTCACCCGCCAAGCCTCTCTGAACCCTCTAAAAGCCTAAACAAAGAAGTACTAAGAAATCTGTTCACAGTAGGAGAGAGCATCAGATGTTTCCTCATTATCCTCTTTTGTTTGTTTGTTTTGTTTTGTTTGTTTTTCAATCTCAAATTGCAGACGTATCCTCAACCACAGGACGTCATGTATATTCTGCAGTTTCAGTGGGTTGCTGATCCCAGAGCAACTATTCCTTCAGTTTTCTCACATTAGAAAATACTGATAAGGCTAACACTGTGAGCTAGGACTTTCAGGCAATGGCTAGTGAACGGTAACTGTAGGTCAAGACACTGGAAGGACAGTACCTGTCAGACTTTCTCATGGTAATTATCTGATGCTTGCCACAGTTTCTGCAGACAACCTGGGGACCACTCAAAACTCTCCTGCAGCTCTGGCTCCTGTTTTCCAGGCAGCCTGTCAAACTGGTCTGCCATGTGAGCCTGCCTTTCCTATTCTTTCCAATTATTATGGCGCATATTAAGTAGCTTAAACTACAGGAAATGATTTTGTGGCATAAATGATCACAGGTCTTGGCCGGTTTTTTGCTAGGGCATTTTCAGAAGGCCAGTAAAGAAATAAGGCAGTCTTTGAAGGGGAACACTGATCACTCTCAAGGTGAACTTTCAGGAAGCATGCTTGCTCCAGAGAGCTTTTGAGATCCCTCGAGCTAGAAGAAACCAATTTCAGAAGAAACAGCAACCTTAGCAATCTGGCAAATTCAACCATCTTTTAGCTACAGCTGTACTTAAGATGGAAAATACTGGACAAGCACTAGGCTTCTTACTGATTCTTACACAAAATGGGCACACCACTGGCACTGAAACTACTTTTGAAAACAGAGGGGAAAAAGCAAGTAATTTTCAGGCTAAAACCACTTGCTGACATAGTACCTGTGTACTTTCCAAGTGAGAGTTCTGTTCAGTTACAAAAGTGCTATGTGAAGATGTACACATTGTGCACACATAAATGATAAACAGATTTTATTAGATACACCAACAGAGATAGATAACCCACCACCCCTAGATATTTTTTACATGATGCCAGTTACAAACAACACATCAGACAGCTTTTAGTTTTACAAGCTGGATTACAAACAACAAGATGGGAGTTGTAAAGAGAGACTAAATTATCAGCATTTCAGAACACAGATTAAATTCCTAAGAAAAATATTAAATGTTTCTTCTGAAGAAGGGTTCAGAGAATGATGTTTTTCTCCCCAAAATTAAATTGCCTTAAAAATAGCATCTTCCTCAAGGTATCTCTCTGTAATGACTAATTTTTACTTATTACAGGAAAAGAAGGGTAGATGGAAGCTGTATCTTTGCTGCTGAGTAAGCAGAGCAAATTCAGCAAATGCCATGCAGTCTTACTGCACCATTTCTTTCTCTGTCTCTCAAGTGCTGCCGTCACCTGATCCCTCCTTTCCTGACTCACCCACTCGAACATTTTGAATCTCACGTGCCAGAAATTTCTCATTTTTTGTTAATTTCAAACTCTTTTAATTTATGATACAATTTTTGTCTGCTGATTGAATTGTTATTACTTAGCACTGTGTGTTTTATCTTGGCTTCCTTCCTGCTGCAGATTTCCTTATTCTACCAAAAGAGTTATTTTCGCTATGTGCCCCCTGGTCCAATCCGGGAAGTGCTAGTGCTTGGTCTTGTCCCTGGGGAGGAAAGTGAAGCAAAAGAGATGTCTTGGCCACAACCACAGAATTAGAGGTCCCAGTCTCATGACATTTGTCTGGGGAGATGGCTGGGAAAGACCAAGCACAAATACAGACAAAACCAAAATGAATAGTTAAGCAGTAACATCCTGAGACAGACCGATCCTAAGTAGTCTGTATAACTGTAGCTCAAAACAGTGGGTAAGGCAGGAAAACGTGCAGTCAATACAGTGTGCCCACAAAGCATTTTGATCAACCCTCTTCAAACTGCTGCGTTTCTTGTGTCTTTTAAGTTGACCAAGCCCATGAGGGATCATTACAACAGCGCAGCTGGATCAGATGTCCGCTCTTCCACACTGTGGCAATTCACCCTTCAGGCTCTCTTCCCCTGAAGAATGCATCAGATGGCCCAACATTACCACAAAACCCTACTGGTGTTGCGTATCTGTGTAGCTGCATCCACATATTGCACTAGTTTGTGAGCTGGATCTATTGACCGTCAAATTATCCACTTATGAGTAGATGAACAATGAATTCAACTGGGCAGTTTGCTTGTTCAACAGGCTTTGTTCACTTTCTGTGCTAGCCTACGCCAGTAGCCTGAAAATGGTATTTTAGAAGTAAATAGCTTATTACTAAAGAAGACAATTCTGAGAATCAAACAGCATTAGGCAGGAGGAACTTTTCATGAGACTGACCAATATGAAAAACAGGTGGAAAATCAGTGATTCATCCATGCCCCTGGATTTTCTATTTCTTATTTATTTTTGTGCCTACTAAATGTTAATACATGATTTTAGTAGCTTTTACCCCACTGCTGCAGCATTTATGTCAGACTTTATAAGGCTGACATCACCTTTTGGGCAGCTCTTGGCATAGGAGGCACATTTCTGGTATGGTAAACTTTTTTCAGAAGTTGTGAGAGAACAGCAGGAGACATGTCAAACACACAAAAATGGGAGGGAGAGTAGAAAAGCAGCACTTGGGTTTGACTGCTCTGCCATCACAGCCAAGTCAAAGAAGATGCTGATCAGCCTGGAACAAACCCTGGTTCAAGCTCAAGAAATAAGAGAAGGAAAGGTAGAAAACTTTATGCCTGCAGGACAAATATGGGCCACAGCTTGTTTTCACAATGCCCAAACCCATGTGATATTTTTCCAGCAATTAATTCAAGTAGACCAAGTGGTCTGAAGGACAACTTCTGCCTTCAGTAGGAGAAACACTTCCCACTCATGGAGCAGGTGCTGCCTAAATGAGCAGGATGCATAGATTTTGTATTGCAAGCCTATGGGAAAACAATGGATTGAGATGAAACTGGTTTGTGTTACATAAGGCTTATTCCAAGTTCACTTAAATATATCTATTTCAGGCCAAAACAAGCACAATTCAGTCTCAGAACAAGTGTCAATTTATATAATCACACCCTTAGCTAAACCAGTTGAAACCTACACATTATGTATGGATGCGTTTAAAATACTACTTTGTGGTCCTACAGTTAAATCCGTAATAAACGTCTATCACTCGGCTGGTGGGATCAGACAACCACCAAGAGATTCTGTCCAGCTCTACTGTTTCGTAGAAACACGGTGATGTCGCAGGGGCCACAGTTTCTCAGCCTGGGGCTGAACAAAACCACAACTGAGGCAACTCAACGAAAGGAATGGCCCGGATGAAGAGGAGCAGAAGGTACCAGTTACAGCACATCCTCTGCAGCTGGAAGCCTACAGACGAAAGCCCCATTGCAGGTATCCAGCCTACTCTGTCACTGCCTGTACCTCTTCTGTAGGACTGATACAATTGGGTCACTACTGCAACCAGAGATGTAAACAACCATTACCGAGGCCTCATTCCACCTTATAGGTGAGTTTGAAATCCTGCACCACTTTACACAAAGCCAAGTGCCTTACATACTCAAAAAGCACTATATAAGGACAGCACTGTCCTTGACAGGGTTTGTGTTATTGTTCCACCAGGAGAACAGGAACAAGAATGATTGTCATCAAGCCTAAAAATAACACAGCTTTTGGGACTGTAAAAGCTAGCTATTAACAGACTACTGAAATCCAGAATTTCATTTACATTAAAGACAGAATAAAGCTATTTGAGGTCTGAAAGTTATCTAGTTTAGCCGAGCTTATGGAAAAAAGACAGTTCTCCTTAGAATTAAGTTTTGCTAGAAATCCAGTGAAGGATAATCATATGCACCAGACCTGATTATGATTTTTCCACACTGCCAGCAGATTTAAATTTCAGATGTCTAGGACAAGTCAATTACTACCAAGGGTTTGACTGACAGAAGCTCTAGTGATCCTCAGGCAGTAAAGATAATTCTGTAGTGTCAACTAGTGTTTGTTGCAATGTTGTTCAGATGCTGTAAATCCCAAAGCCTTATGTTTCCAAACAAACCTAATACTCTAAGAAAAGATATTTAATTTGCAAAACTCTCCTTGGGCAAAAAGATCTGTAGCTTTGGAAATCCTGGAGAGAATGGAAGAATGATTTTTGAAAGAAAATCACTGCTTATGAACATATGCTACAGTATACTGCTTTTCCAACCTGACTGAAGCCTAAGATTGCTTTTATATTTTCTTAAAGGTAGTCCACACTACTCCAAATAATCTGTAGAGTTATTTTGCATTAGTTACAAGGTTTGATGCAAGTATTGATGGGTAGTTTTCCTGAGAAAATCAAACTGCTTTCTTTGTAAGGTGACCTGCACTATTAACACCAACTTCCCGGGGTTTGCATTAAACCCCTGTGATTCAGCTGTGGAAAGCTCACAAAAAAAGACCTCAGCTGGATCTTGCATCCCTACTCTAAGATTCAGCCTTCAACTACACATCCAGTGCAGACATCCTTCTCCTGGCCAGCAGGTCAAACAGATCTTCCTTCCAAATGTACATGCAATGATGACAAAATAGCAGTCAGAAAGGTTCCTTGCAGATGAGCAGATTAGGAAGGCCTTGTTTCTGCACAAGTATTTACATGCATCAAACAGTTCTTCATAAAATCCCCAAAATAATATTTTGGCCATAAATCCTCTTTGATTCTTCAGCCTTAGTGCCCAAACTCAGTTTCGTGGTCTGGGAGATGAAGGGACTGTTTAAGCCAGGTACTTGGCTGCCTTCCTTGCCATCTTCACAGGAACCCAGAGAGGGCAAGACAAGGGTCTTCACCTCATCTGGAACAAGGGATTTGCCTTCCTGTCTCCCCAACAACCCTGTTGATTCAACTCCAAGGTAGTCATACCTGCACTCAGTGACCAGAGAGATCTAACGAATGCAACATCATCATAAATCCTTGGGGAGCAGATCAACTGTTGTCACAGGTGTTAAACATCGGACTCATTATTTCCTATGTCTGAAGACACATGAGGGTATCTTTGGGCTGCGCCATGAGAGACAAGGCTATTAGATTTTAGCTGTTCTCAAGGCAAGCATGAGCACAATGACACTACGTGCCAATGTGACTATTTATACACACGAGTGCCTGGCACGTCATAGGCTCTGGCACTATCAGCATGTCCTTCAGGGCCTGAGACTTGCAGATACCTCCTTCTTTCTGTAACCACTCCCCAACATCGCCATTACCACCTCATCTTTTCATACCTCTTCACTAGAAATTCATTTCTTCTGGGAAAAGGCACACTGCTCTTGGGAAACAAAGCCTTCCCCTCTGAGAAGACAACTGAAGATCTCATTAAAACAGAAGCTAAAGTTATGACTAATTTAAAACCATACATCACCATTACACAATTAAAATGATGAGACTATTAGAAGGCACAAACTTATAACCAGGTGACTGCTGCTGTACACAAGAAGCAAGGTAGGTGAGCAGTTAGAGCTGCCCTGAGGGAAAGGAGGGGCAGGAAATTGAAGGATGCGTTGGCAGCACAGAAACAGAAGTCAGGGCAAATTATTCATTGTCAGCTCCATAGTAAAATAGATGCTTTGCTACTGGAACATCCGTTTTGCTTTGAAGAGTAGTTTTACCTATAAGTGAGTGTATCTTCCTCGACATCTCTGGTAGAGAAGAAAGTGAAAGGAAGAAGTAATTTTCTTAAGCCACAAATCCTTTCAGTACCAAGAAACAGGAATTCCTTCACACCACAAAAAAGCAGGCATGGAAAATAAACTGCACTCTTTACATACAAGAGTTACCGCAGAGAAGATCCATATCAAAATCATTGTTGGTTTATTTATTCTCAAACAAATGGAACTCACTGGTACGCATCCTGCTTATCATCTTGTGACAAGCTGTAATGCCAATCACATGAAGATGCTGGAGCAAAGAGAAACACTCTTCAAACCAATCATGTACTTCCTTTTGGGCCAGGCCCACAGGGTCATGCTGAGTTGCAAAGGTTTTTTGTGAGGTTCATGTCTATTGAGGAACTCCTCTGCCATACTGGGAGACAGTTTGAAATAAGTCGTGCTGAGGTGCCAGTTGGACAACGTGCAGTGCCAGTGTACTGTGGACACCTTGAGCAACACCTGCAAGGCATCTACCCAAAGACATATCCTGTTCAACCGCAGACCTTCAGCAAAACAGAAGAAAACAGGCAAGAATGTAGTATGTATGTTACTTATTTGACTGCCCTCTAAGTACTGAAGTATATTCACAGAATATTCTGAGTTGGAAAGGACCCACAAAGATCACTGAGTCCAACTCTTAAGTGAACGGCTCGTATGGGGATTGAACCCACAACCTTACAAGTACAGGGCCAGCACAAGGCTGGCAGACAGTGTGGGCTATTGATTCCTTTAGAGCCCACTCTGTGGAGAACATGCCCAACAAAGTCAGAAAAGAAACTGGTTTCTGAACCAGGAGCCCTGAGGACATCTAAGGATTCTTCGAAGACAAATCACTCGATATCACATATCAAGTAGACCTTGAGAAGAAAAATACTATTTTGAAGTTCTCCAACTTGAAAGAGGATCCCTGGAGGAACACAGTGGGAAATGCAGGATCATTTGTGGCTGTATCATGGGATTATGTTTCAATAAAACTACCACTCTTCCCCCTGGTCTGCAGAAATCTGGGCAAGTAGGATTCAAATAGTTAGACATGAATGTTCTGTGTCTCTGTGGATGCTCACAAGGTGTCCTAGTTACTCTTCAGCTGCTGCCCAAGAAAAGGGGGATCAACTGTATGTCATGTGTCAGGGTACCAGCCTCATACAGGTGTCTTGGATCCCTTTGGATGGTCACCTTGAAATGCACAAGTCACCCCATATCCAGGCAACTGATCTGTGCCCAGGCAGCACTTTTGGTGTTACGTGCACTGGGAAAGGATTGCTCAGGAGACCCTGCTCCATCTGCAACATCTCCCACCATGAGGGCTGGTCCAAGTGGTTTCAGCTCCAAGCTGTCTTTGCAGTCTCTCTGCTTGTTCTTTCCCTCCCACAGATGCTTGATTTTAAGAGCACAGAGAGCTGTTGACCAAGCGTGTGACTCAGTGAGAGCTTTTGCCCACAAGGAAATCACGATGGCAGGTTGCTTTCTGTGAGCAGAGAGACCACTCCTGCAGCCACCAATGAAGTGACATGATAAGCTTTTTATTTTTGCTTCCTTGTTCTTCAATATCTATATACAAAACATGAACATTTTGTAAACACATTAATCAAGGATTCCCTTGGATTTTTTTCCTCTTAAGCTGGGGAAGACGAATGCTTACGGAAGGTGTTTCCATTCTTAAGTTCTGTGTAGAGATTTAGCAAGCAATGCTACAAAGATCCAAAGCCAAACACTACACACCAAACTTGTGCGTGTAGTCATGTATCATGATTTGCTTCTCTATTCCAAGAATTATCTTTCCAAGAAGTCAGGAAGTTCCTGTAGGACACACAGCTGTACTTTCCCCCTTGTATTTTTAGTATCAGAAGAACAAAAAAGTTGCTGAGGTTTAGGTGGGGTTTTTTTTAGATAATAACAATATGCAAAACGTTTTATGAGAAGAAAGAAAAATCACAATACCCTAAATTAACAAGATCTCTTTTACTTGTCTGTTTACAAGAGCCAAAAGCTTATGCATATTGCATACCATACACACGGAAATAAGATCCATGTGACACGTTGCAGGGATATGATACACCAAAGTCGTCACCTGTCTTATCCTACCTCCAGGAAGCAAGAAACACCCCCAGCAGTCCATCCTGCTAAGTAAATGTTTGCTTTGTGATTTAATATAGTGTGAGGTTTGTTCTTTTATTTTGGTTTGGATTTTTGTTTGCTTGTTTTGTTCTTTTTTAAATCAGCCTGCCAGAGAAGTGTTTCCTTCTTTCATATGATGAAATTACAAAATTGCATAATAAAAGCAGAGAAGGTTGCAGTAGCCTGAAATGATGACAGTTTGGAAAAGTACTTAGCAAAAACTGACTAAAATGAGGCTGCAAGACTGATTCAGCCCTCTACAGTCAGAACGGCCCTACTTTCTGCATTGATCCTATCTCTCACTCCACAGGAGGTGGAGTGGGTGGCCAGAGGGGAACACCACACTGAAGCAAGCACATTTTGTACCAGCAGGCTTAGCCTCGTGGGCCAAAGGCAGTGTTGCTCTATGGCAGGGACAAACAACCTACCAGAGGAAAAAGGAGGGAAGTATGAAGGAAAGGTGCTCTAGAGTTGCTTATCTAGAAACAGGATACAGGAATGTTTAAACTGATGACTGACATGATATTTTTCTGGGTGGAAAAAGCTATTCTGTAAGAGATCCACATGCAGGAGCAATAGCATGAACTCTAAAATTTTTGGGAACATAGCCTTCCGCCTTATCATGTTCTGGTCCTCATGTGTTCAGTGCTACTACTTTGCACCAGTCACATCACTGGTCCAAGAGGTCACATCACATGTTTACCAACTGGTGGCTTGATTTAATGCTCCACTTCCTCTTATGTCTGAGAATGACACAGTTTGACCCAAATCATCAGTAGTTTTTGCACTGTACGGCACTGTGCTCGGGAAGGGAAGTAAGTCGCAGGACATCTGGAGCCAGTGGCACAGCAGGGCACCACTAACATCTGACCTGGATGCTGCAGCTGCATCTACGCTAAAAGCATCACATCCCCGCGGGCATGCAATGATCACAGAATTAGCTTAAGCAGGTACACCAGGGCTGGTTAATGACACTGCCTGAGAACAGCCGTTCATCAGGAGACAATGTGGAAAAGCACAGCTGAAAACTACTTCTAAGTGTATGAAAAGATGAGAGAGAAAGGTCTCGATGAGTAAAGGCAATGTTTATGCAAGTCTGCCTGCAAAGCAGGGAACAAGGGAAAACTAGAAAAATGAAAGTCTGCTGAGACAGGATCTAGGTAGTATTTCATGAAACACAGTAACAGTGTGAAGTGATGCTACTCCAGCTTTCTACTGAACTATCCCTGACTGTCTATACCACCAACATCCCCTATTAATTGTATAATCAATGAATAATTAAATGAACCACATGGTTCAAATAAATTATCTTACTCAAATATAAAAACTATTGCAGCAGATTCTGTCACAAAACAGCTAATTTTAGAAAAGGGCATCTGCAAGCTTGCAACTGCTATTTTGCAATGGCACATGAGCACAAATCTTTACCTTTTAGTAGTAATATTTTCAGAACATTTTTCTCCTTTTTCAAAAAATACTAAAACATAATTGTTTTTAAAAAAATTATAATAATAATAATCATCATCTATAAGAAAACTAATACTTAAAACTATTTATATGAATACAAGCATGGTATACTAATGCAAGATTTTTAAATTTAAATTCATTAAAAGGTAAATACTGCTTAGATTCAACAAAAAATATACATGGTGAACAAGAGACACTTGGATTTCAAGTCAAGCATCAAAAATAATACCCTAGGCTAAGTCAGTCATAATTATTATTTGCATCTTCTACACACAGAAAACACAGGCATTTCCACTTTTCTAAAGGAAGTCCAGTTTTGTGTCATTCAGGAAAGCCCTGCCTTGCATTACTTTCAGTTTCAGTTGTCCCTCACACACATAGGAAGACCTTTCCCTTCACTTGAGCTATTTCTGTCAATGTGGGAAGCAGAGTGGGCAATGAAAGCTCCAGCCACTGTTTCCCTTGGGCAATGGGTGACGCGGGGATGTGCCAGGTGGGAGCCCCCAAACACACCTGAGCGGGCCAGACCCTGATCCTCGATGGCCTGGCTCCACACCTCCGTCTGCCTTTATCCCTTCGACACTGCTAGCAGAACTAGGCAATATTTACTTAGAATTGCCACGTCCTTGAAGGGCTGTGACAACCCCCAGCCTGTTGTGCCGACCCGATGGCGACTGTCTGTCTCCATGGGGATGATCCCAGTGAGCGTGTATGAGACAAACAGCAAACACAGGCGCCTCAAGGAAAAGCACAGGCAACTGCCCCTGTGCCTCTATGCCCAACTCCAGAACGTTTCCCACGGCAAACCCAGCAACTTTCAGTCACTTGAACTTCCTTTGCTTTATAAATCGGTTAGTTTTAATTGCACACTCTGCTTCTGAAGACTGTCTTCGTATGCACCTAAAAATTCTCGCGCTGCTCAATTTAGATTAACGCACCATTTAAAAACAACAATAAGGTGGTCTCCTGACTAACAAAACAGTACAACGAATATGAATGCATTTAATACCAAAGAAGTCATGGTATAGATGTCATTATATATTTGTATATTAGTATACAAAATAATATGCATGAGGTCTATATACAGTAATAACAACACGTGTGTGTGTGTATATATATATATATATAAACACACGCGGAGCTTTTGCACATCCCTGTGAAAGTCACAGTTGCCAAAGGCGATGGATTTGCCACAGCGAAACAAAAAGCGGCAGTTTAAAACAAGATTAGTAATTACTTAAACCGAATTTTCCCCATGCCCGGCGTTAGTCACTGCTCAGAGCAGACATTCACACCGCCGTAAACCGCGGCGGAGCCCTCTATCAAAGACCAGGGGAACAAACACACTTCAAAGGGCCGGGTGGAGCCGAGCGCCGCCGCCGCGGGCAGCGCGGAGACAGGGCTCGTACCGGGGCTTCCCGAGCCGCTGCCCGGACCGCGGCCGATGTCACCGAGCCCAGGCAGCGCCCCACAGCCACCCGAGACCGGAGGAGAGCGGCCCTACACCACCGCCCCGGCGCTTCCAGCTGCACACAGACCCCCCCATCACACACACACACACACACACACACACACACACACACACACACACACACACACACACACACACACACACACACAGAACCCCGGCGACCCCCGGCTGTCCGGGGGGGGATGACACCGCCCGGCCCCGCCACCACCGCCCCGCTCACCCTCCGCTCGCCGCCGCTCCCGCCGCCGCAGGCACACCGGGACAAGCCGGCGCGTCACTGGCAGCGGGCGGGGCCGCCATCCCCCGCCCCGCCCGCACCCTGGAAACCCAGGGACGCGCAGAACGGCTTTCCTCGAACAGAGGCTGCCTTAGTCACAAAAGCTCGGGAAGTGTGTGTGTGGGGGGGGGGGAAGGGATGCCGAGTCCTGGGCCCCCGCTGACGGAACAGGGCGTGGAGATTCCCTGTGACCTGCATCCTGATCAGATTTGCATCCTGTGATCAAGTCACCTCGATTGAGTTGGGCTCTTTGATGTTTACACCTTGTAACGCCTCGGTTGAAGGCACCCGGTGTGCTTGATGAGGTTGCACCCTAATCACGAACCTTACTACGAACGAAGAAAGTACAGGTTTTACTGGGTTTTTTTAGAAGCCTTTCGGTTCAGAAGGGGGGAAAAAATAAGATTATCCCTGGAGGTGTTCAAGAAATGACTGGATGTGGCAGTTAATGCTATGGTCTAGTTGACAACGAGGTGGTAGGTCAAAGGTTGAACTTGATGACCTTGGAGGTCTTTTCCAACCTAAATAATTCTGTGATTGATGTCAATTAATTAGTTTTTTTTAAAGACTGAATAAAAGCTACTATGAAGGTTTATTTTCGGCTTTACTTGATTTCTCAGGAAATCAAGATACTAGTAATTTTGTTTCCTTAGTGGCTAGATGCTAAAGATCCCAGAGGGATTTGAATTAGCACAATTTAACATCGTGCCAACATTTGGAGATCTTCGTAATAGTATGGTGATTTTAAGCCACAACTCTGGAGCCTTGGATTCCTGGGTTTTGGAATCTGGCTTATGAAAAGGAGTTTAGCAAGCTGGGGAAAATCATTTATCTGGGAGAATGCTTGTCTCTTGATGTTGAGGCTCTTTCTTCGTGCTGAAATTGTTTTAAGAGGAATAAATGAAAGTGCCTTGGGAAATATCCACTAATGAGAGTGGAAAGAAAGGATTTAATTTTCTGCTACAACAAGAAGTGGTGTTTCAGCTTCTGAAGAGCTTGAGTGATCTTTACTTATCTATGTACCAAGAAGAATCAGCGACTATTTTAAAAAAGAAATCATTTTAATACAGTAATACATATTTACTTAATTTCTAAATACTGAAACCCCATAATCTTTTCTTTTCTTAGCCTTTTTCTGTAAACTGTTGGGTTAATTTTTCCCATGGGATATCAAAATATGAAGCAAGTTCTAAGATAAAAATTCTCAAAGAAAGTAATTGTTCATTTGCTCTTGAGTACCCCAAAGCTTTCATTTGATAAAAGTGCTTAAGCAAAACTCTACACAGACAGGTAGAGGTCAAAATGAATAACTGCTGAATCACAGTAACAGAGTACACAGAATTACAGGGGGTGTTACGCGAGGTGGCTACATCAGCCTTTTCCACAAAATATTTGCCTCTTTTTGTAATGGTGGTTCACCATCACTGGCAGCGGAAACCTCATGTCGGTGTGGGCAGGGCTCCAAGTGGGACTTGTCCTGTAGTGGCAAATTTTGTTGTAGGATGGTGAAAGCACCAAGACTGAACTTCACCTTTTTTTTTTCTACTACTGTCAGATGCTGTGCTGAGTAGTGGCTCTGAGTAACCACCCTGTTCAAGAAGTGATTCACAGAGGAAGACCATCATAGGAAAAGGCTGAAATGAAAGGGAAGAATGAGGCTAACTGGTAATTAAGTCGCTCTCTGCGGATTGCCAGTATAAACTCATTTTCAGAAATCAATTCCATTGCAATATTCTAGCATTAAAAAAATATTATCAATAAGATTTATGAATCTTGGTTGTCTCTGCATAAAGGTGAAATAGTGCTACCTCTAAGCCACACAATTTTGCCAACAAAAGAAAGTCATAATTAGATATAGTTAAATTTAGCAAAGAGAGGTCAATATATCAGTTTTTGCTACCAGAGAACTGGTGTTGCCAATTTAGTTCTGTTGACAGATGAAAATTTGCATAAAGGAAATTCCTGTGCATTTTCTGTTAAGTTCTCATGCTACTTTTGTCCAGTTTTCTTGTGCTGGTAGAATTGTGTCCAGACACAATGTCCAAGAATGCATTTGCTTCAAGGTTTTTTGTGAGCATTTCTCGGGGTGCAGCTGTGGTCCTGTTATGAGTGATACAGCGTGCTGCTGGCCTTGACTGACCTGCTGCTCTGGGGTGACTTCCTCCTCTATGCCAAGAACTTCCCTCTCAATGTTGTGATAAACTAATTGCGCTTCAGGGAGTTATTGAATCTATGTAAAGTATTTTCTCCACGTTTTGGCCAAAAAAAGGGGAACTTTATTCCACAACAGCTCTCTCTTAAAATTTCTGCTGAAACAAGGTTTTATTCTGCTATCTTTACATCAGTTTGATTTATTTCAAATTAAGCCTACCACAGTTATGGCCATCCATTTATTCATGAGAGTAAACTTAAATGTGCCTTCGTCTACATTAACATTTTGTTTCAGATGAGGTATATGTATTGTTTGAAGCAAATCTCTGGTTGCCTTCCCTTTCTGCTCTTTGATTCATTTTGTAGAGCGGCCCCAGGAGACACATAGGGAGTGCTTCACCTGAAACATAACAAAAAGCTGCACTCTAGTCATGGACGAAGCCAGAATGGAACAAACCTTCCAGAGCATGCAGAGGGTGAAGGTCACATCCTCCACAGAACCTGGTTTGCACTGCAGAGTTTTTCCTGTTGGCATCATGCTGCTTGCTAATATAGACCTATCCTAAGTCATAGAGTGACATAGAGTTTTGTTATCTCAATTATTTCATCAGATTTGAATAAATTTCTGCATCCAGAAAATGCTACAGGACTCTCTGGATCTTGGCTGCTTGATCATATCGTGAAAAATTACAGATAAAAAGGAAGAATCTTAAATTTGCAAGGTACACTGCTTTGAACTAGAGAACTAGAGTTAAAGAACACATGGCATACTACAGACACAAAATTAAAAAAAATATTTTTAAGATTTTCCTATAATTCCCTTTCTGTGGCTAAAGAGAGGAAGAAATTATGCAGCATTAGGCTGCAGTGCGATGTTAGGTGTTACTCTCAGGAAGCATCAATAAAGAGTGCAGAGGAATTGTATCAATGACTGCAGTTCTGAAAAGCTCTCCGTAAAGATGCTTGGTGTTCTCATCTTGTGGAAAGTGCAAGGATTAGGAAAACAGTGAGAAGAAGAAAAGAAGGTACTCAGCAAATATTTCCCCTTACTGGTTTATGTTCTGTGGTGGAAAACAAGTCCTCCCTCAACTGTGATGTCACATTGTCTTTGGCAAGTAGTGATTTCTTTGTAGCTTATTTGTAATAAAGCATGAAATCAACACATTTGCTGATGTCCTGCTAATAATTTGTATCCATTTTCCAAGTATGTATGGCAATAAATACTCCTACCTGTGAATAGGACGTTCCCTCATGCAGTTTGGGCAGATGTTCTGATATCTAAAATTGCTCAAGGAATGAAACTCTTGGCTTTGGCTTGTCCATTTATGTAAGCATGGCTAAGGCAGGACTTCGGGTAGAACAGGCAGGTTGACAGTACACTGGACATTTTAGTGTCATGACTGCAGTAGCTTGAAACTTGACTTTGCTATTGCTGTGCTCTCATATTCAGTAGTATCTGCTAAGTTTGCAGTCTCAGAGGTGCCTGGCTTAGAAGCACAAAGTCTGCCTAAGCAAAATTGGGTCAGACTGTGGGAGGGAGAGGATTATTTGGATTTGCATGTAATACGAAAAAGGACTGTTTATTTTGTTTAATTTTCTTTTCTTTTTTACTCACAAGTAGTTCCAGTTTTCTGTAATATATCTGATCTGAAGACATGGTAAAATGAAAGGCCTCAATGTTTCTAGTGTGAAAAAGAAAATTACAAGAATAAAAGGATTGTTAAAGAAATCCCTATGCCATCTTTTGAGCTTGAGTGGAAGCCAAATGCCATATTAAAAACTGAAAACCATCAGAAAGAGCTATGATTCATTGCCACTCGGTGTTGCATAGAGCTATCTAGCCAGGACTTGCATGATACGCTGTAGTAAAAATAAGCAAGGATGAAAGAAAAAGAAATATTTTGAAGGGACTCCTCCTTTACACATTTGATCAAAGCAAAGTAATACAGGCTTTCTTTTCCTTTTTCCTGTCTAACTTTGCTTCTTACAAGGTTTTTGTTGTTTCCTCCCTTTATTTCTAGGCAATTTTTATTCTGTTTAATTTTGTTTCTCTGTATCAAGTTTAATGAAATAACATAGACCCACTGTGTTTATTTTCATGAATCCTCCAGACTGACAAATTAAAATCAACATCCAGGGCAAATCCTAGAGTAGCAAAATACACAGCCTCAAATTTAGCTTGATATTTGTGACTATTTCAGAGAAGGTAATAATAGCATAAAGCAGTGGTTGACTGGAAGAGCCTCAGACGCTAGTTTTGCATCTGCAGTTTCTTACTGGTTGTGTGCTGGTTTCTTGCAGGATAGGAGACTAGAACAATCTTCTGCTTGAAGGGGATTCCAGATGAGTGTTTCCCAGTTTCCCTTCCTATTAGTGTCCCTTTTTACTGGGATGCAAGGCACAAAGGCCAAGGAGCTGGCTGCCCTATTTTCCCTGCTTATACTGGTTACTTAGATGTTTGTAGGCCAGGCAGATACAAACATTTCTTTTAGACAATTCAGATTGCCTAGGATTTAATTTGTCCCCTGAGAACACCTGTGCCTCCAGGGTCCAGGGCAGCAGCTGAGGGCAATTCTACACTTCAAGTGGGAGATGTCTGGGTCAGACTGGCTATAAAATGGTACTTTTTCATTTTGGCTTGCAGAGACTTGGCCACAAGCTGGTGTTTGGTATTTGGTTAGCGCAGAAAATGTGCATGTCATACAAAAGGCAGTGCCTATATGGACTACTGTGTACTGCCACCATTGTCCTGATACATTCATAAAAAGGGGTGGAATAAGAAGAGGCTTGTGATATTCTCAGTCCAAATACTCTCAGTACAAACCTTTCTGGTTTTAATTTTGATGAAAGAAACCTGAGATAAACCCTCCTGTACCATTTATTCCACATTTCGAAAAAATAAAATTAAATTAAAAAAAATAGCCATTCTTTATAACTGTTAGAGGGAACCCTGCTTTAAGCAGGTTGTGCATGTGTGTTTCCAAATGATCATCCATTTCCTTTGGCAGATTACCCCACAGTTCTCACCACAATCTTGAAGTCTTGGAAACTTGCCTCTTCTGCTCATGGTACTCCAAGACGGAGGGGCAGGTGGGTCGCACCCAGTGAGGTGACTTCTGCACTTGACTTCTAGACAGTGTCTGTGCAATGACCTGCTAAGGTAACTTTTTGTTCCCCTCTGGCAGAAGGAAGTTGAAGTACCAGCGGTGGGGACCAGGGGTGACAATAAAGAGGCCGGGGGGAATTAGTCATTTTGAAAGGCGTTTGGATTGATAGGGTTTTTTTCTGAGATGAGCACAAATAGGAGGGGTCAAGTTGGTGGCGAATATTTTAGGAGAAGTTGCGGCCAGGTGGCTACCAATGGAGTTAGAGGATCAAGAAAGCGAGATGCAGTTAGGAGAAGCAGGTTTTGAAACACCAGGATTTACGGGGTCTGGCATTACTGGAAGTGGTTGGCTTACTGGGGAAGGGACCCCTTTTCCTAACAGCTGGAGAGCTTGTTCTAGTCACACACTGAATGAATATTTCCCATTGATACTTTGACAGCAAAGGCTCAGGGCTTATGGCCTCTGCCAAAGATGTGGTAGCTGAACAAGTTATTGTACATCAGCCAGGTTTCACTGACTCTGCTGTTGGTTCATGTAAATGCCACAGCATACAATCTCCTTAGCGGGCAATAAGAAAAAATTAAGCTAAAGCCTGTCACCTTGCTTTCCCAGTGCTCTGACATGGTGTCTGTGGATGGATCTCTCAGGCCAAGGAACAATGGGAACTTGCTCCCGTGGTGGATTTCTCTGCCATTACCCCTCCTCGGCCCTGGGGCCTGGTTACATGCAGAGTTTGTGCTGGTGTAGGCACCATTCAGGGTGGTATTTTTTAATCAGAAGAAGTATAGTGGTGCAATTCCTAGTATTAACGTATTATGTTGATTTAAAGCTATGTTACCATAGTAAAACTTACTCTCTTCCTCAGCACAAGCATAAGCTTATACCCTCCTAATACCAATTTATTGAAATCTGTGACAAGTATTTATTATTTTAGGCACACCTGCTTTGTCCCAGTCCCAGAGAGATTCGACATCATTGGCATAAGTGAAACCTGGTGGGATGAGACCTGTGACTGGAGCGCCCTGTTGGATGGTTACAGGCTCTTCAGGAGGGACAGACAGGGCAGGAGAGGCGGAGGGGTGGCGCTGTATGTAATAGAAGGGTTGGAATGCATGGAGCTCACAGTTGGCAATGGTGCAATTAAGAGCTTCTGCATAAGAATCAAGGGGCAAACAAATACTGTGGATGTCATTGCCGGAGTCTGCTATAGACCTCCCAGCAAGGATGCTGATGCCAACGAATTATTCTTTGAGGAACTAAGGGACGTTTCTGAGTCAACTGCCCCGGTCCTTATGGGGGACTTCAACTTGCCAGAAATGAACTGGGAACATCACACAGCTGGTACAACCCGGGCCAGAAGATTCCTAAAAAACCTGAATGACAACTTTATGGAATAGGTCATAAGGAAGCCAACTTGGAAAGACGCTTTCCTTGATCTGCTGCTTGTCAACAGAGTGGATCTCGAGAAATGGAGACTGGTGGATGTTTTGGCCACAGCTGCACAAGGAGATTGAGTTTAAAATCTCTGTTGACAGGAGGAAAAGTGCCAGAGAAACCTCAACTCTGGACATGAGGAAGGCAGGGCTAAAGATTGGACTTGATGATCCTTGTGGATCCCTTCCAGCTCAGCATATTCTGTGATGCTGTGATTCTGTGATAGAATGATACTACTCTTATGTGGTGATATGACTCCTATACATAGGCAATCTCTAACTAACTATAGCATTTAACATGTCAATGGCTGTCACTCTTAATTATATCAATACCTCATTGTTGTGAATAAATTTTACAGGTACCTGTGGTTGAAATCTACTGAACCAGCTGGCTTGTTTAACAAAGTGGATGGGTGAGTTAAACTATCTGTTGTTCAGAATCCCCTCTTGTATTTTAGGGGGTCTTGCTTAGTTCTTTCAACGATAAGTCAGCTGGATCAGGTATCTCCTACTTCCTGCTACAGCCACATAAGACAGGTTTTGCCCTCCCTGTTTACCACATATTCTGTTCCTTTTAGAAGAGTATATATCTATTGCCTTTTAGTTAATACAGTAAGGAAATGCTGCTTTTTTTTCAGAGTCATTCTGAAATCTACATGGAATAAGCAGTCACTCCTGTGTATATTTGAATTACACTGTAATTACAATATGAATTACACTAGTATATTTGAAGCAACATGTTGATTGACTCAGAAACATCTGCAGTGTCATTTATGGCCACCCAAAAAACTTTGGAGGGTGTGAGTGGTGCTGGACTATTGTTGCTTCTTTGCAGTTGGCAGCCTGGTCTTTGTGAGACTACATGTATTCCTTGCAGCAATAGCTCAGCACCACAAGCAGCTTCTGGCTAACTATTACCTCATCATAAATCCATGTGGTCTATTGTTCCATTTCCTTCATTTTGTGCCTTTACAATGAAGGAGTAGTGCACTTTGGATTGATCTGTGTAAGGTGGTTACTGGGAAACAATCTGAAGCGCGGGAGCCGAGAGCCCAGCAGCTATGGCGTACCAGTTCCTCCAACAGATGCACTCATTTTCCATGATGAATGCCTTTGTTTGCTTTTAACATAGTTCACTTCTCATGTTTACCACACAAATGCATAGTCAGTGCAAAAAAACATGTCCCCTCGGGGAGCTGTTCCAGCACAGATACTCTGCAGTGCTTGTTTTGAGCTCTTTCCTGTGTAGACAAGTCCTGTGGTGTAGATCATTGCTTTGTCTACCCTTAATGTCCTCATATGTTTTTTTTAAATTATATTACTTGGCCAAAAAAAGCTAATGTCAAGGTTTATCTGAATTGTGTTACTTAATTAGACATGCTTTGGGGCATTTGAATGATTCTAGTTTCTACCTGTGGCTTTATTCCCTCTTTCTGACTTCAAATTCTAAAATATTCAGGTTTATTATTTAATTACCTTATAATCAATGTTGGATACTAGTGTAACATGGCAAGAATTTCTTAGTTAATTTTTTATAAAACTCATTGGTCTGACCTTCAGATTTGTTGGTAGTGCCTCCTGTCTCATCTAGGTTGGATGTACCCACTAGGTATGGTAATTAGTTAAAGTTATAAAAGTGTAAAAATTCTGTGTGTGGGTGTGCACCTGTGTACTCCATGCACCTGAAAGCTTTCTTTAAAGAACTGCTCTCTACCTTATCTTTACTAATATTGTTTGGAGAATTTTTCTTCCACTTTAGGCATCAGAGGGTGGCACGAAGTTAACTCACTCCTTGCAAGACCACAACGGTATTCAGACCATGAACAACCAGGTGTTCTCAGAGGTCCCCCGTGGTTCCCTGTCATCTTCTCTTACTCGGTGCCCACCCAGCCAGTGCAGACCCAGCCACTCCACCTGCTGGGGACTGACAGGGCTGGGTGCAGGCAACAACAAGACTCCCATGCTGGAGTGCCATCTGCTGAAACGCCACCACCGTTACTGACGGCAGATGGGTTAGGGTTTGTTGATTTAGCCACAGCATTTGAAGTAAAAGCAACAATATGCGAGATATGTAAGTTATGTCTTGTACCTAGCCACATGTTTAAACGCTTAAACCCAGCAACTATGTCTTCAGCTGCCCCTGCAGGTGTAAAATCAACTGTCAGTCAACAACTCATTCAAAAAAGATAGATTTAACTAGGATTTTTTTCTAAATTGAGGGGATAGGATATGTTTTTTAAGCAATGATGTGCAGAATACTGACAGACATGCCCACCTCTGAGTCCATGACAATTTAGAAAAACAACAGAATTTCAACAGGAAGTCCACGGATTCTGCTTTTTATCTGAAGACTACTAAAGATACTATCTAAAGACTGTATTATTTTATAAAAGTGAAAGTTTTAAGCACCTCCACCTCGATCATTAATGCAATGACTATTAACACTGTCAGGACACAAAGATTTCTCATGTGACTGGAAGCGTGCTGCCTGCACACTGTTTCATGCGGCTTATGTTCAACATAAATGTCTTGTCCAGGCTGCTTGTGGTGCTCGATGATGGAAGGGGTAAATAGGTTTTCAGTTCTTTTCCTTCCCAGTATGTTTAGTACAAAGAGCATTTGGTGATTCTGTGAAACCCAAAGTCACAATTCATTGCCTGCCTTTTGACTGGTAGTTAAAAAAGTTGGGTAAAGAAGTTCAAGCAGCCTTTGAATTGCAGACAGTGGAAATAAAAAATACATTTAGCAGTCTCCTGTTGTCCAGCTTGTGAGAATATACAGTTCTTTATAGTAGCCTCCATAACAGTATTTATCTTGCTTGGTGTCATTCTCTTGGCTTCTTTTGAAATGGATTGTCCACAAAAATGAGAGATATTTTTAGATTGCTGACCATAGCATGTCCACACTAACAAGAAATTGTTATTGCTTATGGGACAGTATTTTTCTGTTTTATTTGTATTTAACTGTAGTTATCTAGTTTAAACTAGCTTTTGATTGTCGTTAAGGGAAACGAGTATCTGACTTTTTAACATCAGTTACAAAATACTTGGGAATTTGCAGCTTAGTCTGTTAGAACAGACATCACTGAGAATTATACTGAAAATCGAAATTTGTAACTCCCAGTTTCTTAAGGAAGCAAGAACTCTGTATTCACCTTTACATATGTCTCAAATGTATCTTTGTGGTATCTCTTGCCTTAAATTTCCTCATCCTAAGTGTTGCACTGACCAATTTCTTTGTCAGATTTTATATTGCAGTGAGAGCAATGGCATGGTTGCCAAATACAAAATCTTGAATTCAGAGAGATGCATTTACTTGAAATCAACTGTGCTGTGACTTATCAAAACCAATAAATGTTTATCAATAGCATCCAAAACTGCAGCGTAATTAGCTACAACAGCCAGAATAATAGAGAATAATCAGGAATGCTGCTCTGTTAAAGACAGTGATGTTTCTACAACAACCGCAAAATGTCTGTGAAAACAAGGTGGGATGCTGTTCCTCCCTTGAATCTCTGATTTTACTGCCTTCTCAGGATTTATGGGCTAGTACAAGAGTTGGTGTATTAAGTTTGAAGGTTCAGTACATAACATGATTGCCTTCCCTGCCCTGACAAAAATTTCTCCTTTCTAGTTTTACAGGTATATATCTGAGTTTTTTTCAATTAATCAAATAAATGAAAATCAACTGAAAACCCAAACTGCAACTCTGCTTATATGATTCAAAATGAATTAATAAAAGTACTATTTCTTTGTTATGCAGAGAAGATTCCATTATGTGTCTATGATTTCACTAATATACACTTTTTTAAAATAGTAAGATGATGCTTTTCTGTAGTGCTTTTTGGTTTCAGGTCAATAATTTCAAATTATGGTAAACAACCCACTGAACACAAAGCCCTGAATTACAGTGGGGTCCAGTAGAATCATTAGACCTCAGCAAATGCACTGTAACAGTCCCTTTCTTGTGGAGATGTAGAACTGGTGTGCAACTTGATGTGCAAAATGGATTCAGTACATGGAAAAATTATAGAGAAGATCATGCTGGGTACTACAGAAAGACATTTAAAGAACAATGCAATCATCAGGCACAGACAACATGCACACCGTCAGTTAAGATTTTTTTCTCAATATCTAATCTAAACCTATTCTATTCCCTGAACTCACAATTAGTTTAATAAAAATGACACCCCTATTTGCATGAAATACCAGGGTTTTGTCAGCTCCAAAAAACACTCTCAAGAACACAGAAAGGTTACAAGTGGAAACAAGGTTTTATTTTTCTGAATCTGTTTCAGAGTCGATGATGACAAGCATTAATACAATGCCCATGAGTAGCCAAGGGCAGGCTTGTAGCATTTCAGAAATCTGTTTTGCATTTGTTAGAGAGGGTGTTTAGAAATTTGCTAATGTTCATTAACATTAACACTTCTACTCTGGAGGTTTACTTGTTGCATTACTACTTGAATGCAACACTTCACTGATTGCTGCTTAATTCCATATTGTTGACAGATCGATAAAGCACTTTGATCCCGATTTGGTTTAAAGCTGTGTGGACTGAATGGGTTTTCCCTACACAACTCAGGAAAAATAAGGGTTTAAAAAACCTCAGCTACGTATCACTTAAGGGTACTGTATAGAAGGTAGATATTTAGAGGCTGAAAACAAATCACCCTGGCATGTTTGTTCACATCCTGGAAATGCAGAATGACTGTTGATCTCTCTCCCATAAGGTTTATTTCTTGAGTGATCTATCAGGGGAAAAGGGAAAGTCGCTGATCTTGTTATTGGAGATGTTGCTGTAGTCTGCAGAAGACATCCTCTGCTGGATTCCTATCTGAAATGAGAAAATTTTTGTGCTTGTTTGAACAAACTGTTCTTTTAGGCACAACGCCATTATTCACATTCAAGACAACAGCAGAAAATGCCTCTGCCCATTCCTGGAACAAAATAAGCAAAATCACTTCTTAGAAACCACCAGGAAAAAAATACACACACACAATCACACACATCACTATCTATATCTATCATCTATGTAATATATCATCTGTCTGTCTATCTGTCTGTCTGTCTGTCTGTCTGTCTATCTATCTATCTATCTATCTATCTATCTATCTATCTATCTATCTATCTAATTTGTCTGTCTGTCTGTCTGTCTGTACATCTCTATATCTATCCCTATCTGCTGGGTAAGTGCAAATAAATGGTGGCATCTGCTGCTAAGTCCAGAGGAAGGCATGTGCTGAGGGCACCAGTTGAAAACACCAGTGCTGCAGCCAAGGCCAAGGGAGACAAGCCGGAGGGAACTGCAGCAGCCATGCTATGGCAAGAGATGTACATAAGCAAAGGCAGTAAACAGGAGAGACCATGAAAAGACACGTTGCTAATTCATGGTATGTCCTGAGTTGGTACCAAAAGGGAAGCGTGGGCTCTACAAGAATAGGATAAAGAAATAGTGACCTCCTTAGATGAAGAAAGAGACCATTTCTGATTGAAATAATTTAAACTAGAAATTAGAAATTATTCTAGAATCTAGAAATGATTGGGGGAAATCTAGAAATGATGGGGGTGTGGGGGAAATCACCATCATCTTCTTTTCACTATGATTTCCCAGACCACACATGTGCCTTTAGATGTGTGAACAAATATTCTCAACTCTAGAATTTAAAATACCTTCAAGCTGAGAATTAGGTGAAGATTTGCTCATCTTCCATCCTAAGAGACATAATTCATCTTTGCTCTGGATGGGCAATGGTGCTCCACTTACAATCGTGTGATACATTGCTACATTGCATGTAGTCTCCACATCCCCTCTTCAGATTTAAACTACCTTTAGGATTATTTTTTTAAAAGCTCTTTGGATAAAATGAAGCACTATTGGCACATTTGTATCTTAGGCAAGCTGGTGAGTGAGCCAACAAGGGGAGGCACCCAGCTGGACCTGTTCTTTGTGAACAGAGACTTGTGAGTGATGTGATGGTGTCTTGTTTTGGTTGGGATAGAGTTAATTGTCTTCCTACTGGCTGGTACAATGCTGTGTTTTGGATTTAGGACAAGAATAATGTTGATAACACATGGATGTTTAATAGTTACTAGGTAGTGCTCACTCCAGTTCAAGGACTTCGAGTGTCTCATGCTCCCTCAACAAGCAGGAGCACTAGAAGCCAGGAGGAAGCACAGCCAGGAGAGCTGACCTGAACTGGCCAAAGAATATTCCATACCATAGAACATTGTGCTTTGTATACCAACTGGCAGGGAATTGGCCAGGAGGCACTGATCATTGCCTGGGGGGCTGGGCATTGTTCAGTGAGTTCACTGTGCATCTGTTGTCTTTCTTGGGTTTTATTCCTCTCCCTCTCTTCTTGTTATCTCCATTTTCATCATCACCATCATCATCATCATTATTATTACTGTTATTATTGTATTTTACTTAATTTCAATTATTAAATTGCTTCTATCTCAGCCAACAGGTTTTACCTTTTTCTTATTCTTCTTCCTATCTGACTGTGATGGGCAGGGAAGACAGCAAGTGGCTGCATAGTACTTAGTTGCTGGCTGGGGTTAAACCATAACAGACAGCTGGAGGCCGTCTTGGACATAGTGATCATGAAATGATAGAGTTTTTGATTGCCAGAGAAGTAAGGAGGAGGGTCAGCAGAACTGCACCTTGGACTTCCAGAGGGCAGACTTTGGCCTGTTTAGGAGACTGATTGACATTGTCCCTTGGAAGGTAGTCCTGAAGGGCAATGGAGTCCAGGAAGGCTGGACATTCTTCAAAGAGGAAATCTTAAAGGCAGAGGAGCAGGCCATCCCCATGTGCCAAAGATGAGCCAGCGGGGAAGACCAGCCTGGCTAAACAGTTTGGGCTGGAGCTCAGGCTGACATACTTAATGCCTTCTTTGCTTCAGTCTTTAATGGTAAGTCCAGTTGTTCTTGGGGTATCCAGCCCTCGAGCTGGAAGACATGGACAGGTAGCAGAATGAAGCCCCCATAATTCAAGGGGAAGTGGTCAGCAACCTTCTACACCACTTAGACACATACAATTCTGTGGGGCCCAGTGGGATCCACCCAAGCATACTGAATCAGCTGGCAAAAATGCTCATCAAAGCCACTGTCCATCATTTATCAGGAGCCCTGGCTCACTGGGGAGGTCCCAGTTGACTGGAAGTCAGTAAATGTGATGCCCATCTGCAGGAAGGGAACTACAGGACTGTCAGTCTAACCTTGGTGCTGGAGAGTTAGCAAGCAGCTCATCCCGAGTGCCATCACACAGCAAGTGCAGGACAACCAGGGAATCAGTCCCAACCAGTATAGCTTGACCAACCTGGTCTCCATCTATGACCAGCTGACCCACTTAATGGAAGTGGGAGAGGCTGTGGATGTTGTCAGCCTGGACTTTAGCAAAGCCTTTGATTTCTCACAGCATTCTCCTGGAGAAACTGGCTGCTCATGGCTTGGATTGGTGCACTGTTCACTGGGTAAAAAACTGGTTGAATGGCTGGTGCCAGAGTGCTACATCCAGCTGGTGGCTGGTCACTAGTGGTTCCCCAGGTCTCAGTATCAGGGCCAGTCCTCTTCAGTGTCTTTATTGGTGATCTGGATGAGGGGCTCGGGTGCACCCTCAGTAAGTTTAGAGATGACACTAAAATGATCAGGAGCATTATCTGCTGGAGGGTAGGAAGGCTCTCCAGAGGGATCTTGACAGGCTGGATTGATGGGCGGAGGACAACTGCATGAGGTCCAATAAGGTGAAATTCAGAGTCCTCACTTTGGTCACAACAACCCCAAGCAGTTCTACATGCTTGGCAGAGAGTGACTGAAAAGCTGCCCAGTGGAAAAGGACCTAGGAGTGCTGGTCGACAGCCAGCTGAATGTGAGCCAGTAGTGTGCCCAGATGGCCAAGAAGATGAAAGGCATCTGGGCTTGTATCAGAAAGAGCGTGACCACCAAGACCAGGGCAGTGATTGTCCCCCTTAACTCAGCACTGGTGAGGCCACACCTTGAAGCCTTTCTTCAGCTTTAGTCCCTCATTGCAAAAAGGACATTGAGGTGCTGGAGTGTGTCCAGAGAAGGGCAATGGAGCTCCTAAAGGGTCTGGATCACAAGTCCTGTGAGGAGTGGTCAAGGGAGCTCTGGTTGTTCAGCTTGGAGAAGAGGAGGCTTAGCGGGGACTTATCACTTTCTACCTGAAAGGAGGTTGTAGACAGGTGTGGGTTGGTCTCTTCTCCCAAATAACAAGTGACAGGACAAGAGGAAATGGCCTCAAGTTGCACCAGTGGAGGTTTAGATTGGATATTAGGGAAAATTTCTCACTGAAAGACTTGTCAAGCACTGGAACAGGCTGCCCAGGGAAGTGATGGATTCACCATCCCTGAAGTATTTAAAAGATGTGTATATGTGACTCTTAGGTATATGGTTTAGCAGTGGTTAATGGTTGGACTTGATGATCTTTTCCATCTTAAAGATCTTTTCCAACCTAAATGATTCATTGATTCTGTGATTTAAAGTTACCTTAACATACCTTTTCTTTATAAAGAGAGAAGTTCCTTACTGCTGATCTTGCTTACAAAAACTGAGGCAAGAAGGCCCAGTGGTTTTTGACAAAGATTTTGAAGCAAAACTACGTACACATTTCATGTTGGAACTCTGGGTAGAGCAGTGCACCTGAATTAGAAAAACATTTTCAGGAAGGAGGAATCAGATCTAGAAAACAATGATGCCTTCACTGGTCTAAGCAAATCTGAGGGATTTGTACATTCAACCAAGGAAAGAAAGGAACAAAACTCTGCCATCCCATCCACAGAAGGGCCACCTTTTTACCAGATTAAAATAATTTTGCATATACTGCAATGCATGGAAGTGCTTGACCACTTGCAAAACTCATTATTTAGTAAAAAAATTCATCACAAAAGGTTATTGCATTCTCAAACACCATGCCATCAATGCCAGCATCTTTAGACAGTAAGAATACGAGCTTCCATCTGGCAGGTGCCATGTGGAGCCCTGGAAATCATATCCAGTTCTTTCACCACGTTAATAAATCCAACAACACTGTACAAGAAAGAAAAGCACCATTCCTGATTGCACTGGGCTGGAACAACTGCAGTCTCTTTCTCTGGGACAAGTGTTTCAATTTTGCTTGGCATAATTGATTTATTTTTAGCTTAAATCATCTATCATATATTTGAAATGAGAGGCCAGAATGCTTTCATTGGAGTCCCTGAAAGGGATTTTGGGATGTGGAAGTTTTCCATTTAAATTTAAAAGGATCTAATGTTATCCAAACTGATGGCTGGGATTGTCCCAACAAGAAAGATCAGGAGAGAAGCACAAAGCTTCTGTAACTCTTTCCTGGTCCTGCTGAGACGTCAATACCTTTAACCAAACACTTTCACCTCTGCTGCTGCATGTCCTCTCAAGTGTTGTCACAACTAATGGCTGGGAGGACAGGAAAACACTATTAGGTGGAAACAGCCTGTGAACAGTATTCATAGGAGTCAGATAACCCCCACGACAGCTAGTCAGGATATTCACCCTGCAAAACAAAGCACAACTCTCTGAGCTAGTGAAGACACAGTTTCATAAACCTAGAGGGCAAACATTTCTCCTTGATCCTGCAACATTTTCTTCCTGGAACCACACGCAGTATTGCACTTCAGTGTGTAAGGTGCAGTAGGTCTGTGCAGTAACTTTTCGTTTTGTGAAAAGTACCTCAGAAACAAATTTGGGGGAATCTGGCTTGGTTACTAGTCCAGGTTTAGAGGCCTCTGTCAGCAGAGTAGACATGTCTTGACATAAGCACCTAAAACCAAAAGTTGAGTAGAAGGTGGCATTTTGAGAAGACATTCCAAACTGACAGAGAAGGACACCAGCGGTAAGGAAAATGCTGAGGATGTTGGAGAAAACTCTTAGAACAGGAAAGGAGTAAAACCTTTTACAGTGCAAGGGCCTAATTCAGGTTAACAAATAAAGCAATTTGCAGTTAAAGGAAAAATGTAGTTCTAGTTATATTTGAAAGTAAAAGTATGACAACATATGCTGAGTCCTAAATGTACTATAATCTATTGTTAAAAACTGTCCAACAGTTTTAAGGAGAACCGGATCAAAAATCTAGAATAATTACCACAAAGCTTGTAGAATACATTTGTGCTGAACTGATAAAATTAATTTGCAACGCTGATAGGGTTTTTTGCAGATACTACGAATATTTGTTTTATTTAATTTATACAGCAATTGCTCTTTAATTTGCAATAAATAAAATTCTAACAAACAAATTAGGAGTTTTATTGTTTCCTAGCAAAGAAGTAGAAAGGAGGCTGTAAGAGGATGATGCCATAACCAATCATGATTTCAATTTTGCATAACCTGGCACTACCTGGCTATGTTTAACCCGAGTATTTTCTTCAGCCAGAGCGAGAAGTATTGGAGCAAGCAGACCTGGGTTTTTTGTGGGTTTTTTTTTTTTTTTTTCTTTTGTCAAGACAGCAGCCCACAGAGCAATCACAAAATGACAGCCTGAAACCTATTTGTTTTGGAATAAAGGACAATGACAAGAAACCTCCGCACTACAGAAGATATCTCATTTATTTAATCAGTTGATTTTAAATTGGTAACATTTGTTAACTTTTTGACTATGTACGCAGCACATTCAGGGTAACTTTACATAACTTGTAGCTTTAAAGTGTTGCTTTCATTACTATCAAAATGCAGTTTGACAAAAAAAAAAAAAAAAAGGAAATAAATACCAGTCAGCATATCTACCATCATAAAATAAAAAATCAGGAATCTAAATAACTGTCTAATAAGGTGTAAAGCTGCTTAAAAGTCAATACAGTGCATTTTTATGAAATCAGAAAGAAGAACCAGATATAATGTAAAAAGCTGCATCTGCTTAAAAATTGTATTTTTAAGGGTTGCAAAATGAGGAGAACCAATCTTTAAACAAAAATCTTTGTCCACCACTTACAATAACCAGTAATTTAAATCAACTGTTCAACCTATATCAAATCAGCAACCTCAGACTTGATATCCACACTTGAAACAAGTTAGAGAAACTGCAGTTTCAGGCAGTAAAATGAAACTCGTTGAGTAAGTTTTAAGACTCTTTAAAAAGCACTCCATACTGAAGAAGCTGGCAGAACACAAGCTGCTTTGGAATTCTTGTTTAGCCCATATATTTCTCAAATTACTGGATAAAAAAGTAAGGATTTCAGAATCCTACATACTAGGTGTATAAATATTTCTGTTATAGGCCCCCCAAAAATTAAGCCATGAACTCTGTATAAGGCTTGCATATGTGACAAAGTTAGGGTGATTCGTCTAAGAAACAGGCAAGAGAGGTCAGCTAAGCAGTGAAATCATCATTATCTGGTGCAAGGGTACTCCCATGTTAACAGGAATATCAGGTTTCTCCTAGAGCCAAAAATACATGGACAGTGAATTTTGCCCAAAACCAGTAATAAAAAATCTTTAGTAAAAAGTTCATATACCACCAATTTAGTTACCTCTGTTTAACTATAATTAGGTGTTCCACAAGGACAGATTTTGTTTCACAATTGTCATAGGTTCATAGAATCAGCTGGGTTGGAAAGGACCTCTAAGATCATCAAGTCCAACCCTTGATCCACTACCACAGTGGTTACTAGACTATGGCACTAAGTGCCACATCCAGTCTCATCTTAAAAACCTCCAGGGATGGAGAATCCACCACCTCCCTGGGCAGACCATTGCAATGGCTGATTACCCTCTCTGTAAAGAACCTAAACCTCCCCTGGCACAGCTTAAGGCCATGCCCTCTTGTCTTACTGCTGGTTGCCTGGGAGAAGAGACAACTCCCACCTGGCTACAACCTCCTTTCAGGTAGTCACAGAGAGTGATGAGGTCTCCCCTGAGCCTTCTCTTCTCCAGGCTAAACAACCCCAGCTCCCTCAGCCTCTCCTCATAGGACTTGTGCTCAAGTCCCTTCACCAGCCTGGTTGCTCTTCTCTGGACCTGCTCCAGCACCTCAATATCCTTCCTGAACTGAGGGGCCCAGAACTGGATACAGTACTCAAGGTGCAGCATAACTAGTGCTTAGTACAGGGGCAGAATCACTTCCCTAGTCCTGATGGCCACACTGTTCCTGATCCAGGCCAGGATGCCATTGGCCTTCTTGCCCACCTGAGCACACTGCTGGCTCATGTTCAGCTTCCTGTCAATCCAAACTCCCAGGTCCCTTTCTGCCTGGCTGCTCTCCAGCCACTCTGTGCCCAGCCTGTAGCACTGCAGGGGGTTGTTCTGGCCAAAGTGCAGGACCCGGCACTTGGCCTTGTTGAACCTCATCCCGTCGGAAACAGCCCAACTCTCCAGTCTGTCCAGATCCCTCTGCAGAGCCCTCCTGTCTTCCCGCTGATCGAGGA
>VXAY01000707.1:0-13186 GCA_013399855.1 Oxyruncus cristatus | reverse complement strand
GGGTGAGTTTTTTTGCCTCTATTCGGGAAACGGCAGTCACTTCACTTCTGCCCTGACTGAGGGAGAGTGCGTGTGTGGACGGGTCCGATGTTCACTTTGTTTTCGGCCTGGTCACCTGGCTGCTTCTGGCCCCGGTTTGTCTCTGTTTTCCTGCGCCCTGTTCTGCCCCCAGCCCAGACCTACTCGGATTTCATCAGAGAGGCTTCACCCTTCTGCAGAGGAACCTTTTTGGGGAGAAGGTCGCCTTTTCCCTCCTCCGCTCAAGTGTTGGCAGTGTCTTGTGCCCATCAACAAAAGGGGGGAAATCCCAGCCAGAGCCAGCCTCAGACAGCGTGAATTAGTGGGAAGAACCCCCTTTTCCCTTCCCCTTCTCGGTGGGGGGAAATCTCCATTGCGGCTTCTCGCAGGCACCGGGGCCCCATGCGCTGACCGCCAGCGCCCAACAACACCCCCTGCTGATCGTGGTTAGAATTGTGCCAGAAGGCAAAAAGTACTGAACTGCGGGTTTTTTGTAGGGAACTTTGTGTGCGAAATTATTGTTCAGTTGTTTGTGTTCTTCTGTTGTTCTGCCAATACACACATATCCTTTAATAAATGGCTGATATTTTTTTCTTTCTCCATACTTCCTCAATTGGAGTCTCTTAAATTTTGGATTTACAATTGCTTGGAGGGAGGAGCTTGGTCTTCCTTGTAACTTATCCTCCTTAGCAAACACTTCAGTCTCATTTAACTCAGACAATACAAATGGATTTTGAAACTATTGAGAGAACAAATAGTTACAGTAATGATTTGTGAAACAGCATCAACAGAACTTCAAGCACAGGCTGAATTCCTTCATTTACTCCTCAGCACACGATGAGGGTTTCCAGGACTACCCATCTTTTTTTAATCTTCTAAAAAAAGATACTTAGGGAACATCAGCTGTATCACCTTTGAGAAGGGGCACTAAGTTGGTCACAGGGCTGTAGCATCTCTCTTGGGAAGACAGGTTGAGAGAGTCACGGTTCAGCCTGAAGACGAGAAGGCTCCAGCAAGACCTTAGAGCACCTTCCAGGACCTAAACGAGGCCTACAAAAAGTCTGGAGAGAGACTTTACAAAGGATGTAGTGACAGGACAAGGGGGAATGGCTTCAAACTGAAAGAGAGTAGGATTAGATGAAATATTATAGCAAGAAAATCTTTACTTTTAAGGTGATGAGGCACTGGCACAGGTTGCCCAAAGAAGTTGTGGCTGCTCCATCACTGGAAGTGTTCAAGGCCAGGTTGGATGAGGTTTGGAGCAACCTGGTCTAGAGGAAGGTGTCCCTGCTCATAGCAGGGTGTTGGAACTAGATTATCCTTGAGGTCACAAACCATTCTATGATTCTATGACCCTGACAGCGTATTACAGGATTGTATTTTTTAGTCAAACACTAAATTAAGGATAATTCTGAAACAATCTTGGCCATGGACATATAGAGGCACAGCTCAAGGCAAAATACACCATGATAGTCAAAACACAAATAAAAGAAGGTGTGTAGATGAAAGCAACTGAAAAGATGAATGGCAACTAGAGAAAGAACGGAAAAAGGCAACCTTCCTCCTCCTGATTTCCCCACCCTTTACTTCTGCTCTTCTGAAGGCATTCTCCAATCAGTGGATTATAGGACTTATTTTAAAATTCAAACAGAAACTAAGACTTTTGTTCCAAGTAATATGACTTAAGTATCTTCATTTAAATATTCCATTTTAAGGGTTGAGCTATGTAAGTATTCTTCAGGTGAAGAATAATTCCTGAAGAATAATTCCTTCTGAACCAGCCCTAGCTACTCTATTGCCTCCTATTAAGACCTGAAATTAAAGCAAAGGCTAATGCTGTCAATACACATCAAATATTTCCCAGTACACCTGCAGAGGTCACAGCCTTGGGACCAACTGCCATACCTAACCCACATGGTTGCTATCCATGACTTAAACAAGTACCCAAAGCACATTCATTTCACAGGTCCTTCCTGCCTGAAAAGAACTACATCTCAGGCAGTATTCACAAAATAAAAATACTAATAATCAAAGCCTAGTACTTTTCTGGAATTGCGATTAGAGTGGCAATGGGGTAATATTAATAATCAACCTACACCCCAAAAAACAACTTACAATTAATATATTACAAACTGAGTTTAACATATCAAAAGTTGAGAAATATACGGCTTCAAGAGAGTCACAGCCTATCAGTATAAAGGAAGAATATAAAACTATTTTATTGACCACTGTTCACCAGTATTTACAATAAAGTAAACAATATACAGTTTGATAACATTCAAATTACTACAAAGTTAGTTTTCACCTAGTCTTCTGAAGACCAAGCGATCCCAAATACTAAAAAGAATGACCCTACAGGTTTAAAGGGCTAGGTTTGGGTAAAGAAGATACATGCACATCAACAGTATAGAAGACTACAAAACATCTGTGAGTTTGTTTAGACATTCATTATGATCCTGTAATAACTATGGAAGTTTATTCATGTTTTATAAAAGCTTTTACCTAATATGGAGGAAGTAGTAGTATCAAATGCTCTCTTGTGATAAATGAAACAAGTTGCAGAAAGCTTTTATTTACTTGCTGTTGATGCAAAACATACTACTTCAAAAAAATATCAAATTCGAAACTTGTTAGAATGTATGCTTCTCACATTGCTAATAAATCGAACTTCAGGTTTTAATATTCTTATATATAAAAAAAGCAACGCAAACAATTATTGTGCTTCATCTTCTGGGCACGAATGCCAAGTTAGTCGTTCTTCATAAAAAGCGATTACGATCTGAGGACATTTCACATTAGCTTCTTTGGCCAGCACCAGATCTGCTTCATCAGAGTCCTTCCTGATGTAGAAGAGAGTGGGATTTAAGAAAAAGCATAATCATTATTTCAAAATATTTAGCAGCTCTTGATAAGTCTTCAGTTTTAAAAGAATGTCAGCTAGAAATCAGTTTCCAGTATACCCTTCACTACAGCTACCAAGAATTTCCATGCTAATGGTAATGACAGGGTTGCATAGCTCCATCTTCCTTCCCTTCCCATATTTTTTCTGTTTGAAATGAAAACGCTTTTCAAAGGGAACCAATTATATGGTTCCATGCTGCAGCATGTAATGAAATAAGTAAAATTTGGTTAATTTTGTCTTTTAAAGACTTATCAAAACTTTAAAGTGAGACTTGAAAATTAATAGCATCAGTCTTAAGAGGTGGTACTTACATCCAAATTATATTTACTGTTTATGCAAGTAAGTTCCTGTATTCATATTGCTATTCTTGATGTTGTGTTGGGATAACAAACGTTCCAGTCTGACATGCTTCAGATTCCATTCTGAAGTGCATGCTGCCTTTACGAGTCAGCTTTGCGCATACATACTCATATCTATGCATGTTACCTATGACCAATTATGAAAAACTAATCAACTGCAATGGAACTAAATAAAAAAAAAAAAGATTCTTTTTGTCTGTCCTCTCTGTCTGATTTTGCCAATTATCACTACAGAAATTCAAATACTCATGATCTTTGTTTTGCAACTCTTCTAAGTTTCACAAAAAATTTATAGGAAATTTGGAAAGCTGGAAGGGAGACAATCTTCTAAAGCACTAATCTGCAGCAGTCTGGGCACATCACATGACAAATCATGTCTCTGGAGACCACTCTGTTTGACTCCATTCAGAAAATCACGTCCTTCTCAAAGGTTGTGGAAAGCTATCCTTCTTATCCCACCACTTAAAGAAATCCGACCCCTAGCAGATGTCAGTTCAATCTCCTGATTTCTCAACTGCTGGAAAGTACTTATTTTATCCCATTTGTTCAAAATCCTTCTGTCAACACCATGTCACCTACCCTCCCAACAACACAAACTCCCCACGTCACTTTCCCTTCTTACTAGCCCATAATGACAAGCCTCTCCGTATTGTTTATTCTTCATTTCCACCTCTGCTTCCTCTACTACTTGCTTCCAATTCCAGTTTGCTGCACGCAGAATAGCTGGCACCATGGTTGGTTAAATGGTTGGCTATCCAGCAGCTTGCTTCTGCTTATTGAAACATGTAAAGCTATATTCCTGCATGCCATTCCCTCAGCAAGAGCATTGCAAAGATCCAGTTTTTCCATACAAATGCCAATTTTCCTTTATTTTATAAGAAATTACATTTCAAATTTCTACTTCTGTAAAACTAAACTAACTGAAATGAAAGGTATTTTGGGTTTTGAAGGAAGGGGGATTAAGTACTAATTGAATATGAAAGGCTTGCTTTTCTAAGAATATAAGCTGAATGAGACCACCAGCTTCTCCATCTTACTCCAGCAATGAAGTTGTCTCATGAGCCTAAGTGCAACTGCTGCCCTCTCGTAACATGGACAAGAACTGTGGATGTAAGACTTACCATTTCATGAGGAACATAAGCTCTCCACTGCTATCCGTAGCCCCAATTATCCGCTCAGGATCAAGACCCCTTGCAAACCCTCTTGGTTTATCAACCTATTGATTAAGTTAGAATATAGTTACCTAGTTTATGATGAAATTCTATTTTGACGCTAGACGTGTACATTTTTGTACATACTTATATGTGAGTGTGTATCAGAACAAAAAAATATAGTCTTAAAAAAACATCAAATCTATACACAAATATTATTGTCTGAATAGGACACTGATTTTTTCATGACTGATCTTCAGGCCAAGTCATTTAGGGTCGTAACAATGAAGAATTTTACATCCATGTTTCCAGCATTTATTTCTGAAAACACAACAGATAGAACAAGTGTTCTAAAATCATCACAGCACAGAAACAAACAAGCACGGTCAGTAAAAGCAACAAAAGCAGCAAAGCAAAGACGCACGCCTGGAAGTGGGAAAACCGCATCCTTTTCAGCAAAACAACAGGCTTAGGCTGGCTTAAGCGAACAGTGAAGCTCTTGAGGAACACCTCAACTCTTCTTGGCTCACTGAGACCACACTGGTGACAAGAAATATCACAACTCTTTTCTGTATTAGCTCCTTTAGAGGTTCGCAGTACCCTTTTAGAGACAGTGGCCACTGCTGTACCAGATGAAGCCACACAACTGACTCCATATAGAAAGTAAAATACTCTTTGTACTATTCATCAACTATTCCTTCTGATACCTTCCAGCC
Organism: Oxyruncus cristatus; assembly: GCA_013399855.1. Classification (NCBI taxonomy): domain Eukaryota; kingdom Metazoa; phylum Chordata; class Aves; order Passeriformes; family Cotingidae; genus Oxyruncus; species Oxyruncus cristatus. Next base: position 8,040 of record VXAY01000707.1, on the reverse strand, counting down.
CTTTTGACAGTAACCACACATCTAAGAGCTGTCTTCATACATGAAAATGGTTGTCAATACCAGCAGTTTCAAACTGCCAGTCTGAAAGTATACTGACAAAAATGTAAACTACTGAACGCCTTACCACATGTGCATTGTTTTGTACTTAGCAGCACTAAATGTGTCACGTTGTTCACTCATTTGTATTGCAGAAAAAATCCACACTCAGAAAAGGCAGGCTTTCTGCAGGCACCCTTTCTACTCTCTCTCCACCATTGTGTCTGGTCCTGATCTAAGTAACTGACTGGTCTTTACATTTTGCCATCTTGAGACTCACCTATTCAAAATCATATGCTAAAGACAAAAGCCAAACATCTTAGACCTTTTGCTCTAATACAAACTGATCACTTAACACCATTAATTAATAACTCTTAACCAGACTTATTTTCAGTTATTCAGTAAGCATCATGGGACAATGCAGGAACTTTTAATCATCATGTCACTCAATCATCTTTTACCTACCAATTGGACAGTCTCATTAACCACAGTGAATGTACACCCTTTTCAAACCACAGTTCCAGATATTGTGAAATTTTTACACTTTTCAATCAGTGTTCAGTCTCATTCTCAAAGTCACAATAGATTTTTTTGGGGATGGAGAGGTAGGGAAGAAATGTAGGGGGGAAAAAAGCTTAGCACATGAACATATACTTACAGAATCACGCTTTTTCTTTGATTTACTATCATCAGATTCGCTATCTGACAAAGATTTTCTTTTGGCACCGTCTGTTTTTTCTTTACCAGCTTTCTGAGAGTTCAGAAAAGCTTCAATTAGCTCTGGACAATCTAAGTTCTCTTCAGGTTCCCATGTGTTGTCAGCACTGAAACATACATACATTTATGTAAAACTAGCCACATGGCTCCCCCTAATTTAAGCAAGTGAATTTTGTCTCATTATATAAGGCAGGTTTCTTAAACCCTAAGGATGTTTATTGTACCATCTTTAGTAGTCTTCATGTACTGCAATTGATGACTGAAAGAAGTATGCTCGAACAGCACTGAAAAACAATGTTCCTAAACAAAAGATAGCACAATCAGCAGCTCTATTAACTCCTCTGTTCTCAGTGGGATCATGAGAGTTATAACAAGCAATTCCCACTCTACGAAAACCTATCTGCCCACTTGCACTGACGCTTCCATGGTTCCTCTAAAGACTGTCCATGCAAACAAACCATACGATACAAGCACTAAGATATACTGACAGGGAAGAAGGTGTACACAACACCTGTTACAAATAACTTAAGTATATATATATATATAAGCTTCCAGATACCAGGAACACTCTCTGCAGTTGTCTCTGAGAACTGAGCGCAACTACACCTAGAAATATCTTCCTCCTTCAGTTGACTACAGGAGGGAACAAAGGTGGGTAGAGCTTGGCACTGTATATGTTTCAGTGAGTGTGCATATTGTTAACTAAAATTTTAACAAGCCCATGAATTTTCCCTGCAACAACTAAGCACCTCATCAGAAGTACTCACGCACAAATACTGCCACAGTGCTACTGCAAAAGCAGGATACCAACTTTTAATAAATTATTTTCCATTACTATAACAAGTTCAAATCAGACTCTCAATTACCAAACACGTGTTTTGCTTTTATATATTCATCATGACACACATTTCAGGTGCCAGAGAGCACAATGTTGCAATGCAATCATTTTGAGAGGTATGCAACAACAGTTAATGTCACTGCATACGCAACCACTTATGCTCATATGCTGGGTGCATCACCTTTTCGCAGCTAGTAAAACAAGCTGCCATGAAGTGTCACTGGAAGGAGAGAAGAGGCACAAATGCATTCCTTCTTAAACAATCAACTTCATAAGTCCACAGTAAAGTTCTCGGGTACATATGTAAGTCCTCAGAAAGACACTCAAAAGATTCCTTTTGGGTATGTCTAATGGAGGTAACCGTGCCACAGAATTCCTTAGGCAAATTTAGTTAATTTGAGAGCAGTTCAGGAAAATGAATAATAAGCAAACTATCTGCTTCAAATTCACTGCTTCAGAGCTGCCTACAGTTTAAATCCCTGCATAATTTCTTACTCAGAAGCAACATTCATTCCATATGTAACAACTGTCATTCTAGTTTTACTTGACAGATCCTCACAGAACCTCTATCAGAGAACTGCGGTAAAAGAAAAACCACTAAAGACTTGGTTAAAGTCCTCGACTATTTTATGTAGCATAAACACTGAGCTAGATCATCTTCTATTTTATCTTCAGACTTGACTGTCCCACCTTAATATGCATTTATGGATGTCTTTCCCTTGAGGTTCTTTAAAGTGGATCCCCATCACCCAATCTCCTCTCTGTTATTTCAAATAAATGGTTCGTGTTTATCATCCCATCAGAAAAAAAAAAAAAAAAAAAAAAAGGTAATGCCTTACTCTGTAAATCCTTTCCACTTTAAGAAGTATTCCACCTTTCCATTTTGAACACGTCTGTCCAGGACCTTCTCCACAACAAATTCTTCAGACTCTGCCTCTTCAACTTTTTTACCTTTGCCATTCTGTTTCTTTCCCATTTTGTGCTACAAAAGAAATTCAGAATGACATTATTAATTCTTTTGCTTTATACAGTTACTTCACTGGCCAAATCCAACTTTGCTCAGTAAACAGCAACGAATCATGTACTTATTAACACTAAAGCCAGAAGCTCAGACTCCTTTTACGTTAGTGCATGTGGTCAGGTAACCTGAGCAAGACATGTTAATGTTTTGGGTTTTTTTTTCAGTTGCTTAATGAGACACCCAACACCAGTTTTTAAAAAGATTAAATTTTTTGTCCACATACTCAGTGACTATACTCCCCTTATAAATTTAACTCTCAGCGCTACATGCTCAAAAAATTATGAAGCTTCTAAAATTTAACTTTATGCCTGTGAAAAGGCAGAGGGCAAGGCAGAAATGAAGAAAAGAAATAAGGAAACTGTGAAAATGCATAAAATAGAAAAGGGATGGTACTCAAAAAAAGGTGGTTACTACCTGTTCCAAAAAACCAAGGAGAAACTGATGGCAGTGAAGTTTATGGTGTAGTGCTACAATAATCAAAATACTCAACAATAACCCATAACTATTGAACAGGAGACATGCTAGGAGCATTCCATTACTGCAGTTTCTTCCCATTCTTAGCCATGCACCTATGTAATTTACAGAGGTGTCACAAAGGTGCATAAATTTAAGACTGCTACCCTTAAGTACAGCACTTAACACGTAAATGAAATGTTGCTAACTTAAAAAACTTTGTTTCAAGCTTACATTCGATACTTCAAATAATATTAAGTTCTTAAAATAAATATTACATCCACATCATCCTCAAGGCATTCCCAGTTTAATAAGGCACAATCAAATCACAGTAGAAGGACACATTTCAGAATTTCCTTGTTTGTAATCTCAAAAAGGCTGAATGTCACGTTTCTGGAGGACTGGCAGACCAAAATCATTCTCCTTGCCATTTTGGACTGCACCTTATAAGGAAATGGTTAAAGCTGCAACCATAAATTTTTAAGGTCTTAAAACATATAGTCATGCAGCACCCTAAATCAAAGAGGACAGAACTAATTCCTCACTAAAGCACTTTCTATAAAATAGAAAGCAGACAAGCAAAAATCACAAAGCACTTTATTTGCTTGATGGCCTGCCTCTATTCCTCTCTATAATTATTGTGGGTTAGTTTGAGGACATTGCAATTTTGAAATTTTCAATTTTTTAGACTTAGTTGAATTTTATCTTGATGTGGTGAAAGGTAAAAAAAAAAAAAAAAAAATATGTTAGACATAAAAAAACTGTCTCATTTTTGTAAACTGAAGATTTGAAGATGATTCGCTTTGCCAAAGCCCTGTGGTCGTACCCCTTATTTTTCATGATTAATTTTTTCCCTTCCTCCCTCTGTCCCCAAAATAGCTTTACTTGGGGTTAGCAGCCAATAAATTGAAGGTGCAAACAACAAAGAGGAGAAAAAGTTTCTAGTTTCTCATTCAAACAGCAAGTTTCTGTATAGATTATACCTCACATGGCAATTGTTTTGATTTGGAAGCATAGAAGAGAGATTATCTAGAACAGAGTATGTATTTCCAATTACATTTTAACTGCCTGTATATCCCAGGTGTATTTTGACCACAGCATTCATGTCTGAAAAGTGTCAACTTAAGCACACTGGCTTTTTTTTTTGCCTCCACAGGAAAAAGAATGCAAGACTGAAATTGAAGGGAAATAAAACATGAAGACGTCCAATGCTTCTATGAAGGCAGCTTCTTTAAAGAAATGGAAATGTGAAAAAGAGAAAGGGGTAGAGATGAAGAAAAGAAACAATAAAAGCAGCAGAGGGAAAAACAACAACACAGTAAAAGACAGACTCACTATACCATAGTAATAACATTATAATTACTGGTGATGAGGCAAGCAGGCTACAAGTGGGGAACATCTCCATCTGTATTCTCCGTTGGACTAAAATTCTTTGATTCAATGGAAGATTGTTTTCTGGTACTCTTTTCGGCTTCACTAATTCTTGTCACTTAAAGATCAATGTTTTGGATTTCTGTATCAAAGCAACAATTTTTTTTTTTATTTTCTAAGATTTAAGTATCTTAAGTATCTTCCACAGAAGAAAATTAATGTCATGGGGGTCTGTATTTTTTTCTTGAAATGCAGTAAGAAATAACAAAATCAAGACTTAAATAGCCTTAAATATAAAAGATTTAATTGGGTCTTGTGCATCAGCACTGCTCTCCAAACTCTTGAACCTATTAAAATAATACTTGATTGTAGAGCCTGCAGAAATACTGAACATGTTAAAAAAGCTGTACATTCTGAGATTATACATGCCCATGCAAATCTCAGCCCACAAGTGAATGCGATACCTGACTGAAGTTAAAGGGTACTGAATGTCCACTAGGCCCCTGAATCTCCCTTCTCTAGAGTTGTATGTTATAAGCTGTAACTTGGGCACTTGACACTGAAGGCTTGTCTATGGCTTGTTTCCCTTTCTGCATTCAGAAGTCATATGTGAGAGATGCAGAGCTATGGATAACCACTCTTTCTTTTAGGGGCAAGGGTAAAACACTGGTGTAGGGTTTTAATATACAAGAGGTAAGAAACCAGAATTACAGCTCTAGGGCTACCCTATCCCTTAATACATTTAGGTTTTGCATGCAAATACACAATGAAGCAGAATTAGTTACGGTTCCCATGGGAACCATAACTGATTTTTCTGACCCATGCAGCAAAATTCTTAACATCAAAAGATTAAAAATTCTGCATTCATATATTTTTTCCTCTCTTTGAGGCACCCACTCCCCGGGCTGGCTAACTCCTTCTCTTCCTCAAGTTAGTGGTCAATCAATTATAAACAGAAAGTTCAGACATTCACCTTGGTGAATCTTTTAAAACAGCTTGTTATCATACAACATAGAGGAAGCACCCGATTGCACCTCTAAGCCAGGAGTTAATACAAGCTTTTAACGTATCTCAAGCTGAGTGAACTAGTAATCATTTCAGTAAATTTAAGAACAGCCTTTTGAGTGTGTTATAAACCGGTTCTTCTGCTATCCAAATTTTGAATTGTGCACATGTATTTTTTGCTTACTTCCCCACCTCAAACTCAGATGTATCTCACACTATACTTTTTCAGTACTGTTTTTCACAAAACTATTTATCTTTATTAGTTGAATGGCAACCAGCAACCAACTGTCCATATTTTAATGTCAAGCAAAGCTTTACAGGACTTCAGATCCATGAATGCATCATTAAAATGGTCCAGGAAGGGTTGACATCTGATAATCTCTGCTCCTATGAAATTCAAAGAAACTGTTATTTGTTAAAAATCATTTCAAAAGGCATCTTAACTATGCCACATCATTTCTCAATAATGTTACTTTCCATCTGTAAAGACTGCCTTTTCTCAGGCAATTAGTTTTCTCCAAATACACTGGGAGAAATTAAATCAGTACATGATTCCGATTTTATTTTTTACATGTATGATGAATTACATGGTGTGCTGAAAGGAAGCTAAAAAAATCCTTAGTGTTTTCTACTCTAGGACAGATGAAATAGTACAGAGTCCTTTCACACTTCTTTCCCAACAAGACTCTTTAGAAATGGCAGGTTTATTAAAGCCAAAGACAATGTCCTTTCTAGTAGCCTTACTTTCTGGATCTGAAATTTTGGTCAGAATAATGCTGGGGAGGGGAGATGTGGATGTATCTTTTAAATGGAGATGCCAAGTTATAGGTTTGAAGAAAAATATGTTGATTAAATCCTTATATACTTTAGGTGTGCATGAACTTACCAATGTAGTTTTATTGGAGGCCATTTTTATTGCAGACTTGCAGAGCTTTTACTAGAAAAATGCATGACAATTAAAAGGAAGTTTGCATAACTCAAAGAAAGGCATCCCAAGACAAACATGGTCCTTGTTCCAACCCCCATGTATTCACTGCATAAAACATTTCTTATACGGATTAAATCCAGAACAAAAAGTAGGTTACTACTTTGTCTGGCATAACGCAGTAACACACCATTACACTAGCCAGGATAAACGATACTGACAAGGTGGTAGACAGGGTTAAAAAAGGTTTTTCCCAAGGCCTTCAAAGGCTCAGAGATATTTCTAGGGAAAAGGGGGAGGACCATCAGGGATGCTTATTTCCTTAAACCCAACAGAACAGGAGTTCAGATTCTAGCAGTTGGAGATATACCTAAGGTATATTAACTGCGAATCTGGTGGGGAACAGCTACATATCTGTAGTGTAATGAATCACCCATTACTCTTACACGGTAGCAAATGCTTATAAACAGCAAATATTTATCTTAATGCAACCATAACGTTGCCTTCTAATTCTCACGTTTGCAAGAATTAAGGTCCTAGAGCAATATTAACTCAGCTAAGCCATACATTCTACATATTTAACCTATGCAAATGATGTTGAACGCAATTCATCCCCTTTTCCATGTCATTTCTCATACCGACCAGATCCTTAGGCATGTATTGTCCCCACCCCGCTGCGAGCTATAGAACTGTTAGAATTCCCCATTTGCCTGGGCAAAGCAAAAGAGAAAAGTCCTTCAAGGCCAGAATACCTCCCGGACTAAGTAATCCCGCCCAGTCCTCCCCTGACAGGGGAGGTGGATTTTGGCAGCCACATAGGTGGTGGGGTAGGCGAGGTGGGCGAAGGGCAGGGGCCAGGGCCCCAGCGCGAAGAGTCTTGCCTTGTGTCCCCCCTCTTAAAAGGCAGGAGAAAGGGGAAAAACCCCCAACAAAACCAGTAACAAATCCCCCGTCAGAAAACAGCCCTGCGGAGGCCTGCTGGGGGCGGCTGCACCTCGGGCCTGTGGCGGGCGAACATGAGGCCAGCGGGGCCGCCCCGAGCGAGGTAACGGGGCCGGGAGGGGACCCCGGGCAGCTCCGGTTCCCGCCACCAGGGCCCCTTCCAACGCCGTCCCCTTGCCCCAGCCCCGCCACGTTTCTCCCGGGCCCGACTAGGACGCAGGGACGGCCGCGGGCCGGCTTTGTCTGCCGCGCTGGTGCCGCTGCCTCCGCCCCCGGCGCTGCCCTCCTTCCCCGCGGCGGCAGCGCCCGGGGCTCCGGGGGCCTCCCTCCCCTCCTCCCTCCTTCTCTCTCTCCCTCGCCATGCGGGCGCCGGGGCCGCAACCCCCCGGCAGCCCCGCTCCGCCCGCCACCCCCCACCGCCAAGGAAGCGGGGGTGTGGGGGAGGTGAGTGGGCTGCGCTCCGCATCTCCCCGCGACGGCCCGCAGCAAGCCGTAGAGGGAAGAGGAATCAGGGAAGAGGACACAGGAGCGGGTGGGGTGGAAGGAGGCGGCTGCAGCAAGAGAAAATAGGGAGAGAGAGAGAAGGATACAGACTTCAATGGTGCCCAGCCGCTTGGGTCTCCCGTCTCCTCCTCGCTCCCGCCCTGCGCGCACTGAGCGGCGGCGGCAGCAACAGCGACATCCGCGGGGGGCTGAGGCAGCGGGTGGGGGCAGGGAGGGAAGGAGGGAGGG
>VXAY01000703.1:343756-368916 GCA_013399855.1 Oxyruncus cristatus | reverse complement strand
TCCAGGCAGAACAGAGCATTCCGTACCAATGAGAGCTGGGGAGAGATAACCAGTGATTAGAAGGCTCAGAAGAAATGAGGTTTTTTGACTTATTAAGTGCACATCATTCCACTGATCTTTCAGGAGGGGCCTGCCAGAATGACGTCTAAAAACGAGTAGGGTACAATGTGTTTCAGAAATAAGAAATCGACAGCGCATAATTCTTATATCACAGGGCTCAAAAACCAAGTCATTTTTCCAGTCTGGATCAAATACTGGTCATACTGTGTCCTGGACTAACACAACACAATTGACCCAAGTTAGGATGCAGGTACGTACAGTTACAGGCAGAGGAACTTCCAGCAACGCAATAGTGATGTAGGCTGTCAGCGAGACCTCGTTGTCTACTCCACCCTGTAGGGAAACACAAATGTAGATGCTGACCCCACCATCTTCAGTCTTATCTCCCACTCCAGTGGGCATACACTGTTCTGCATTGTAGAGCCTTAGCTTTCCCCCTTCCTTTGGCAGCTGATGTGGAGGTATTGATTCCACTGATTAGTGCAGGTTGGTGATCATATAGAACGGCACATGGCTACCTCCCTAGTGTTTGCCATTGACATGGCAATATCCCACCTGCCTGCACTTTCAAGAAGCTCAACTGCACCCACCTCATATAAAGTTCTAGACTCATGAAGTAATGACCAGGCAGACACGTCACCTTCATGGCATTGTTCAGGAGTGTCCCAGAACTGCGGAAACAGCCATTATCCATCTGTTTGTAGGACAGCCAGACGAAAGCATCCTGGATGTGCTTCTCATCTATGAAGACATGATGCCGAGCCTGGGCAAAGGCCTTGAGAACAAAGGCTGTGAGCCTGAAAGGGAGAAAGAGAAAGGGCCTGAGCAAGCCTTTGCCCATCTCAAGTAACAGGGTTCACGTGCACATCATCCATCTGGAGATAGGCAAGAAGGCCTGGAGAACTGTGGACCAGTTATTCAAACCTCATGTATTTTGTATCCTCACCTCAAAATATACTGTCAAAAAACTTCTTTCCACCTTGATTTTTGTCCCTCTCTAGGCTCATAAAACCCTGTGATCCATTTGTGTTATGGTTACAGTTTGAAGGACAATGATCATTCATCTGCATCTAAAAAAATCCCTCTTTGAAAAATGCAGGGAATTGCATGCCAATTAGTTAAATAGCTGCATAAAAGTAGTACTCATAATTACAGGGAAGAATAATTAAATTCCTGCTAGCTCATGGTCTGCTGGTCTACAAATAGCATTTCCTATTTATGTCAGGCAGTATTCATTATAAATATGTGAGTGAGAAAGAGGAGCATATAGGAAAGGCATAGGTGACATTGAAATCTCACCAGGTATTCCCTGTTTGGCCATAACGTGGTCCAAAGGTACTGTAAGACCCATCTGTGTGCTTGTAGTTCAGCTGCCTCTGATAACCTGCAATGGAGAGTTAAAGCAAGATTCAGATGCCGGAAAGAGTCTGCTGAGAGATGGGGAAACAGAAAAACAGCTATATCAGCAAAGGCAGGTGAGAGAGGAGTAGGTCAGTCCTCCTAGCCAGTACAAAGCACTGGCATATCCCCAGCTCCATGCATTGCTTGTACCGCATGAGGAAAAGCAATACCTGCCTTTCTTCAGAAGGAAAGCAGGACATATTAATGACAATCAATAAGTCGCTGTAATAGGTCACCTCACAACCCTGTACTGCATTGCCACCAATGAGAAAAGTGGGTGCAATGATCAGGTACCGTAATGTGTAAGCAACAGAGAATAATCAAGGGAAAAGCAGTGGAGGGTTTTCTCAGGCATACAGCAGAGACCACCTGTGTATGAGAGAAGCTCTCTTTCCACATCTGGCCAACATTTGACAAACCCACCCCAGGCAGGATCTGGAAGAAAGCCAAAGCAGAAGAAAAAGCCGCGTCCCATCTCACCGCTCACTAAGTATCCAGTGGCCTTGGATTTAACCTCCTCGCTCAGCTGCCCTGTCTTGTTCAGATAGTTCAGGACATAGATGTTGGGTGCAAACAGGACCATGTTCTGCTCTCCACAGCCAAATGGCATCTGGAGGAGCTGGTGCAGGTTCTGCATGGCAGTGCCCATGATGTCACCTGGGGAGTAGGAGATACCAGAGGGATGTTTAAAATACTTAGGGCTGGCTATCAGAATAAGAGGAAGCTGAATGAGAGAAGCAGGAGATATCAGAGGAGGTATCAGAGAAGATATCAGAGAAGATATCAGAGAAGAACAAAAGACAATTTGGATTGATAAGAATCCTGGAACAAAACACAGAACAGCAAAGGAAAAGAGGGAAATAGGATTAAGGTTAGGGCATTGTGAGAACACTGAGAAACAGGGCATGCTGAAAGGGGAAAAGGAAGAGCATAACTGGAAGGGAAAGTAGTCAGGATAGAAGAGATTAAAGACAAGAGTGAGCTATGCTAGAATCCAGAAGAAAAAGCTGAGAGGTAGAAGGCCAACACAAAGGGGCAGAAACAGCACATGGTTCTTCTGCTAAGCTGTTCACTCACCCAGCACTGAGAAATATGCTCTGCCTGAGTCTTGTACCACATTTGTGGGTAGCAACAGAGAAAACTTCTCTTTCACAGGCACTCCTGAGAAAGAAACAAGACCCAAGCAGCTTCAGTGCAGTTCCAAGAAATGCCTAATGGAAGGGGAGGAGGCCTCTGTGAAACATTTCCTATCAGAAATGCCCTGACTTCAATAACTTCATACTTTCCTGGCAATAAAATGATCTCTGCATGAAACCACTCCCAAGCACCTTTAGTTGCTGTAAATTGTGTGTCTACAGCTTTTTCTTGGCTGCACTAGAAAACAAGAGACAGCATTTGAGACTCCAATGTCAGCACTCAAGAGAACAGGGATGCAAACATTCATCCTAAATCTGTCCTAGCTCCCTATCATGCTTAAGCAGCATGGTCCATTCTTTAGGACTTTCTTCTGTCTTATGTCTCAGACTCCCAACTAACGGGACATGTTTTGATTACACAAAAATATCAGACTATCTAGAATATAATAGAAGCAGGCCTCCTCCAGGCACATCCCACCCATCAAAGCACACGGGAACAAATGGAAAGAGTGGGAAAAGTGGGCTTTACCTTTTACACAGAGCAGAGAATTCTGGGTTGTTTCCTTCTCAACTCCTTCCGGCTTGGGTAGGATGAAGGAAAACAAGAGATGTGAAAAGTTAGTGAGACAGGAAATACAGACAGACAGGAATCCTTAATAATGACAGAGAGATAAATAAAAAGAAAAATGAGGGAACTGAAGAAGGAGAAGCGGTCACAAACATTCCCTGAAATACAGAGCTCTGAAATAATAATCTAAGCAAAGAAAAGAAATATGATCCTAAATGACTGGTGTTGTGTGTGGAGGGAGGACATAAAAAGGAGACAAGAACACTGCAGGACTATCACATGGATGACCTGTAACTATTTTACTCAATGAGAAACACTTAACATCCTTGTAACCGACTGAAGGATTACAGAGAGCTGTCCTGAAGAGATGTCTGCAGTGCTGCTTACCATGATGCTTTAGATGCTTTAAGGGAAAAAAAAAATGTGTATGCCAATAATAGAAAGGGAAGATGTTGTACACTGTAATATCTGAGGCCACTACTGGTAGTATACAACACAGTGGGCAAACATTAGGGAATTTTATGATACAGAGAAAAGCTGAGCATAGAATCTACCTGCCAGACTACCACACTCAGTGTAAAATAAACTAGCAATTTCCTATAAAGGATATCCAATACTACCCCATAATATTTCCTTGTGTACCACATCACATGAGCAACTCTTCTTGCCACAGGAAATGGACAAACTGTAAAATTTTAACATGTTTCGTAGACTTTTACAATAACTGGAGTTTTGAGGGGTCTTCTTTACAGTCATCAAATTTCCCCCACCTCCATCCTTGTGCCAGATTACGTTATCAAATCAGAACTTCAAAACACTCAGCTTGAGGAAGTTTACTGAGCCAATCAACTAGCTGAGAGGCAGCATGTGCTGAGTGGCCCATGCTTACTGGGGGTGTCTCCAAAAAAGGAGAGAGGCTATAAAAAGGGTGCATTGGAATAGGAACTAAAGGGAAGGATGGATTGGAGTAGAAGTCCTGTTATTATAAGAGATAGGGAAAGTTTAGTGTACCAGGAGACACAAGGCATATTATCAAGCTGCAGTCATTATGCAGCCCTGCCGAAGTATAAAGATGATATAAGTCCATCGTATTGCCATTCTGCATAGTGACCTCATAAAATCACAGACCAGGCCAGATTAGAAGGGTTCTCAAAAGGTCATCTGGTCCAACCTTTAATGAGAAAGAGACCCTAGATGAGACTATCTAGCATCCTGTTCAGTTGTACCCCAGCATCCGCAGTCACCCACAGGAAAGCTCAGTGCTCCCTTCCCACAGCCCGCATACCTCCACCAGCAGCTGTCTGATGACTGTGTCCTTCCGCCCTTTCTCGGGGATCTCCACAATGTAGTTCCCGCAGGGCTGCTGGTTCTGTAGGGCCTCAGTGCTCACTGAGAACTCCACCTGCCCTGGAGAAAACAGGGGTCAGTCGGCTCTGCCAGCCCTGCCGGGTAAGGGGAGTCACTGCCACTTCCAGGAGTTTCAACATACAGGCTCATGGATGGTGATTTCTGTCACATCTAGGCCCTGTTTCTTCCCCACAAAAACACAGCTCTCTATACCAGAAGCCATCCTGGAGCAGATGAGCTGCACTGTCACTGAAAGGTGACTCTGGTGACTCTTTTCCAGAACCTAGGACTGTTGAGAATGACCAGCCCCACTGCTGTTCAGCACTCTGCTACCCTGCATGCACATCACAGCTGCTACCACAACACGTGAAACAATGAAAACAAAATATGAAGATCCCATGGGGAAGACATATAATCTCCAGGAGGAATGGAGCTAACACAGTATGTCTGCTGCCCAGCAATGTCTCTGGCTTCAGGAGATACTGTCCAAGGGCCATAAGGTTTGATGGTACTGCATGAGGTGTCAGATACAGCCTTGGACACTATGAACCTGCCAGAGTTTGCCTCCCAGACAACCCCAGATCAGACACATTCAACTGAAGTGCTTTCCAGGAAAAAATATTGGTCCAACACCCAATAGTGAACACAGAGAACAGCACAGAGAAACCCTTCCTGCAGTTTTTAGCACCCTGAGACTTTTACCTAGAGATTTTGGAGTCACCAGCCAAGCCACGGTTCTCCTCCCATTCTCACAAAGACAGTGAGATACTTCATCCTTTTCCACTGGAATAGCCAGGAAATGAGTAGACTGAGCCAGAGTCACACTGACCTGCCAGTTGTAGAGAGAGGTGCAATCAGGGAAGGGTGATCCTGAGAGAGGAGGAGCTAGGAAGCCACAGAAATAGCTGTTTCTTCAGTAGCAAAGGAGCAGGGAAATGAAGTTGTGGGTTCTGCATTTGGAGTATATAGGAGAAATAACATGAGAATTTCCAGGCTGAAGAGTCTAGGTCTACTGAGAGGTAAGCTAAGAAGGCTAGGTGGAAGGCAAGAGGTGCACAAGAAGGTACATAGGTACAGAGAAGGATTTAAACCTCCCTTACCCTGATGCAGGCAGTCAGGTAGTTGAAAACGGTGGCTTTCAGCGTGAAGGACTCCCCACGCACTACAGAGTAGGGCAGGGTGAGCTCAACAAAGAAAGGCTGGAAGGCCCTGAGGGACACTGTCGGGGACAGGCCAAAGCCTGTGGCTGCTGAAGTGCAGAATGCATTGGCTTTCCACTCGGTGATGGTGTCAGGGATGGTCACATCTAGATCAGCATTTCCCTCAGAGCTGATGAAGCACAGAAGCAAGGACAGAGGGAAGATTTTTATGGTATTTTGTTGACAAGCTGTACCTGTTTTGGCCTACGGAATAGTATTGTCTGTGTGAATTACAGGGCACAGTATGTTTGCTGCTGTAGGACCACTCTACATCTTCTTCTAGTCCACTCCTTGGACAAACCTAACCATGGCTGAAAGTAATTTCATCTCAGAGGATTGCCAAGTGAACTCTGCAAACAGTGAAGGGCTTTCTGGTATTGAAAAGGCTGGCAAACACATTGGGATTCATGTTTTCACCTTATAAACCCAGGTTTATTTAAAAGGAATGAACTAGCCCAAGATACTTACTTACCTTATAGGTACTAAACTCCAAATCCAGGTTTCTGGGAAATATTTTCGAACTGTCTCTGTCACCACTCCAGGAATGTTTGATGTCTCATATGTACCCTCCAGAATGCCTGAATGTGATGAGATGGAAAAAAAATAAACTACTGATAATTCCAAACAAGCAAGACCTGTATCAGCATCATGCTTCAGTCTGAGAAAGTGTCAATCTATGTGGCAATCAGCAGCAGATGCTTGTTGTGGCTGTAAAGAGCATCAGTATCAACACACTGAAGTTTCAGGTTCAGTGCTTATTAGCAAGAAGACCTGGCCTTCCATTATTTCCTGCTGGAAATAGGATCCACAGGATCTCAAGGTTTGCAGGGCAGCACTTTATGAGGTTAAAAAAAGAGGATTTAGAGCAAACACTTTTTTAGGACCTTCTGTGCAAACAGCCTTTTCCCTTTCAGGTACAGCCTTGATGTGAGCATCTTGTCCATCCTATCAGGCCAGCTAGCAACGGAACATCCCTCTGTTGCAGCTTTTTTTGTAGGGTCATTGTGATGCAGAAAACCACCTTCCTGCCAAAGCTATGGCCTCCTCAAGAACTAGGATGAAGATGCTCAAAATAAAAACATGCAGCTGGAACTTGGGAGGGGTAAAAAGGACTATTTTGACTAAAACAAAGTTTTCACATGCAAAAATTATTCCTGATAGAATATTCTGTGTTTGGGATGAAATTTGGTAAAAAATCATTTTACTTCAGTTTTGATCAACTGGAAAACAAATTTGGAGTGGGTGGGACTTGCTTTGCCTGGCTTTTACGATCAGAAAGAAAAATGCATCCAAACAGATAAACAAGAAAAGTTCTTAATTTGGTCATCTTTACTTTGTCTAAATTAATTTCTGCATTTGGATAACAATAGTGTAGCTAACAAATATTCATACTACTTGTACAACTGGCACCTCTAGAGCCTGAGAAGGTCTCAGGGCACAATTGAAAGAATCTATCAGAGGTGTATCACATAGCTCCTAGGAAAAGTGACAGGTGGCTTGCTTTTATTTGCCTACTGTGGTGCTTCAGTCTTCTTACTGCTGCCTATTTCAGTTTACAATAATTAAAAAGCATCTATCCTGCATCTTAGCAATTTGTGTCAGAAGTTGAAATTTTTTTCAAACTGGACACGTACAAAAGCACAGGCTCTTGTGCCAAGGGAAAACTCTCTGAATCAGCTATCCAGGTAGAAAACTTGTAATTTCTAAGATATTTCCCTTTATATGAGACTCTGAAGGATGATAAGGCCAATGCTGTTACCCAAAGAGTTAGAGCATGAGAATTGAGACAGCCCTGACTGAACTTCTACCACACATATCTTATCATTCCCAAGGTCTACCAATTTGTCACTGAAAAATTTGTCACCCACTTCATGGTTTTGACCATACATAAAACTGAGTCAATGAGAACAGCCTGCAAATGGTATTGGAGGTTCCTTAAGTGATAATCTGGGAAAAGGAGTCTACTGTAAAAGCCTAATGAACAGAGAATTCGCAGCAGAATAATGCCCTCTGCACTGCCAGAGTCTTTGAAAACTCCCTGGTTCTGCTGACTTCTAATGTGGAGTTGTCAGAATTTCTCTGTAGACCTTCAGAAGCCAGCAAAACCCAATCAGAACCTGAAATCTATGAACCCATTAATTCAGCACTACTTCCAAGGTTTCAATTCACAACCCCAGCTCTTGTTTAAGTATTCACCCCAAAATACAAACAGGCTCTCCATTCAGAACAGAAGTGATAACAAAACCCAGTTGCTTTACCACTTGTCCTCATTGCATACATAGGTGCTCCAGCCTCGATTGAAGATGATGCAAGGCCGACTTCTGGAAGGGAGGAGTAGCGGTAATTATCAGGACTGCAGTACCAAGGTTTCCTCACCCTGGTATTTGTGAAAACCTTTAAACCCATATCCTATGGAAGAGAAACCAAACACATTTTTTTATTGCTGAATCCTGTTGAGGTTTACACAGCAGACCTGACTGCCTCAAAATGGAAAAGTTGTTACTGTGTGTGGATTGGACCTTGAGACAATCCCCCCAGCTTTGAGTCTGAGTGCCTGGGTGGTTCAGAGAGACCAAAGGATATCTGCCCTCTGTTTCTGGGACACAGGTTACAGTCCAACTCCAGCCTAGGGGTCAGGATGTTTTCTCTCTGGAAGGAAATGTCCGTGACAAGGGCGTATTGATTTATTCAAGGTAACTAATGGCATGGATTTATTTATCTTCAGTTAGAACGTCATTTCAAGTCCACTTCAAAGCTTTTCCTGTGAGAAGAAAACTGTGAGACTGCTCCGTTTTCCAGCAGAGCAAAGCTGACAAAACAGGTAATGCCTATGGCTCTCACTGAGCATGCTTCTGGATAAAAATTAGTGTCAGATCATTCAGATTCACAAACCCTTCCCCTGTGACATTGCATGATGCCACAGAAGGCTTAGGCATTCTCAATCATTCTCCCACTCCACTCCCTAACCGTGCAATGGGGCTGTACCTTTAGGATGCTATAAGCGTCCTCCTCATTCGTCCCCATTACTGGAGCATAGGTGATCCCATCCACAACTATTTGTTTCAAGGGAATGCAATTGTCCAGGGGATCCTCAAAGACCATGTTTGGACCATACTGATAACCCTGCAATTCCTTCACTGGCAGCAAGTTATACACCTAGGCAGAAAGAGACAAAGTATTTGGCATTTTTAGTGTCCATTGTTATAAAACACAACTCAGGAAGTTGGATGCAAGCACCGTAACAGTCACATCACGAACACATACACCCACATTGCCATGGTCCTCCCTGTGGTGGGAGCAACAGGAGTTTGGGAAACAAAAAAGGCATGCAAATTTGAAGATACTGCCTCATTTTTTATGGACTTCATGTTACTCTGGGTATTATGACTCAAATATATAAAAAATTACACTAGCCAAATCATCTGTAGTACTTTGTCTCTACCCAGGGATTGTCATTTTCTGCTTGGCAAAAGGGGAATAAACTCTTTGACACTAATCCAAAAAAATTAGTGCATGGATGGAGAGAGTAACTGAAAAATTATCATCAAAACACAGCAGTGCTTGGTTCTGGCCAAGACAAGCAGGACCCTTAAGAGAGCTTTCTAATTGCCATCTCTAAGAAACACCTAAGAAACCCCTAAGAAACAACTGGAGCCTCGTTCTCATCTTTTTGCCCACTGGAGAAAGATAAGAAACGGCACAGAGGAGCTTTCCTGCGTCAGCTCTGACAAGAGGGACTGTTCCCTGTTTCCATTCCAGCACTGGGCTGCACTTGCCAGGTTTTGAGTTGTTCCGTAGACTAAGAACTTACAGAGGCAGGTGACAGGTCAGCTTCTGGCTTCATGAGGAGAACGCTCTTGTCCACAGCACGGACAGCACAGAGGGAGTTCGGTGAGGCTCTGAACAGCAAGTGAGCATGAGAGGAAGGCAGGCCTTCTGAAGGAGAGAAGCTTAAGTCCACCTGTAACCACAAGAAAAGCTATGTCACAGATGCCCTACTCTTGCAGAACTTTTCCTTCCAGTTGAGTGCATTCAGTTCTAACCTTATGAAGTCCCCACAGGCATTCAAACCTCCGGCTACACTCCCTCTGTGCTACTGTTCCCTTCCTGCAGTGCCAGGGGAATCAGCACTAAGAATTCTTGGCAACTTCAAGCATCACAATTGCTCATATAACTTTTAAGGTGGTTTTGGGTTTATGGTTATCGTGAGGAGGATGAGATAATCCCACATATTGGCTAGATGTGTTCAGGCAATGGAGCACGGTCTTGAACCAGGACAAGTCCCTGTACTGCACCCAGATATTGTATGTGGAGAGAAAACCAGCTTGCAAAGACCTTGCTTAGCAGATTCTTTGGTATGAGAAGCAGTGATGCCCTGGAGCAATCCTGCAATATCTACCGGCTGGTAACAATTCTGAAGAGCTGGTCTGTTCACTGAGGCTTGCCAGACTTCTGTGTCTTCTCCAAAACCTAACTCACAACTCTAACAACCCCCTACATTCCTCTGCCCTGGAAGTTCTTTCTAGCAAAAGTTGTTGTCACCACTGTATCACATGATTTTGTAATAAGATGGCTGACCTGCATAAATCTTCTCTCTCCTTAGCAGTACAAATCCTCCCTGAACATGCAATGATCAAAGCATCCTCAGAGTAAATCTGTTGCCTGACAAAGCAGCATCAGCTGCCAGTTTCCCTCATGTCCCAACCAGAATACAGCCTGCCTTCTGCTGACGGCCTCCAACTCTCCCAGGGTAGACTCTTGAGACTGCAAAAAAAAATATTCTCCAGGAAACGGCAGAAAAAGGACTGTAGCAAGCTTGTCACCAGGAAAACTGTCTAGCATAAAGATAGCCCTAAGTCTGTCCTATCCAGACTGGCAACAGCTTTGCATTCAGCATGCTTTCAGAGAAGAAAGCAGTATCTAATCATGTAAATCATTTGGCACGTGGCTTGCAAACAGACCTTAATGCAGTCCATAGTATGACCTTTAGTATATGAACAAAATTCAGGTGACCAAGCTCCTGTAGCATAGTCTCAAGTCTCAAATGAGTCTCAAGAACTCATTTAGCTTGTGTTTTAGCAGGACAAGGGACTGTCTTCAGCAGTGTCTAGTATTCTTAAGTCTCGATGGAAATTTTTCATGTTGTTCTCTTCTTAGGACTGCTCTTACATCAATCCGCTCTTCTGCATAAGGAATAGGGGGGGTTGTAAGAGAAAAACGGGCCATGTGCTCACAGAGAGAAGGCTTTATTTTTCTGCAATCTTTCAGTCTGATCATTGCTATTGAAGCACCACTGTACATTGCTCAGAAGGTTCAGGGACGGTTTATCTCCATTTACATAGAATAGAAATTAAAATGACAGGATGAGCTGTACAGCAGTTGAAAGATATGACAAGTACTAGCTTTGCCCACTGGATTAGGGCTATGTGGTTCCATAAGCAGACACCTCATCGATAGAATGAGTTTATGTGAAAAGGAGTGAAATAGATGCATTGCAGTATGAATAAAACATGTGTCTCCACCATGTTTTTCTTAGCCAGGACCATCTGTGGGATCAGTGGCTGTGACTAGTTGCTAATAGGGGTTTTATTAGTGTAGTCCCTGATAACATTTTTTTTCCAACAGTTGATCTCCTCCAGGCTAGCACAAACCAGTAGGCAGTGAAGCTACCTGCAACAGTTGATATGCTGCTTGTCCAGTGTTAGTAGATGCAAAGAAATTAGCTTCGCCAGGCTAAATCTAAGTAAGCAAGTTTGACCACACTGCAGTCTGATGGCTGCTGCCTCAAGAAGCGGACACTTACCTTATTGTTGAAACATAGTTCTGTGTAGAACTTGGCTGAATCAGCGATCACCTCCCTGCTGGGGGCAGTGGTGTAAATAAGTACTTGGGCCACTGGAGCAATATCAGATTGTACAAGGAGCTGTAGCAAGAAGGCACCACTGGCTAGCAAACAAAGCAAGGGCAAAAAGTTAAGGTGCAGGAAACCTTCTCTTGGAGCAGCCAAAATTCCAAGTTTGGCTTTATGCTGAACTTCATCCTAGCCGTTATGAAACTCCAGGCATCCAATTGGGATGAACTGGTGCTCACAGAGATGCAGAAGTCTCACTGTCTGACTGAAAAGGCCTGTTTTCCAACGCATAAGTGTGCTGAATTTTGCTTCAGTTTCTAAAACAGACCATCAGACTGTGTCTCCTAGGAATATTGGAGCCCCAGAAAATGTCAGAACAAAGACAGCTGGCACAGGGGATTAGAGCAAATCTGTGCAAAGTCTAAATAAAGGCAGAGAAAATAAAGGTCATACTTTTCCCAGATCTTAGAGGACATGGAGTTATGAATCCCTGCATTTATACGGAAGCAGAGTGTATGTCTGCCACAGTTGCCTAGCCTCCCACAGCAGTGGCAATTTGGTAGGGGAGAGGAACTCACCACTCTCCTGGTCCAAATCCAGAATGTGGGTTCCTGCTTGCTTAATGTTTCCCTTGGCCATCACCTGAATGGAAGCAGAAACTTCATTGTGATTGAGGTTATGCATGAGCCAAACCTTAAAGCGGGGGAACCTGAGAGGAGGGCAACTGAGCTGTGTGTCTGTTGCTCACACCCCGCTCAGCTGCTCTCTGCCCTCCTATAGCAGAATCCCAGTGCTCACCCAGGGGGCAAAGAACATTTGTTTTCCCATTTATTTGGGAAAAAACATAAGAAGGGTGATGAGAAAGTGTTTAAAGCCTGATGACACAAACCATGATTTCCATTTCCAGCCCCCCTACCACTGCCAGTGACAACGTCACTGTATGGCAGTGCAAACTTACCAGGTAGTAAAAGGTGATTTTCTTCTGCCCTGCTATGGCCTCCGGAGCAAGGATATAATGTACCCGGATCTCTGTGGAGGAGCCACAGCTTAGTGCCTCAGACTTGGGCTCAATTTTGAGGAAGCTATTACTAGGAGAGTAAAAGCGCTTTAGTTGGAGATAGCCATCTGCATAATATGGAACAACCCAGGAACGGTCATAGCAGAAGGGATGTGTTTTATGAATTGCCTGGAAAATGAGAAAATACACACATAGATCCTCAAACACAAGTGGCTGAACTGGAGCCAACATTCATGTACTAAGATTAATATTTTATAATATAATTATTGTATTATAATAATGTAATACTAATATTTTTTTTCGTATTGTAGCAACGAGGAAGTCTAAAACATAAAAACCCCCACAAGTCTGGAAAATGAAAGACTGGGTGGTCGTATCCTTATTGAATCATTGGAATGACATCACTACAAGATAAGCTGGAGTTTGTGTCAAACAAGCTGAATCATATCAGATTTTTGTTTACTATCAGTATCCCCTCAAGGACTCTTTACACTAATACCTTCCCCTCTCCAATATTCTGATAGTTTAAAGAGAAAATAAGCTGATTTTCATATCTTTCCTTATTATTGGCACTGAAGAAGGGATAGTGCTGTTCGGTTAAGATATTATCAGTGCCAAGATCAAGCTATGAATACCATATAAAAGGAGGAAAATCTCCATCTAATAATTCTAAACCTAAATTGAAGAGAAATTCAAGAGCTGAAAGAGTCCAGGCCCTCTTAAAAATGAGGGCAAGGGGAAGATATTCCACATTTAGAAGGGCACTACTTCAGCACTTCATGTGTGCCTCACATGCCCTTATTTCCTTATCTTTCTCATTATACTTGGGAATTCTTGCCTTTTCTTTACCCTGCAAAAATCTGAAAACTTCAAGCATCTAGTAGTAACTTCTGGATAATTTTCAATGGTTTTAATCTGTGATGAGAGAATTGTAAGGAGAAGAGCAAATATTATTCTAGACATAAATATTCTGCCCTAATCCAGACAAACAAATTCCACACCTCGGAGAGAATTTATGTGAATGGTTCATGTTCTCTTAACAGCAGGAAAAAAGGAAAAAAAAAAAGAAAAAGAAAAAAAATTAGGAGATCTACTTAGAAACTTGAAATGCTACATCAAACTCTGAGATATGCAGCTTGCCTTAACTCACCACAAAGAATGTTAAGATGGAGAAATAAGTCAAACAAAATGACAGTGAATCACTAGCAGCACTCCATCATGGGAGATAGACCCACTCTTGAAACAGATTTATCTACCTAGGGCTCATGATCCCTTGGAGCAGAATGGACCATTATGATCTCTTGATGTTCCTTGTAACCCTATTGCCAAGCAGAAATCAAATATTTACAAAATAAATGCAATTGTGACATGGTAACCGATTTTGTTGTATAACTATTTCCACCAAACAGGTGTCAAGATTGACAAAAACAATAAAGAACAATAATTTAACTACTTTTGCATATCTACTAGATACTTCCAGCCCTGTGGGTCACTTCATCACCTCCTCTGCCTGCAGGACTTACCCTAATTCCAACAGTGTCAAAGGACAACATGGAAGTGTTTAGGGCAAACTGTGCCATGCCCTCTTCATTTGTTGTGTAGTTTTCTTCCTGTCCTCCTTGAAAAGAAATCCTCACAGTTTCATTGGCGATTGGAGCACCAGACCCATCCACTAGTTTCACCTGGAGGAGCAAAAACAGTACAGGAATGGCTGCCACCTGAACAGACTGGCAGAACACCAAGCTAAAGATGTTGGGTCCATGTCATACAAGGAAGCCTACACAACACTTTACACCTGTCCCTTTCAGAGAGAGTTGCACACTTTCTGAATATCTTTTCTTTGTCCTTTCTTATCTCTGCCTCTGGGTCAGATGAGTGGATGCTGAGTATGACACACACTCAATACTCCCAAGGCCTCCTATTTAACAGGTGACTGGAGAAGCAGAATTTTACTGGACTGGAGCAGCAAAAGCACAAGGACAGACAGGTGAGCAGAATGAGGGCTGTGTTCTCAGCTGCTGTTCCCCAGTTTGAGAGCCTGCAGAGGAAAAGAAACCCACAGGAATTAGCAGCACTGAGGTCCAGCATCCTTTCAGAGGTTGGGCAGGAGGTTAGATAGCATCATTGCTTAACACTCGTGGCATTCCATTCTCATGGTTTCCCTACCTGCCCAAAGAAGGGGATTCCACGTTTGTAGTAGGAGTCTGAATTCTCAAAGGTGATTCTGCTAATGGTGTTTGTGATATCAGAGAAGCTTGTTCCAGTCAACTCCACTCCTGCAGAAAGAAACATGAAGAATCAATTTGCCTCTTCCTGATCAAAATCACTTTCACTTTAGGTCAACCCTCCTTTGCCGGACAAACTACTTTGTTGATGGTCCTGGAGGACATGTAGGAAAACTTTAGGATTCCAGAAAAGCAAGAGTCTGCTTTGCTCCCTCATTCCTATTTGGCAGGGCCCTCTGCTGGTCTCTCCTGGTCTTATTACATGGCTCTTCCATCCGATGATTTATACCTGTATCCTCCTCTTTAATCTTAGCCTCCACATAGAGCTTATTCTGATATCCGCCTCTCTTGAGCTGGAATAACTTGGTCTTCACCGTTTCAGAAATGCAGCCATAGTTGTCTGTCTGTTGGAGGGAAACAAATAAAAGCATTATATTCTCATTTATACAATGGTTATTCAGCTAAATGAAGCCATCACTGTGCATTGCTCTGAACTGAAAGAGAAGCCCACAGATAATTTCCCTCTGCTGTTTTTATCAAAACCATAAAAGGACCTAAATAACTTGGACAAAAACCTTTTGAAGTACTTGCAGCAACCTCAGAGGAAATAGTTTGCGAACTAGAAGATTTTTGTGTATGTGTTTGTGAAGTTTGAAGTTTCAAACATTTGGCACAAATGCACAGAGAATTAGTCAAGTGTATGCCACACAAGAAATGTTTGTCAGGCATCAGGCACCTCAGAATATACTGTTGCTGATTTAAAATGCATAAACCATATGAGTGATACATAAACCAAAGCCTGTGTATGTGTAGAAAACAGATGACAGCTGGAAAAATATTTCCGAAGCTTGTCACCTCTCTTCAGGATCTTCATACACAAGTTTCTGCAGAAGAGATGCCCGGAACAGAGGTTAGCACTGCAGTGTTCATATTTTCTTTTAACATGAATAACAACAGCAGTGGTAGAGGCAATTGTGGATATCATACTGTATCAGAGCCGAAGGACCACAAGAATGTCTTCTGCTTGCTTTCTTTTCCTGGCATATCTCCACAATTTCCCTGGTTTCTGTCAATTAAGCTAGCACTGTTGTACCTGTGTGTGCTCCAAATTCCACCCAGTTTTACTCTTGTAGACTTGCCATTTGGAAGGGTGACAAAACCTGACTTTTTTCCCTGTCTGTCTCAACCACTACTGCTAAACCCGTATTCATTTCCTACTAGCTGAAAATGCATCATCCCCTCCCCTGGTTTCTGCTCCTCTCCTGCTTCTAACACCAACTTATGAACCCACACACTTTCTCCAGCGTAAGACAACCCCAACTGTGCTCTCATCATTCATGGTTTTTCTATCTCATTTCTCTCTTATACTCTTTACACTCCATCTGACATTTCTGTTATTTCTTTCATCTCTTCATTCTCCATCAGTTTATGGCCTTTACGCATATCATTCTTACTGCACAGACCTTACCCCTATTTTTATCTTTCATATTTCATCTTGCACCCAATCTTCTCTCTTTCTTCAGGCTTCCTTAAAATACATGGATTTTCATCAAATCATAGAATCACGTAATGGTTAATGTCGGAATGGACCTTAAAGGTCATCTAAGTTCCAACTCCCCTGCCGTGGGAAGGGACACCTCCCATTAGACCAGGTTGTTCAAAGCCCCATCAAGAGTGGCTTGAACACTTCCAGGAATGGATATTCACAACTTCTGTCGGTAACCTCTGCCAGTGACTCACCACACTCTTCATACTATGCTTGTACATACTCAGAGCAAGCTGTGCCTACCAGGCATGCTCAATAAATAACACTTTCTCCTATCACTCTACCCAGAAGAGCAATGATGACTCACATGTCCAGAGAACTCCTCACACACTGCTTTATCCTCTTCACCGTAGCATGTACGGCCCATGTGTTCAAACTTCCGGCAGACACGGAAGTTCACAAGACCAGGAACAGGCTTCCCAAATGTGTATCTACCAACACGGAGGGTTGAAAGGAAAACAGAGTCATTAGGAACGTAAGAGGGATGGAGAAAACCTACAAGCTCACCCCTAGTGGTTCCAGGACTCTTCCCAGAGCTGCCTCCAGGATACAGAGAGTCACCACAGGAAATAAAAAGCAGAAAGAAATTCGGTAACATGGTAGGATCAAGTTTGGCAAAAGGGGTAGAAGCACTAACTCCAATATTCCTGTTTGCACCCCTGGGAATAACACGTAAGTCTTCAGAATTCATTTGCACCAATGCTGATTTAGCTGAGAGTTCCCTCGTCTTGGAGAACGTGTTGAAAGTATCTACCCACACACACAATTCTGATGGAACTGGTTTGTGTATTTAAGAGCACTGGGTCTTTTGACTCATTCTTCAGCCCAAGCCATGGCCCTCCCTACACTGCCATGCGGAATCAAATGGGGTGCCCAAAAGGAAAGAGCACAGCTGCATCCTTTAGGCTTTCCTCTCCACACTAACAAGCAGAAGACACAGTTATAACACTCCTGGGTAAACTAAACTGAAGACCTCTTACCTAGAGCACTATCGCTGGTATGAAATCCTCTATGACCCAAAAAATATGCAAGAAACACCCTCCCAAAAAAAACAGAGCAATATGTTTCTACATGTTACATACAAAGTGCAACAAACAGTAACTGTTGCCTTCTATCTAAGATATAGCTATGGTCTCTGTGGTTCTGGGACCCCAATAGGATTGAGAAAGATAATAAAGTCTCGTATCTCAAGCTCTGAAGTGAATTTTCAGTGGCAGCAGAATCAAAAAATGAAACCAAGGAGAACTTGAAAGAATTGCACTCACAGTCCACAAACTGTCACCTCCAGCTTCTCAGCAAGAATGGTGATCATCTTCGGCATTTTCACTATTACTTCAAATTTTGGCAGCACTGCAGCAGAACCAAAGGAAAACAGTCTGTGTGGTGCAGAATTACATAAGAATGACATATGAAGGCTATTCAAAGGTTGTTATTAAAAATTCCCAGAAATGCTTTTGCATCTAAATGGTCAGATTTTAGAGGCTTCTGTCACCAGCAAATCCCACTGAAGTCAGTGAAAACCAGTCAGCCAACCATTGTGCCAAGTAAGAAGACAAGATCCTTTACACCAGCTATTAAAATACAGAAGTTTCTTAGAGAACACGAGTGTTATCAGTCCCACAGCAGTAGGATGCAGTTAAATAGAGAGGTAAGGTAATACAGGTTTGCCACAAATACAGATTTGGGACTGCAGCCTGGTCTCTGTGTTTCCAAAGCATGTAGATCTTACCAACTTGCAAAATAGGAAGACTCCATAGCTTCCCCAGTGACATAGCACAGAGTGATATCCCATTCAAACACAACTGCAGGAGAGGAAATGGAAGGTGACTGTCTTGGGAGAAGTAGGAGGCATGCAAGGCACAGGACACAGAACAGTCTTGCAATTGTAAGAGGCCAAAGGACTTCCAGACTCATCTTCCAGGACACCTCTCTGCTACATGAGCCAGATCATGTCAGACCATGTAACAAGGGCTGCAGCTGGCTTGCTGAAAGCTATGTTGGTTGCAATCATATGCAGGTGTGTACTGGGATACCATTTTTTCAGTCAAGCAGATGGAGCCAGAGAGAAGCTAAGGCGCTAAGGCACCGTGCAAGCTACCGGCTTAGCTTAGGGGAGGAAAGGCAACAGCAATTTACAGACAGCCCCGCCTAAACCCAGACTTACAGCATGACACTTGACAGACATGCAGCCAACTGGATATGAGACTGTGGCCTTAAAACACCTCTGAAAGGAGGTGAGGCTTGTGGCTGTCCGCACAGGCTGATTGAAGCACTTTGCTCCTTGTGAAAGGAGCGTTGCTGAGGCAGGTGTTCAGAAGAACTGCACTGCAAAGTCTGAGGCTTAGGGAGGACTGGAGATAGTCACTCAAGTCCTTTAGTCACCTCCTCATAAATGGATGATTCTTGAGAGAGAGAGGACACAGAAACAATTTTCCAGCTATGCTGGACACCCTCGTCAGATATGCTGCCCTGTTCAATTAAGCTTTCATGCCCCAAGGGACTAGCTGTTAGGAACTTGAAACCGCAGTGACAGTTACCATATTCCTCCACGGAGAAAGAATGCTGAATTTTCTCCCCAGAGGTCTTCTGTGCCACCACTGTGTAAGTCCCTTGCACAGGTTCAGAGGTGAGGTTGAAGAACAGCTGTATAAATCCCATGTTTAACTCTACCTCTGTCCACTGGTACAGACGGTTTTTCTTTGGGTCCTACAGATAATGCGATCACAAGGAGATTGTGAGAACAATGGGACTCTGCAACAAGATCTAGCAAAAGCAGTGAGGGGAGGGCCAGCCCCTGTGTTTCAGGAGGCTGCAGGGCAGGAGGGGGCGGGTACAAGCAGAGTTGTGTGTGGAGTCCAGAGCTGGATGACAGAGGAGCTGTAACCTGGGCCCAGGTACGTGGTAGCCATCATATCAGTTAAAGTGCTGTATATTTGAATTAATGTAATGCATCTGCTTAATACAAAAAATAAACAAGAACCATCTCGAGACAGCTGTTTATTCTGCCCAGGTTGAGGTGCAATAGATGTGAACATTAATTAAATGTTTGTACGTACCTCAATATACACCAGTGGAAACTAGAAAAAGAAGAACGGAAACAACATGTTTAGATGGAGTGCAAGCAACACAGTGAAATGACTAGGGCTGTGATCATGTCTCAAGGTAGAAGGTGTTCACCCAATAGGACGAGGAAAAAAGTTCCTGATATGGAACAACAAGCATTTTGAGGTACATTGGGCTGGGGCGGGCAGGAGGGGCAATTCTTTGTCTCAGGCAGAAAAGACAACTGAAATTACCAATTACTAACTCTGGGTGATCTGCAATACCAATGCCAATAAGAGCAGATGCACACTGTGGTAATGGCATATTTGCTCACTGTTTACACCAGTAATGTTCATTTGCATTTTGTCAAACCTTTGGAAGAATGCAGAAGGTAGCCTCACACAGAAATTTTATCACAGACCCTGTTGAAAAGATCTGAGGTGACCCAGAAATTTCACAGCTATTCAAGTGTACTGAGAGCTCTCCCCAGTTTCATCCCTTTTCTCACAATTGACTGAAGGCCAAATAACTTGAAAAAGGAAGTATTATATTTACCTCTTCATTCAAGGGATGGAACTCTTCATCCAGAGAAACAATTCTAAAGAGGACTAATGGAGAAAGGTGGACAGTGAGGTTCCACAGTGCAGTCACCAACCAGTAAATATCAGTTACAAAAACAAAAGGTATAACAGAAAACAGAGGTGTTCTCTTCTAAAGAAATTCCATTCACTAGAATGGTAAGTCATGCTCAGTTACCATCTAAGATGAATACATGAATAAGAGGATGCTAAGAGCAAATCCACGGTAGTGTGAACATCTTACTGATCGTGGGCATCAGAACCTCACTAGCTGGGACCAAAGTTAAATTTAAGTTACCTTTGTCTGCTTTGCAAGGAATTTGCTGGAATTCACATGGGTCTTCTAATTTTGTTATAACTAGGCTGACTTCCTTGAAAGGATGAATGCAAGCAAGTTACTTCAGCACTTGGCTGCAAGTTTGTGTTGGCTCTGGATGGAGGGAGTATTCAGTATCTCTTTTAGGATATTTGTTTCCATCCAGGTCAAATTTAGGAGATCAACGGCCCAGAAGAAATAAATGGATTACATAATTCTCTCTGTCTTCGTTGAACAAAATCAGCTGCTGCCATGAAAGCTATTTCATGACTTTGTTTGAATTTTGGCCCTGTTCTCTATAGAACAAATATCCAATCTTTCTCTGATTTTAACCCTAAATGCATGGACCACAAGAAGAGAGGCCCTAGTGACAGAAGGAGTGTGTGCAGGTGCCCCAGATATGTGCATGCATCTTAAGATTCCCCAAATTGTTCCTATATGGAGCAATAAGACATAAGCCTCAGCCATGAATTTGCAGTTCTGACCCCCACTGAAAACAACTGACATCTGGCCAGCACAATCCAACAGCTTTAGTATAAAGTTTTGTTTCAAAAGCAAATCTTCACTCCTTTCGTGGTACCTGTCTGTCCAGGCTTGTAGATGGGTTTGTCTGTCTGGATGAAGACCAAGCTCTCGGAATTCTGGACCAGCACCATCTTGCGGCTCCTGAACTGCAGTGTGGGCCCCTTCACTGTCACACTGAGAAATGTGCCTGGTAACAGACTGTTTGATCTTGGAAGCTGGAAAGTAAGAAGACAACTTATGTTATGGACCACCTTTGAAGGCTTCCTGAACTAAACTGGCCTTTGTGAAAGAAGAGATCTAATATAACCCTGATGGACCCAACACAGACTTGAGAGGAACTATAATCAGGAACAAGAAGCTGATCTTTATTTGTCCCATATTTCTACCCATTCCTCCTGCTGTGTAGTGATTGTGTAAGTATTGTGCAGCAATGGAACTCAATTTTAAGAAATTATTACTTGCCTCGACCAAAACCTTTCCATCTGTTCCCTTTTGACATTCACAAGGGGAATGGAATAGTCCCTCTTTCAGATAATGTCCCTAGTCCTTGCAGAACATTTCCTTTTCCAAACCAGACATGCCAGACCTCTATAACTCTCTCTCACAAGGGACAAAGTCAATCTTCAGCCCACATCTGACAAACCAAGACACAAATACCAATCTTTTCAGTTCCTGAACACCAGTTCTTCAGTCTTAAGGCCAAATACATAATCTGTGCTCTGAGCTAAATGATCAGCTTTCTTAGTTGCCTACAACTTGTTATAGTCCCTGGGCCTATAGATTACATTAAGCTATAAATTTTCTGCTTTGCTGTCTTTTTCAGATACAGGCAATCACAGCTCCACGTTCTTATATTAGTTCAGTGTACACCAGGCAAAAAAGTATCTGAGGTCCAAAAGCTCTGCTACAATTTGAAGCCACTCAAGTGAAAAACTGTGGCTGTTGAAGGATAATGTGGAGAGCCATTTCACCGAACAGCCATCAAGAGTGTCAATACTAAAACCACTTCTTTCTCCTGGCCTCCTCCTTCTCTCCTAGAGAGGTGGTGGCTTTCCAGGATTCAGCATCTCACAGTCAGGTTGCATACGAAGGAGACCTCAGCAGTGAGAGGGTGTTGAGGCTGTACAATAACATACATACCTTTAGCCAAGAGGTAGGTGAACACCTACCAGTGTTACTCTGGTCATTACTTCTCAGTGCCTTTACAGTTTGTCCCTGTCACAAAGAATCATCCCGAGAGGATGAGATACTCACAGAGAAAGGGATGCAGGTGAACACATCTCTCTCTGACACCACATCATCAATCAAGCTCCTGTTCTCCCCTTGATGCTCGAGTGTGGCACTCAGAGTCACAGACTCATTCAGGTGGGTCAGCTGAACACAGACTTTCTCAGGAGAATCCGTGTGTATCACAAAGGGCAGCAACACCATATACTGCCTAGGAAGAGAGGAGACGGATAGGTCAGAGGGGCAGGAACAGGTAAGAGTAGCTGTACATAAAGAACAAATAAACCAATCTGATCACTACAGCCTTCATTGTACAAGGAGAGAGGTGCATTATCTAGGAGTGTAACAAGATTTCCAGCATGTCTGTAACAGCCTGGGAAAGCAGAGAGGCCAGTCTCAAATGTAAAATACGAGAGGAAATCCTCAATGAAAACATCTGGAAGTCTTACATTTTTCCAGGTTCTGGCACAACAGAAGCACTTCTTCCTGGGACCCTGAATAAAGATGGGGGTGGAAAAGTCAACTGTCACCTTTGCTAGACACTGTTAGTGGGATTCAGGAGCCACACAAGTGCCAGTACCCGGTGAATAAGCATTGACTACACACTTCAAAGCATCCGTAGCACTACTTTCATTCCTTACAGAGATTCAAAACTGCCACAGTGTGGTGCCAGATCTTAAGTAATAACACTGGAACAAATTTCAGGTTTTCAGGGAAGCAAGCCTCTCTGTCTCAGCTCACCAGGGTATCCCTGCTCAGCCCTATGCAGACTCCCTCCCTCTGTCCCTCCCTCTGTCCCTCCCTTCCCAGTGAGGCAACTTGCCAAAGGTGTCTTGGTGCCCAGCACTGCATCTGGGAATCAAATCTGATCTGCCTAATGCCAACTCTGCTCACTTTCTGGTGGGTGAGGACCGGCCTCTGGTGGGCATACCCAGAGCAGCGAGCAGATGGGAGAAGTGCCCTCAACACCTCAGCAGTAAGGCAGAACATTCCCTTCAGCAGTAGAAGAGGCTCTGGCGCTTTTATGTCTGTCACTGGTCTGCAGGGAGAAAGCCCTGGTCCCTCTGATCCCAACCCTACTGTGTGTTTCCCCTGCACTTGATGAAAGCACAGCAGCACAGCCTTCCCCAGAACCCCCCCTGCATAGCTTAAAGCTCTGTGATGGGTGAGGTGCTCTGTACTTCGTCAAGGAGGAAAAGACATTGCCAAAAAGACATTGCCAAAAAGCCAAAGCAGAAAGACTTTGCGATGTCAGGATCCCTCATACGCTGCTCCTGCCATGCATGTAGACACATGCACATAACACACACTCCCTTCACATACAAACAAGGCAAAAGGGGGTGAAGAAGGGATGAGGTACAATATATCCTCACAGACCTGAACAGTCACAGTTTTACAGTGAGTGCCACAGAACCCTGGATGAGAAAAGAATTTTCATTCCATTGGCTGAGTTAAAAAACATTAATTAAAATATAAATCCATTTCTCAGCATCGCAGATCTGCTATTTGTTCCTTTTCTTCTCATTATCAATCAAGAAAACCACTCCCAGCTCCTGGGAATTTCACACTGGGAGTAGGGCACACAAAATGAATTTTTTGTAGGGTAGCTAGGAAGAAGGGTACACAAAATGAAACCTTTCACTCTCCCCTCAAAACTCTCTCTCAAGAAGAACACATTGTATAAGTTATAAAAAGTTGCCTGTCAAAAGAACTGATTTTCTGCAGAAAATTTTGTTGCAGTCCTGTCAATTCACTGAAACAGCAAAAGGTATTCTCATAGACCTTTCCCTCTCCCTTTCTTTGTTGGTTTTTTTTTGTTTTTTTTTTTAACCCTGAACTTTTAATCTCAGTTCCATGTATTGTTTTGGATTCCTCTGAAGCACTAGAGTTTCTGATTGTAGAAGGCATTTTACCCAGCCCTGATGTCTTTATTCCTGGGTAAAAGAAAGCCCACAGAAGATAAGGGATAAAGCAATAGACACAGGAATACAACTCCGGTCTCCTGCCTGCCCAGAGACCCCCTGCATAGCTTACGGCTCTGTGATGGGTGAGGTGTCTCCCGGAAGGATGAAGAGGAGAAGCAGGAAGATGCTTGGCTTGATGAGCAGCCCGTTCTTCCCCATGGTGCAGAGCAGGACGTGCTGAGTCAAGCAGACACCCAGTGTGGTTGGGTGCTGCTTTTACTACCCCCTCTGCTCTCCCAGTCCTGCCCTTTATAGTCTCCTTCACAAATAGCCCAGGGGCTGGAGGAGATAAGGGCTGGGGGCCAGAGCTGATCCGGAAACAGGGAGAGGCAGTAAGGAGGAGTTGGAACTAGCAGCTCCAAGTCTGGGCAGAAGGCCAGGTGCTGGGCGAGAGAGGGAGGGGAGGGTTACTGGCAGGCTGGAGCTCTGTCTCTTTTGGTGCAGGGCAGCAGGCCATGAAAGAGGAAAGGTGGCAGCTAGAGAAAGAAAGGGCTAATAGCAGAGGATGAGGGCAAGGCCTCCATTTCTGGCAGGGCTCCCTGTATGGAGCTGGACACAGCACTGGTCATGGAGGCTGCTGGAGGAGCAGGCACTGCTTGATTTCCTTCAAACTAGGAGCAGGAGATTGGCTAGGGTTTGGGAAACGAGAGTGGGTGTGTCTAACCACCATTTACGGGAAGGTTCTGAAAACAGGGAATTTAAACTGTAAAAACCTTCCCCTTCCACCCACTCTGTTCCCTTGTGGTCTCCATTCCTGGTGCCATCAAAGCTAATGCCAGGAAAAGGGGCCAGAAAGCGCCTGGAACATCAATTCATCTAAGATAATCTGGCCTTCACCCTAAGAGAAACAGGGACAGTGACATGATGGGAAGCTGCCAAAAGTTCAACTCATTAACAGCATGTAACACATTAACCAGTTCCCCAGAGCAGCAGCTACCCCTACACAGCAGAACCTGTGTCGCCTGGGTCTTACTTTCCCTGTACTGGTTGTTGTTCCAGATCAAGTTGTTGGTACATCTAGGTCAAGTTATTGCTTTTTGATGGAGTTGTCCTGGTTTAATTAGGTGAAAATCCATGTAATGCACTGTGATGGGCAGTGTTGTATCACAGAGGGACCCCCCCCCCCCCCCCCCGCCCCCCGCGGCACCCGCGCCGGT
>VXAY01000703.1:326935-343717 GCA_013399855.1 Oxyruncus cristatus | reverse complement strand
GAGGGGCCCCCCCCCCCCCCACAGGGGGGTTTTTGACCACTGTCTTTACTGTCTTTATGTTGGTCTGCAGTAGGAAGATCAATAGCTCTGGTAATTATTACCCCTATAAGTTGCAGTAGAATATCTACCTTACTTATACAGACCTTATACTTACTACAGACCACATTCTGCCCTGCAGTGACCTGCATAGGAAACAAGAAGATAGTTGTGTCCAATTTCCTTGGGGACTGAAAAAAGACAGCCCAGATTTGTGCTCTTCCTTCTCCATGTGATGCCTAAACGTCGCTTTACCTGCCCAAAGGAAATGTAACCCAGTAAAATCTGCCTCACCAACAGAGAAGACGATTTCTACATTGGGTGGTCAAAGCCTTTTTGAAGATTACAATTTACATTGGTTCAAACAGGTCGGGAGCTGGACTGATTGAACATAAACCCTACAGCAACAAGGTGCAGAACTACACATGGCAGAGGAATGCCTTTTGCCAAATAGCCAAACAGCTCACACTGCTCCCAAGCCAGCTCCTGATCACTAGGACCTTGGTCAAAAATGTGCTCTTGTAGCCAAAACTGAAGAGAAATTATTTCAGTCCACTCAAGAGGACAAGTTTTCAAAGTCCTGAGAATCCCAGTAGGTACACTTAACATGCACAGATACCAAACTGCTATTCCCAATAGCATCCTGGACCCCAGCAGCCTAATTTCGAGGGTTTCTGCATTGCCCATGTGATTCAGCTTGTTGGAGGTGGCACAGACAAGGCGGTGGCAATGAATTTTCCTGCTCTCCCCTGCCATTTCTACTTGCTGTGAGTATAACTGAGAAAGAAAACAGGCTTTCTAGATCTTTTTGGCTACATTTTAAGTGCTTAAATCCTCAAGAAAACTCCCACAAGGTGTTGGCCTGTCCCTGAGGAGAGTATGGTATAGTAGTGTCTTTCTAAGATTTCTCTCAGCAAATTGTAAGTTCTGTCATATGACATATGACATAGCTTAAAGGTGCCCCAACTGTACAAAAACAGCATTAAGTATCCTGTATCTAAACCAAGAATCTTGTTTCATTCATGACTAGCATCACAGAAGTGCTGGTTGTAAGGGAGCTCTGGAAGTTATGTAGTCCGTCCTTTCACTTATACCAGGACTGCTGCCAGTGCTGTCAGCTGTGACTTTGTCAAATCAGATATGAAAAACTTCTGAGGATGGAGAGCCTCCTATTTCCCCCACGATGTGTTCCAGTGTTGCACTAATCTGTGGTGAAGATGTCTTCTTGCGTCCAGTCTCAACTACCAAAGCTGCAGTGGCAGCCATTGCCCCACAATGTATCTTCTGCCCCTACCAGGAAAATTCATGTTCTGACATCTTTGTAGCTGCCCTTCAAGTATTTGTAAGCAGTTATTTAATCACTGCAGCTTTCTCTTGGTCAGACTATACAAGTCTTGCCTACCTTGTCACTCCCTGTAGCAATGAATTTTCCCATTTCCCATGCTCTGACCAGTTTGACAGTCCTCCTTTGGACTACCTCCAGTATCTCCACGTTCCTCTTGAACTGAGGGTCAGCACACCTGACAGAATTCAAGTGCAGCCTCAAAAATGACATGGAGAATAAGGATTGTAACTTACCTCAATCTGCTAGCCATGTTCCTCCAGTATGCATTCGTGATAGCTTACAGAGTTCATACAAGAAGAACTTACTTCCAAGAAAATCAGTATGTATCAATCAACTATATCAACATGCTCTAAATAGAAGATT
Source organism: Oxyruncus cristatus (assembly GCA_013399855.1). NCBI lineage: Eukaryota > Metazoa > Chordata > Aves > Passeriformes > Cotingidae > Oxyruncus > Oxyruncus cristatus. The sequence continues at coordinate 341,973 of VXAY01000703.1, read as the reverse complement.
AAAAGCTCTGCCAAAGATACTTGTTCAACTGCTTTTCATGGACATGAATATATTTGCTCCAAATTGCTTTCGTATTGCAAAACCTTGAACCCAGAGAGGTGTTTCGTGCTTTGTTGAAAGTAAAATCCATAGGTGATAATCCTTTCCCTTGAAAGAATGCTCAACTTTTGAGGCAACCTAATGTATTTATTTATTTTACATTTCCTGGGTATCTCTTTGGGATGAGATTGAGAGCCCACATTTGAAGAGCTAAAGATTAATGTATTAATATATTAAAATAATAAATCATTATTATATAATAAATTATAATGTGCCCTGCACCATAAAATCCCTGGGGAGGCACAGCTGTTCCACTATTGCTAAGGTAAACTAGGTAAGCTCAGAGACGTGGCAATCCTTATCTCCTGCTGCCATGAGGATGTTGAAGGATCTGGAGAGGAAGCCGTATGAGGAGTGGCTGAGGTCACTTGGTTTGTTCAGACACATGACATGATAATATAAGAAGCTGTTTCTTCACTGGGATTCTCTGGTAAAGTAACTAATAGGTTTCCTTCTGCAGATGCCACCACAATTTTGACAAAGCAGGCAAAGTCTCCCGCACTATTTTGTAGGGCCTGGCAAGTTACTAGAAGTCAGGGACAACTATCTTTTCACAGTTGAATGGACTCTGGCACAGATAAAATGATTCACTCAAAATAACCCAGACAATTCAAGATGAAAAAGCGTTTTCACCTCCCAGTACATCGCAGTTTATTCAGGTCTTACTGTTGCAGGCACAGTTATCAAAAAACAGACTCACCCTTGCTGGAAAGTGTGACTCTTAGCTCAGTAAACCCTATATGAGGCTCAGCAGATATCAACCTAGCTGAGTGTGCTAAGATCAGTATGTTTGTCTTCATCTGCCTTGACACCTTCATGTGTTACATCCTGTTAAGTAGATGGAAGATAATGACACTGATAGCTGGTAAGGGTTTCCTTCCAATTAGAACAAAAATATGAAGAAAATGTAAACTGTATGGAGTCTGAATTGAAATACTAAAGTTCATTGTTGTACATCTATGATTCTATGAATAAGATCTCCCCTCAGCCTTCTTTGCTTTAGAATAAACCATCCAGCTGTCTCAGTCTTTTCTCACAGATGCTGGAGATGTGCTCCAGTCTTTTCATCATCTTTGTAGCCCTCCAGCATGCCCATGTCTCTTTTGTACTGAGGAGCTCAGAACTGGAGCTTAGTAGAGGTGAATGATCACCTCCCTCAACCTGTTGGCATTATTCTCTCTAATGCAGCCCAGGACACTATTTGCCTCCTTTGCAGCAAGGACACACTGCTGGTCACTTTCATTCTGGTGCTCAAAAGGATGCCCAGGTCCTTTTTTGCAAAGCTTCCTTTCAAGTGGGTCAGTCCCATGGTGTACTGGTGCATGGAGCTGTTCCTTCCCAGCTGCAGGACTTTGACATTCTCCTTATTGGACTTCACAAGGTTCCTGTCAGCCCATTTCTCCAGCCTGTCTTTGCCAGAACAAACACATACCTCAGAACATCTACCATGAACCTGCTGCTCGCCAAGGCAAGGCTTGAGGCTTTCTGTTTGGGAAATCCCCACGGAAACACTTCTGTGCACCATGTCATATCTGCATAGTGAGGTGGATGTTCAGAGCAAGTCAAGGTTGCTGCGTGTGCTTCAGAGGTCATTCATAGGGGTTCAGCAGCCTGTATGTCAGTCAAACCTTCAGACTGGGTAATAGCAGTAACTCTGCATCGGGACCACCCACCATCATGCAGTCTTGTCAGACTTACTGCTCTGACTGCAATTCCAGACCAAGGATAAATTGATAATAGTAAATTGAAATATAATATAAATACATTACCATAAAGAGGACAAATTGAAAATTAATAAAATTTCTCTTTCTTTGTTGGAACAAAATCTTTGTGTGTAAAGAAGTTTTCCAGCTGTGTGGAAATGCAACCTACTGTCCAACCCTTAATATTCGCTGTGTTTTTATGCTGTTCAAACTCCGAGTCTGTCTCTGCTCTATTTGAACTGAAAGTTCCTTTTATTAAGTATTTGTCCACTGCTTCCTCTCTCTGCAGTCTGAAAGTGCAGAAGTGGGGAGGAAAACAAGTTCTTGGTTGATTCGATTTCACACGATTAACTGTATTCCTTTGACTTCTGCCTTTTGACTAGTTTGGTTAAAGTTGGCCTATAAACCATGGCCTGCAACTAGTTCCTTCCAATAGAGAGAAATAATGGCACAGGTACACGCTTTTGGTACAGTGCAGTACTAGAGGTTTATTTTCTCTGCTGGATTTACAGAAGTTGTAGTTTCATTTCACCCTCTTCTCTTCCACTTATAGCACTGGGATGCAAAAGGAGAGGCTGCCACTGTGAGAAACCTGTTTACATGTTTCTGTCAATGAATATCAGGTTTCATTTTCCCAGTCCTTCTGATATCAGACAATGGAGATGAAGGGAATGGAAATGAAATCTGACACTCAAAATTGAAGGAAAATGGATAGCTCACCCTCAAATATCTGAAGACTCCTGTTGTGACAAAGTTTTGTTTGGTCTTACAGGACAAATAGGGAAAGACTAGGCCAGGGGATATGTCTGAGGTCTCATCTGGTCACAAACAGCGGCAGTGTAACACATGTGGACTGAGAACAGATCTACCACTGAGGATAACTCACATTTATGGGCAACAAATCTGTCCTTGTAAAACACCTTTGTGACGGTATGGAAAAGCCAAGTCCTTGCTCTTCTATGAAGCTTTGGTTCGCAGGACAATGATCAATTCATACCACTGATGAGATCGTTATGAGATGAAAATGCACATAGCATTTATCTAAGAGATTTCTCACAGATCCATGGAGCACGAAATTCACAGCTGGAGGCACGAAACTGACCTTTCATCAGGGTAGCACAGTGTTGCACATGGCTGTTAGAGAGGACCCTGCAAGAGACACAGAGCGGAAGTGAGACTGAGAGAATATATTGATTGTCTCCTGGAGGCAAGAAAGAAAAAACATCTGATTGTGAAGGGTGTAGCCCAGAGGAAATGAAAGAACCCAGCCTCCAAAAGGCAACTGTTAGGAAATAAAATGTACACCAAAGAACCCACCTCCCTGCCACTACCAAGTAATTTTGCCATTGTGGAACCTAAATCAGAACGAAACACAGACACGGTGCCTTGCAGTGGCAATGATATCCACTAGAATGAGAATGGCAGTGCTGAGTGTTTCATGGAAGGATGATCACCTCCAAGGAGTTTGTAAGAACAGAAAGTTGGATTTAAGCAGGGAACTAAATCAAGTACCTAGGGTACTGACCTACTGACAGTGAGCTCTTGGGTGAGTTTCCTTGCTGCAGAGGCATTAGAAACTAACTCATTGTCTTAACTGCCATAAAAAGGACAGGCCAGGCAAAGTCAATGGACCAAACCATAAATGTTTTCCCTCATGCAAAATGCTGAGTTTTGTCCAAGTAAAGACTGAGCTGAAATTAAGGTTCTGAGTGGGGTTGGCACCAGTGCAGCAGCACAGGGCTGGGTCCTCACACCCACTGACACCAGCACTTGACAGAATTGGTGCAAGGTGGCTAAACCCAGTAAAGCCATATGCCTTTCTGACTGAGCATATGTTTGGGTGGTACAGGTAAATAAAATCCTTGGTCTGAGCAGCTGGAGGGAATTAGAGAGTGAAATACTAATATTAGACCTGCTTTTCACAGGTACAAGGTGCAGGGCAGTAAAAAGCAGACCATGCTGAGCTTAGTGTAGTACAGGTGACAGGAAGAAGAAAATCTCTCCAGGAAGAAAGGTCCTGAGATCTGGAGTGGGAACTCTGGGTATTGTGGAACACCAGGCAATCTGAATTAGCACTGTTGTTTTTAAAATAGAATGAAACTCACTTGGTGTAATTGAATACAGAGCCATCTTCCCAAATCCATCCAGAGGTTGTGCTGTTCCTCAGTCCAATCCAGAAACATTCTGTTTGAATACGCTTGAACAGATCCTATAAATGATGATGAATTACAAAGTGACTAATGACTAATGAAAGCCAGGCAGAGAATGGAGGTCAGGATCAGTAAAGAGAACAGAAAGCAAGATACATGATTACAATTTGCCTGATTTTTCTTTAAGTGGTTGACAATATGCTTACCCACACCTTCTATTCAGGAAGATCAGCCTTGCAAATCATGTCTGGAATAAAAACTATGTGTACACTCACAAGGAAGTAAGCATGCTTTCAGCGTCCTGAGGAGATTCTTCAAAGGACATTTCTCAGGGCAGTATATAAGAAACTACTGTTGTTGAATATGAGTGCCTTGGCAGCCAGGAGGGCCAACCGTGTCCTGGGGGAATCAGGCAAAGCATCGTCAGACGGTCAAGGGAGGGGATTGTCCCCCTCTGCTCTGCACTGGGGTGGCCTCACCTCGAGTCATGTGTGCAGTTTTGGGCACCAAAATATAAAAAAGACAGTAAGCTATTAGAGACATATAGAGGAAGGCCATGAGGATGTTGAAGGATCTGGAGAGGAAGCCATATGAGGACCGGCTGAGGTCACTTGGTTTGTTAAGCCTTGAGAAGAGGACACTGAGGGGAGACCTCATTGGGGTCTTCAACATCCTCATGAGGGGAAGTGGAGGGGATGGTACAGATCCTTTTACTCTCATGACCAGTGACAGGACTCAAGGAAAAGGCATGAAGCTGAGTAGGGGGAGTTTTAGGTTAGATATCAGGAAAAGGTTTTTCACCCAAAGCATGACTGGGCACTGGAACATGCTCTCCAGGGAATGGGTCACAACTCCAAGCCTGACAGAGTTCAAGAAGTCTCTGAACAATGCTCTCAGGCACATGGTGTGATTCTTAGGGCTGTCCTGTGCAGAGCCAGGAGCTGGACTCAGCAATCCTGATGGATCCCTTTCAACTCAGCATATTCTATGATTCTGTGAACTGGCCCCCAGTCTCCTGGAGTTTCCTACACATTTTATGTAGGAATGTTTGCTATTAGAATTAATATTAATGCTCTACTACAGAGCTAGCTAGCAAGTTACTACAAAGTATTAACAATTACAGGTAAAATCAGGGCAGGGCAGGGAAGGAAGTGCAGGCACTGACAGATGTTTAATAAAACCAGGACCAAGCTCTTTACATTTTAGACAAACTTTCCTCTTAGTTTTTTTGCAATGTTCATTTCCTTTTGGATAAATTTTATCTCTTGTTTATTGTTAAAAGGTGAAGCCTGCAACAGAAACTTAGCCCTGAAGTAAATCCCCTGCTCCTTCCTTATCTCCAAAAAAAATAAAATACAAAGCCAGGAGAGATAAGTTTTTCTTGACCACCTTTGCAATGAAACCAAAGAACAGCAACCTTTCAGTTGTATGGCTGGTCTCCATCCTTGTCTTCTGCTGCCATAACAAAGCTTCAGAGAAGACATCTTTACAGAGAAGCATTAACAAAGCTAGCTTGGTAAAGTTGTGGGAATAGGAGCAGCTTGAGGAACTACTTGAGTGTTGCTGGTGGTTTGGAGGTGACTGCGCTTCCCTGGCACACAGAGGTTGAGTAATCACAGGCCTTGCAGCATAAGGCATGGATAGCTAGGAAAGTCTTGTTTAGATGGGTACATCTGAGCAGGGATAATGGGTAACATTCAAGCAGCAGAGACGGTAGTAAGAAAGCAGCCAGACCAGGGAGGCTTTCTTTATGCAGAGAAATGGGTAATCTGGGGAAGATACCTATTTCTTAAGCAGTCCAGATTTGTCTAAGTAAATGTGAGAGCCTGGTACATACTCCCAGTCAAGCAGAGACCTGGCTTTGTAAGCCCTCACAGAACATCATACAATGCAACTTCTGTCCGGGGACTGGAAGCTGTCCACGTTCATTGGACCTGATCTAATAAGCCCTGGCTTGCACAAAATCAGATTAAGGGCTTCTGCTCTGCTTAAGCAGATGTGCCTCAGTGCCCCAGTAATCAGCACTAGCCCTTTCTTTAGTGACCATACATGCCCTGCCTGCAGTGAGCACCTGCAATGGAACAGATGGTTCCTCCTTTCACCAGCACAACTGAGGTATTTTGGCAGAGAGAGGAACTAAGTTTTGAAAACAGACTGAGAAAGAAATATCCCTGCATGAACACGGAGAATGGCATGGGTCACTGAGCAGGAGGAGCTGGAGCGGTTGCAGGGAGGAGAAGCATCGCTTTTGAAAAGGAAGCATTCCTTGAGTGGAGACATATTGGTTTGTGAGCAACGAGTACCTGACTGCCTAGTGTCATAGTCATTTCCTGTAATCACTTGATCAGTCTTATTGAGGATAGGAGGGGAGGTGGAGAGGAACAGTGGAAAAGGTTGTCTCCTAACATTCTTCATAGGATGATTCTGAGTAGCTGACAGTGACCCTCATCTCTCCCTTCTCCCCTTTGCTTCTCTGCTTCCTCCAAACTTCTAAGGTGTATACTGAAACTGGCAGTGCACTGTAACATCAGTCATAAATCCTTCCTCTCATTTAAAGCCAAAATATTGCTGAAGTGACAGCACTGCTTGGACGTCAGTCACTTAGGTATCTGCAAGGAAATGGGAGATCCTCAAAGACTAAGAAAACCATTACCATTTCCCAGGTATCACTGATGACCAAGAGGTGAGCTCCCTGTGACCAGCAAGATACCTGGCTGGAATTCCAGTCCTTCTCCTCCTTGGAGAAGGAGTAGCAGCTCCCTCTGTAGGCCACCCACTCTTCAGGGCAGTGTAGGTAGGAGTCACCTGTAAAAAAATTCAAAATACTAGCTTTTCTCTATCATTAACCAACAGAAAGACACTTGTCAGCAAGGACCTACTGAAAAGCAGCTCTTGTGGACAGTTGCAGTGCAGAAAACACAAGCATCTGAAAACAATGCATGAACACAGATTCTCTGTGCAATTTCCAAATCTTTTTACAATAGTAACATGCACCCTGATGCTGGTGCAAGTGCACACATACACACACACACCCCAGGTTTCCACTGAACTACTCAGACACACAATAACTAAAACTGGCTGTCTGAAAGCACATTACACTCTGTGGGTACAGTGTGATCATGCCACACATCAGGTTAATGGATTTTAAGTAGGCTCCTCCACATGGTCTAACACCTTCTGCATGCAGGCAGAAATGTTACAGACCTTACGCATTTGTTCTGCAGTTTAACATTATAATTACAGCTCACAAGTCTACAAAAACTTTACAATATGTTTCACTGTTCTTTGCTACAGGATCTGAAATGGCTTGCCTGGGGTCTGCACAAGGAATATATTCTTCAAAATATTCTGGAAAGGCAGTGCATACATAAGGCTGGTAGAAACCTAGAATAGCTTCTGGTTTAGCCCTGTATAATGGAGCTCCTGTACTTAAATGAGTCTCCAGTCCTTTGCCTTTGGTTGCTCATTCTCAGCAATGCCTTGTGCACTTACTCATCTTCCAAATCAAAGCAATCGCTAGGGAGGTGCTCAGTATCCCAAAACCTATAGCCAAGCCCAGCACAACTGCTGACCACAGACGAATAGCTGTAAAAGAGAAAAGAAATCATAGTGAATAGGAGCCACATGAAAACTGACCATGGTTTTACATAGTTTGCTTTGTCCTGGGCATTTCTATAAAGAACTGAACTCTTCCAAGCATCGCTGTCTACACTCTGCACATGGCTAACATCATTGTCCCCGCCCAGCCTACATGGGGCCTCCCCATGCCCCTGCCCACTGGCCCAGGGTCCCATTTCTGCAGGGCTTGGGGCAATCAGTCCCTGCCTGAGCTTCCCAGGAGGTGCCTGTCTCCAGATCAGCCACAGCTCTGCCCTTTCCTGGCCACAAAGACAGCTGGTCTAGCCCCTGTGGTGGCTGACCCCAGAAGAGGAAGCACCTGCCATAAGTGAGCTGGAGCGCCCCAGGCACCATGTGGAGCCTTGTGCTGGCAGGAGCCTCCCAACAAACCCACTTCTGCCTCAGCATTGAAACTTGGGGTGGAAACACAGAGCTGTATTGCTTCAGCTACCATGTTCCAGCTTAAATGTAAGAAGAAACCCAAAGCTTTTCCCCCAGCTCTTTCAGCAACAGCAACAGGTTTAACCTTAGCATCCTGTTCACAGGCTTAGGCACACGGTCATGTTACATCTTCCCAGGATACTCCCAAGTCAGTTCTATGTTCTCATCTGCCTCTTCCATGGTGGGGTGGCAGGATGAGAGAGCCAGCCTTGAAGACCTAGGTATGTCCATACCTCCACAATTTCACCACCACCACCTGCTGTTCACTTGCTGCCAGTGGCCGAGGTGAGTCCTTGAGGCAGCCTCCACTGTAGCCCAGCACGACTTCCTTTCAAAGGGCTGGTCAGGACTGACCTGTAGAGATCTGCTCATGTCCAGCTGGACATGTTAACCTCCAGGCTGCATGCTGCTTTCCCATTGTCATCTCCTGGAGCTGTGTTTGACCTGAGAGGTATTCACTTTCCATAAAACATTTGAAATCCCAGCACGAAAATCTCCTCTCTCCCCATTTGACGAGAGGGTGACACTGCCACAGATGAGTTCCAGGGGAGTTTGGTTTGCTTGTTTTATTAATCTCATTATAATAGCAGCACAGACAACAGGACTACAACTAAGAAGCAGTAAATGTGCAGTTAACTTATGTACAACATCCTGTTCCTGTGATGCTCCAGAGCCTTCTACCCAAATCCAGCACCAAAATCCCCACTGGATCTCATGAAATTTGAGGTGCTTCTCTCTTGGTCATGTGCATAGACCCAAAGAAACACATTTGATCTCTTGGTGGAGGCTCAGAACAAATGCATATCACATATCAAGAATAGTGTGGGAAAGACAAAGAAAGCCAGTGCTAAAATAGAAGGGAAAGGGACTTCATTTAAAAAACAAGAATGTCTCCTTTAAACACTGGAAGCTTTGTCCAAATACAGAAAGTAGACCAAATCAGTAAATTAATAAATACTAATACATTTTGATCTTGAGTAGTTTGCAGGCTCACTAATGTTAAGGCTATTTTCTCATTTTTAGCAATATGTTTAGACCTGTGGTTTTGGCTAGAAGAAGTTCCTAACATAACAAGGGAGAGCATGGGAGCTTTGTTGTAAGCATCATTCTTTTGGTATAAAGATCTTTTCTAAGATAAAGGTTTTGTCATGTTTCCTGAAGCTTGTAGGACTTGTAGTTGCCCAATCATAGTTAAAAAATTACAACATTTCTTATTTTGTAAACTCATTATTAAATAACAAAACCCCACCCCTTTTCAGTTACAAAATACAGAAAGACTTTTCAATTACAACATACTCCCTGGCTTCACACAAGGAGATAATGAGAGAACTGAAGGACTTGGACTGGATCTGGAACTTGAACTTTGACTCTGCTCTCTATTGTTGTAAGGTCATGTTTGTATCTCTGGTGACTTGGGTTTTGTCATCACAACAAGCCTCAAGAGAATGCCGTCAGCCTGAGGGTAAGGGATAGGGTGGAGATTCTTCTCTGCAGATTACAACTGAAAACTAAGTAAAAGGGGATAAATATCTGTCAAAACATATCTCTTGGTTCTGAGATCATACTTCTGAGGATTTGCGCTTTTGTTTTCCTTCCTCTCTTGCCTCTCCAAAGAAGCTATCTCCTTCCAATCACTGTTACTGATTTTAAGGAAAACTACTGCCAGGACAAGACTGAGATGACAGTCTGTGAAACGATTAATCCTTAAACGTCAGCACCGGGCATCCCGAGCTGGTGCCTGCCAGCAATGAATAGAACAGTTCTCTATTGTTTTAGACTAACTGCAGAAAAAAAGGAAATGACAAACACATCACACAGGCTAACACTGTCTTAAGTGACTGTTGGACTGACATTTGGGTACTGCAGCATATCTAAGACTCTCTGGAAGCCAAATAGAAGACACAACCAGGGCAACTCTTCATTTTTGAGGAGTTCATAAGAGCCAAAACCTGTTTGTTTAACCAGAGGACTGATCTATACACCCGTGATAGTGTGCCACAGAGCTGACTACAAAGTCAGCAAGGGTGTGCATTTGAACAGAGAAAAAAGGCCTGAGAGCACATCTCTCAAAAGTGATGGAGGCAGGGACAGAGTTGAATATAAAGATCTTCTAAAGAAAGGCAGTTAAACTGAGCTCCTTAGAGACCCCTTGCATGCTGAAGAGAGCTGAGAAATAATCAAATAATATGCACAGAAAGTGTGTTCAAAGATCAGCTTCCTTATTTTAGGCTTTCTGACTTCAGCCCAAAAAGATGAGGGTACATAAAAGACTGTGGAAAGGAGGAATATCAAAAAGAAAAATGCAAACATCTGAAGAGATGTCGCTGTGTTTTCAGATGAAAACACGTGCAAAAGCAAGACTGCTTTCCAAGGAGATCAGGTGCGAGTACTAGAGAGAAACTTGGGGGTTTCTGTGCTGGCTTCTTTTCCATCATGCAGCAAGTGACCAGGCAGCAGTAACCACCACATGTATATGTAGTTATTCTGATCAAGGCATAGAAATCCTTATCCCACAGTAAGAGCCCCTCTGCTCTAACAGCTCTGAAAAAAATTGAGGTGAACCATTAGTGCTGCAGCCAATGCAACACAACTCGTCTGAGGTACGCCGGCATTTCATAGAATCATAGAATCATAGAATGGTTTGGGTTGGAAAGGACCTTAAGATCATCCAGTTCCAACCCCTCCAATATTTTGTGAGAAGGAGACACTCACAAAGAGTGACCATCAGTGCAAAATCTCACTCTTCTAAGGTGGCATTTCTCAACTAAGCAGCCAGAGGAATTGCTCAATGTGACACTGACAAGGCCTATCAGGGGTAATGGAGAGAAAATAAGGGAAGAAACAATTTAAGGAAAGCACTAAGAAAATCTTCCTGATTGTAAGATTCCCTGCAGAACTGTCTCAAGGCAAAAGCTGAAAATTTGCTCACTGGGAGGCATATAAAACTAGAACACAGAAAACAGAAAAAAAATCTATTACAAAAGAATCCTGCATAGCCCCAGGGGAGAGACTCTGGATGATATCATATGCCTTCTCTGTCTCTGATCTCTGATTACCATATGCCTCTAATTTATCTGTATTCACATCTTGCCTGCCCTTCAAAGAACTATTGCTCACAATCTCTTATTGCTGACAAGCAGACAACTTTAAATCTCTTGTGGACAAAAGGATGCCTGGGTTGAATGCCCAGGAGTAGACACTGAAAGAGGCCTGACAGAAAGAGGGAGGGGAACAACGTTGGGTCTCTAACCCATCAGCTTTTTTTCACATTAAAATATTCACAGTAATTTTAGAACCAAAGCAACAGCATCCTAAGATGGCACTCAGAATCAGTGGCCAGCTCAGAGGGTTTCTGGTAGATCTTGCTTGTACGCAAAATAAAATCTTTGGTTGACTGATCTTACCTGGTTTTCTTACCTCTTTTTTTCTGTGAAGCTTTGGCCCTTGACGGAGAAGCCTGCGAGAATTTGACAGAAGTATATGTTACCTCCTCACTCACATCAGCTGCAGAAGTTTCTGATCTTCTTCCCTCCATGCCAAAGCAAAAGAGTGTGCACAAGATGTTCGATCAGGCTGTTGAACAACAGGGCTCCACGCCTCCGAAACAGGAAACTTGAGGCTATATTCAAAAGACTAAGAAATGTGAAGTTGCAACCTCCATCTCCAGCTGCTCAAGATAACCAAATTTACAACAGAATGGAAAGCAGTGAAACTGCAGCAACTTCCATTTCCTAATCTGATGAAGGGTGTTTTAAGAATAACTGCTAGTGGAAAAGATGATTAATCACCAAATTCATGGGCATTCTAATTGTTGCCAATGCAAGAGGGTGCACCTACACTGATGCAGTAACTGGGAGGATATGTGCTGCTCTGAGGAGCTTCCTCTCAGGGCCAGAAATAGGTGCATAATGAGAGCACAGGGTGAGAAGGTAAATAGCATGAGCACAAGGCAAAAAGTGAGATAAGCAATGGCTATGGCAAACCGGCAGTCCAGCTGCTGTCAAAAGGAAGTAGAGGTGGACAGCATGGATTTGAGAAGGAAGCCTTGTGAGCTTTGGACACTTCTACTAGGAACTCTTTCTACAGCAAATACCAGTATGAATGTGCTTGTGACACGAGGCAGGCACTGAGAGCTGGCACCCCTCGAGACTCTCTGAGTCAACACCTTAACAGCATCAGTATGAGAGAGATATGGACATGCTGGAGAGGATCTAGCAAAGAGCCACAAAGATGATGGACTGCAGCATCTCTTCTATGAGGAAAGGCTGAGAGATCTCTGACTGTTTAGCCTGAAGAAGAGACATCTTGGAGAGGATCTAATTAATGTATATAAGTTCCTGAAGGAAGCGTACAAGAAGAGTCAGACTCTTTTTAGTGGTGCCCAGTGCCAGGACAAGAAACAGTGGGCACAAACTGAAACACAGAAGGTGTTCTCTCTGAACATCAGGAAATGTGTTTTTACTGTGAGGGTGATCAAACACTGGCAGAGGTTGGCCAGAAAGGTTGAGGTGTCTCCCTCAATAGAGAGTTGTCTGGACACAGTCCCAGGCTGTAGGTGGACCAGGCTGTAGATGGCCTGGCTTGAGCAGGGAGTTAGATCATAAGACCTTGAGAGATCCCTTCCCAACACAGTCATTTAGTGACTCTGTAGTCAGCAATAACAGGAAGGAATACTTTTCTTTTGAAGTACTGACCATTGATGAGAATAGTTCAAGTTGCACCGGGGAAGGTTTAGACTGGATGTTGGGAAAAATTTCTTCATCAAAAGGATTATTAAGCACTGGGACAGCTCCCTAGGGAAGTGGTAGCATCACTATCTCTGAAAGTTTTTAAAAAAGATGCAGATGTGAAGCTTAAGGACATAGTGTAGTGGTGGGCTTGGCAGTGTCAGGTTAATGGTTGAACTCAATGATCTTAAGGGTCTTTTCCAGCCTAAAAGATTCTTTGAATCTATGGTGGGGACTACTGATGCTTCTAGCATCCTGAGAAACCTCTTAGCTGCACGGTTGGCTGATTGTTGTTTTAATCCAGATTCTGACCCTTTCCATTTCATGCTCAGAATGGTGATGTTTGCCAGGCTCAGGGTGCACATCTTCAGCACAGTAGAGTACAGGCAATTTACCAGAATTGTTTGGGCATTCTCAACAAAGTAGTTGAGATGACTGCTACTCCCAACAGGGATGATTATTACGGATCCTGGTGACGTGCTCTAAATTTTAGAAATGGTTGCATGGGAGGATGCTTAGTTTGACACAGTGTTGTGGCCATTTCGTTACAATGCACATGTCTAGGAGGGCATGAATTGGATATTTCTGCAAATTTCTCCACTTGCCTCTAAGGGTGGCATGTAGCACCCACAGAATTCCTTCCAATCCTGGGTAGAGCCTGTAAACAGCAAGATAGGTAGTCTGTGCTTGAAAGGAAGGGGAAGGCAGAAGACAGCAGGAAGAGGAAGAAAATCTCTCCTGAATGCTTTAAGTGGATAATACAGAAGTCTAAAGAGAGCTCTCAAGCCCAGAGAGCTACTACACTCACAAGGACAACCTAGCTGGGAATACAATTTGTGTGGTTGAAAAAAAGCTAACAGGATTCAGACACAGACTAAGTGCTCAGACCAAGGGGAAAAGGCCCTGCAGGCTGCCTGCTGAGTCAGTGACCATAAAGACAGTGCTATTTGTGAAGAACTGGAGAAGTAAAGGCTGGCAAGAAAGAATTAAAAGCTCTGTTTTGATGTGGTTTACCATTTTTTTGTCAAATGTCAGAAGTAAGTTGAATTCTTAGTTTCAACAGGAAGCAGAGAGGGAGCAGTCACAACGTAGGAGGTGGGCAGGCAACACACAGTTAATAGTGTGAACAAATAAGTCTGACTTCTTCAGCTGTGCCATGCTCCCAGTGGAATTGCAGCAGGAATAAATAAACCAGTTTTCCCGGAGCCAACAATGCTTCCTCCTCAGTTCTTCACTGCTGAAGCAGCATACCATGGGGAAACCTCCCTAACTTATCTCAAACAAGTGGCTTCTCTAGCATGTTGCTAAGTTCACTAAACACCACATTCCTTTCTTAAGTAAAAGATGCAAAAGCCTCAGAACTCTGACAAGGAACATCTGTCCATTACAGCAACAGACCCCTTATCATTGCAGTGGGAGCATGACTTAAGGAGATAAATGTCCTTTAAATGGGCCAGTCTCAGTTTATAGCTTTATGAACCACACCCAAGATGCTCAAGTCCACCATCCTTGTGCACTATCGGCTGGACCTGGAATTCCTCTGCAGTGGCAAAACTTGCAGAAGCTGGGAGAGGCACCTTCATTCCAAAGTATAACAAAACATGGATGTAGAGAGACACAAAGGGGGGACAAAATCAGAAGGATCAAGGCCACAAAGCAGTTTTGAACTGGTCTAGACTCCTCGCTCGTTTAACGCTCTGGAGGCACCCGGTGGGGATGGCAAAGCCCCAGGACAAACTGCTGGACCACCACCGCCTCCGGCAGCGGGAGCGAGGGGAGCGGTGTGGCCGGGAAGCCTGCCTGCTGCTGGACGGGGGACAGAGGAGGGAAAATCGCGACCTGCAGCTGGGAAAGCCACAACGCACTTGGATCAGCTGACCTCCAGCAGTGAGCCCGGCGACGCCCACCCCGGGGGACCCCCTCCCACTGCCTCCAAAGGGCCACCCCCCACCCTGCGGGCTCGTCCTTTCCGCCGGCCCTCGCCGCTCATTGGACGGGAAGGGAGGGGAGGCGGGGCCCCGGCGCCGTTTGTCCCCGCCCATTGGGTGGTGAGGGAGGTGGGCGGGGCCCGCCGCAGCCCGGCGCTCTCCGCCGCTCTCCATTCGCTGCGGGGCCGCTCCTGGGCGGGCGATCCCGGCGGCGCTCGGGCTCCCATTGGCGGCAGCGCCAGTTCCGCCACGCTCCTTCCGGCTGGCGGGGCGGGCGAGAGAGCCGGCCGGGACGTGGAGGAGGCCGGTGTCGCCCGTGTCTGCCCTCCGCGGGCCGCCCAGCATGGGATACCCGTGACCCGCCGGTCTCTC
>VXAY01000703.1:303344-326923 GCA_013399855.1 Oxyruncus cristatus | reverse complement strand
GTGCGCGGAGCTGGGGCTGGGACGGCGCGGAGCGGGGCACGGCGAGGGGATACCGCGGAGGCGGGCGCGGGGCGGCGGCCGGGGGAGACCGGCCGGGATCGCTCCCGGCGCCGCGCGGCAGGTTCCCGGGAGGAGCCGTGTCCAGTGCTGGGGGCAGGGACCTGCCTTTGGCCTCGGGAGAGACGAGTCACGAGCTCTCGTGTCACGGGCTTCCTCATTTCAGCGAGCGCGCACTGGACCCGGCTGCCCAGAGAGGCTGCGGAGTTTCTCTCACTGGGGATATTCCAGAGCCGCCTGGACGCGGCCCTGGACGCCCGCCGTCCATTGTGCTCTGGGACGCCCTGCTTGTGCGAGGAGGTTGGACCTAGTGACCCGCTATGGTCCCTTCCAACCTGACCGATTCTGTGGTTTCGGCGTTTCTAACCTTGTGTTGGCGCCTGGACCCCGGGGCAAGCAGAGCCCCGGCTCGGCAGCGTCCGGCAGGGCTGCGGGGAAACCACTGTGTTCAGTCAAATGGGCTCTGTGCCTGTCTGCAGCCGGGTGATTATTTAATTGAGGGTCTGCCGGCTGCCTTCTGCCAGCACGTGGGGCTTTACCAAAATCTGCAGCAGGAGAATCTGTTGCACCGCTCTGGTTGGCTGGTGCGATCATTGAATGTTTTGTATGTGATTTTAGCATGAACCTGAAAGCCAGGTCTTGTAATTTTATTATAATTAACATCTTCATTACAGCTTCGTTGCTTGGATCTCACATAGGATGTCTTGCTTTCCTCCTTCTTGTGTAAACAGAAGAAAACTTCTGTGAAGTTGCAGCTTAGCATTATTAAACACTTTCAGATTCTCAGCTAAAGTAGTACTAGAAAGATAATTATTAAGATTAAGGCATTTGAATAAACATAGCCTGACTAATCACAGTGGGTCTTTCCGGTGAGCTCTCTACGTGAGGTCTGTTGAAGAGGATTGATTAGAAGCCTGATAAATAATTTTCTGCTGACTGGCTTCTCGGTGCAACGCAATAACGTTGGTTTATGCCTGAAAATTACTCCAGTGTTCAACCTGCTGGACTCTGGTCTGGTAGCTAATTAATGTGCTCAGCAGCAAAACGTTTTGAGGTCCCAAGAGAAAATTCAGGAAAGAGTCCCAAGTGGGCCCAGTGAATTGCCTTTGGCCATGCAATAGACTCAGATTTAGTGTCTCTTGGGAATGGTGAGTTGTTTCTAGACTTCAGCTTCTCCTTTTTGCAGTCAGGACTGAGGAAGTGGCTAATCATTGACTCCATGACCCTGAAGTTAGTTTACAGGGGGCTGAAACAGTTAATCCTCTGTGCTCTCTGTGGCTTGTGTCCAGAATGTCATCATCTTGCCATACCTCTGCCTTGCTGCTGGTCTTTATGGTCCTGGCTGTATCGGGGGCTGAGCAGTCTGAAGAGAGGAGCTGTGATGTGATTGGTGATGAAAGCAGTGAGTCACAAATGGAAAGAGCCCTGCTGAAGAAACTGGAGCCCCTGAGCCACATGAGGTACAGTACAACACCCTGCAGGCCTCAGGGCTGTGCAGTGCTTGCCCTTGGGCCAGGAGGAGGGGAAGATTTGGGGTAGGACTGCAAAATGGGCTCCCCCGTGTGTATGGACTCTGACTCTTGCAGGTCTGAAGTGCCTGCTGCTCTGAGAATTGTTCTTTGTAATCCAGTGGGCTGTCTGTTCTGTCCTTTCCTTGCTGCAGGTTTAATGTGACTGTGGAGAAAGGCAAAACGGAAAACTACTTCTACCAATTCAGGGTGTGCAGGGAGGTCAACAGCACCTCGCACGATTATGGTGGCCTGGTGCAGACAGATAGACAGAACGGAAAGACCACAGTGATAGGAAGAATCAATGAAACCCAGGTCTTCAATGGAAGTAAGATTCCACTCCACACTTTTCTTACTCAGCAGCTGCCTTTTGCCTCCTGATCTGGATTTGCAGCCTGTATGTTTCTCTCCTGGCAGGTGACTGGATCATGCTGATTTATAAAGGAGGTGATTCATATGGCACTCACTGCAGTGGTGAGAAGAGACGAGCTGTGATAATGATTTCTTGCAAGCGGGGAGTTACAGCGGTGAGTGACATATGAGGTGGGAGAAGATCAGGAAACTGCCAGACAAGTAGTTGTTTGTAAGCAGAAGGGCTTTGAGGGGGCAGCAAGGTGTCCTCCAGTATCTGTTGCCTAGCTGCACCAGCAGTGATAAAACTGTCTCCTGGTGACGTTCAATGTGCCTGGGCATGTTTTCACATGACTTAATTTTTCCCAAATTGCAGAGTTCATTCAGCATTATTTCTGAAGAGCGGGAAAAGGAGCAGGAGTGTTTCTACCTCTTTGAGATGGACAGCAGTGTGGCTTGTCCAGCTGAGAATTCCCACCTCAGCGTTGGCTCCATTCTACTGATCACGTGAGTCATTGGAAGAGCTGTTTGTGCCTAAGCCGTTTGTGCCTAAGCCATAGTCTCCGGTGCTATTTAGAAACCTCACAAATGCTATAGTAGATGAATTAATTGTAGTATACCTACCCACAGCCACCATTAGATGTTACTATGCCTCTGAGCTTTTTTGACAAAAGCATGCTCAAAGCATGATGCAGGGCTGCTCTGTTCCCTATAAACAGTCTCTTTCATAGCTTACAGACAAATGCACTTAAACATGGAGATGTGACTTCCTAAAAATGTATAATGGCTCTTTGCTAGAGCTCAGAATTCAGACCAGGAATCTTGATTCATTTTCTGTGTTTGTGCTTAGAGGCACTGCTTCACATAATGGTGATAAAAGATTTATACCAGCAGATCGATAATTTGGGGACCTTCTGTGGTCTGTTTTCTATTTATAGCTCTGCTGTTGAGTGGTGCTCAGATACTTGCTCTAATGCCAATATGAGGCAGGTAGCTGGCTTGGAAGAGATTGTCTATAGGATTTCCTCAGCTTTGATTTATCTATTTATGTATTATTTATTAATTTTAATTCTGCCTTCCAGGTTTGCCTCACTGATTGCAGTCTACATCATTGGTGGGTTCCTCTACCAGCGCCTTGTAGTGGGAGCAAAGGGCATGGAGCAGTTTCCTCACTTTGCCTTCTGGCAAGATCTGGGCAATTTGGTGGCGGTGAGTGAAAATCCTTATATATTCCCAGCCTGGCCCCTGTATTAGGAGAAAATAGCAGACTAGGTCTTTTGGGTAGACCTACTGCCAGAGTGATGTACCTTGAAGCAGAAGAGGATATGTGTTTTATTTTTCTTGAGTATTCTGTTTTTGAATCCTTGCCAAGACTGATTCTCTGCCACTCTCTTGCAACTGCTGCATAACTAGAACACATGCTTATTAGGGATTAATGCTTTCCAGAGAGAAATGTTCACCTGGGACTGCGAAATACTCGTGTCTGGCTGCCCTGAAACCCTCCCTTGGTCATCGTAGGCAGTGCCATTTATCTCTCATGCTTGCCTTGGCCTGATGTTGCTGCACGCTGTTAATCAATATGCCCAGAGCTTTCACAACTGAGTAGGATGTTTTGTCAAGACAAGTTTTGGGAACATGACTTAGGTAGCACAGCAATAGGCATAATCCCTTAGCAAAAGAGAAGTCACAGGAGCTGCTTTGCTTTGGGCGCTGAGTCAGTTGCAGAGTGTGACGCTGGTGCCATGTCCTGTGCTTGTAGGACGGCTGTGACTTTGTGTGCCGATCCAAGCCTCGGAATGCGCCAGCCGCGTACCGCGGTGTGGGGGATGACCAGCTGGGCGAGGAGTCAGAAGAACGGGATGACCACTTGCTACCAATGTGATAGGCTTTCCACACCAAGTTCTTTTCTCCCCATCTTCCCAGTGCTTGTTTAGGCGAGTGCCTCCCAGCCAGTTCTCCTTCTCTCACTTCTGATTTTCTTTACACTGCTTCTGCCGTCTCCGGTGTGTCAAGTCCCATGGATGCCTCTGGATGTGAACAGCACTGGTCCCTGATGGTGTGTCTTACAACTATAATGCTGCTTTAGGTTTTTAAAAATGCAGGAGAGCGGGGGGGAGAAGTGCTAAGAGTTAAGACAACAAGAAAGCAATATGAGTGTTCAGCACTGAGCAGGAATGGGAGATGAATCACTGAGAGGAAAAAAGGGCCATAGATGGGTACAGAAAGGGGAAGGAAAAAAGGCCATGGGCTAAAACAGCTGACACTGTAAAAGGGATATTTTCTCTTTTGTTCTTTTTTCCCTAGGGTTTACACTGGAATTAATTTTTCTTTGAATGCATTTTCAGCTTTTCTAGCTTCTGCACTCTTACACTTTCTGCTGGCATAACTGGCACAGAGTGCTCTATGCCAGACTCTGGGGGTGGAAGAGGTATTAGCACCTGTGCAGTCTTTTGTTTTACTAATGGCAAAGTATTAAGAAGAATGCACTGGTTTCCTTCAATAGCTGTAAAGGGATGCATGCCAGCCTCTCAGACTGGAGAGGGGCAATGCTAAAAAAAACACAGGAGTTAAATACAGTCTCATGACTTCAGTTCAGTCAAAACATTGTCTTCTCAATCATTGAGAAGCAAAAGGAAACAATGTGCTGCTAAGGAAAAAGAACATTTGCTGAAACTGAAACTGACATCAAGACAAACTGAGACAGGTAGCTGCCGTTTGTGTTCTGATACAAGCTTCCCAAGGTGACTGCCCACACAGCTCAGTCACTGTCAGCATTGTGATTTCATGATTGCCAGAAGTTCTTTGGTTGGCAGAGGGTTTTCCTGTGAAGGTATCAGAATTTATTTTTATAGAATAGGAGCCACGGAAGCCCAGGATAAGAATGGTAACACATTGAAAACTGCATAAGGGACTCTTGCACTTATTTGGTCAACTTTCATAAATTACTGTTCCCTTAAGCATGGTGCAGGCCAGTCTTAATACACTTGCCCTGTGCAGATGGTACTTACATGCTGCCAGTGTCTGGGAGTAAGAGAGATCTTCTCTTGGAGCCCTGGTGAAAAGCAGGTACAGCTGAGTTATAGACTTATGGGGAACCTTCTGGAACTTGGCACCTTGATTCTTAATTGCTTTTTATTTGAGTCTACACTCTGAGCAATCCCCTTCTACCCTGTTGTGGACTGGCAGGAGAACTGCCCTCAGTCTTGAGGGCACAGACTGTGAATAAGCAAGCCCCTACTGTTAACAGCAGAGTACAGACAAGATTCATGTATTTTTAATGCTGTCTGAACAACAACATTGAGAGAAAAGGGGTAGCCCTGCTTTTTTGCTGGGTTTAGAGTGGGCAAACAATTCCTGCTTTGACTTTTGTTACAGTCTCAGTCTTTCTCATAACATGGGAAAAATAGGAAGTCCGTTGTAACTGTTTTTCATGGTGGTGTTTAAGGTAATTTTTTTTGTACAAAACACAACTTTCAAAAATAAAGTGACCAAAAAACCTTGTGAAGTGTGGTGCTGATGTGACAGGAATTTGCTTTGGTGCCAAAGCATCTTTCTTACCCAAAGCTGAAAGGTGGTGCCTTGTGCCTGAACTACACTTGCCAGTCATGAATTCGTTTTGTTCGTTCATGGTTTTTGCTGCTACGTTGTTTCACTCCAGTTCCCCTAGGGCTTAAGAGGGAAGGCTATGCACATCTTTGAAAATTGAAACTTTAAAAGCTCAAGTAGTTTTCGGTGGATAGATTACGTTCTGTATTCTTCTGCAGCAACAAAAATCAAAAGTAACAGTGCTGAAGGTTGTACTTCTCAAAGACTCAGTTAACGCACAGGTTCAGGAGGGGGGTTAAAAACCAGCCAGATGTGCAAAGCCTGATCAAGCATCTTTTTATTAAGAACAGTGAACATGAAATGAAGAAGGGAAGCCTTCCCATTTGACAGAAATAAAGTCCAATCCTCAGAAGTAGCTAGTAACACTGGCAGGCTAGCTGTCTGCCCACCCTGCCAAGGGTCAAACTGAACAGAAGTTCTATCACCCCCAGCCTGCTAAGGAGAAAATAGTTTAAGGGCACACTTCCTCTGCTGATTCTAACCTCCCCGTTCCCTGCCGCCAGATTACACTGGACCAAATAATGTTATCAGGGTGCAGTCAAGCATAGGCAGCTTCCTTTGGGCCTGTTTTCATTCATGAAGCCGCAGAAGTCTTCTCTGCCAGGAACAAGGATGTAATGAAAGAGATCCAACAGTATAGTTAAGAATGCAAGGAAGTTGCTGCCACATTTTATCCATCTATTAGCACTTTCCTTCCTCTCTTTTTCTATGAAGGGTCAATAAAGAGCCCATTCCAAAGATCTCTAATAGTTTTCCTACCTATACTATTAGGCCTTCTCTCCTGTCACTACAGCTTTACTGCAACAGTAGATGCTTTCCACACAGAACAGTCTTATGTTTCACTCAAATACTCATGTGAAGCTTCTAAAAACAGAAAAGCCAAGACATATGGTTTATAATACCATCTTGCTTTCAGGTATTTGGCGCTAGAGGGCACTTACCTCTTCATAGTTTGTGTAATTCCTTCAGGTTTTTTGCCTGTTTGTTTGAAGCAGAGGTGCTTCTGGAAGAGAAGAACTCTGCCCAGGTTTTCACCTTTGCCAATTTGGTTACGAAACTCCAGAATACCACATCTGGTCCTTAAAAAAAAGCCAAAACCCAAACCTGGAGGGGCTGAACAGGAGGAACTCAGTCTATAACGTAACTTCTACCCTTTAGAAATGAGAAGTAACATTAAAGGATTAGTATTCAGTTGTTGTGGGGTGTGCAGTTTTTTAACTGAGGAAGAGAAATATTTGTTAAAAAAAAAAAAAAAAAAGGAGCCTTAGGCTGGCAGTACAATCCTGCCAGCTTAAACTTTGTCCCATAAGCTCTCCTGAGGGTAATGAAGACAGACACAAAAAGAATAAAATTGGTAAGAAAACACACACACAAAAAAAAAAAAAAAAACAGCCCATTTCACAAAGAGCCTTGGTGCTTCTGGAGACTCCTTTGGATCTGTAAATTATGCCCTAGCACAATGGGAAGAAAGACCTAGTGCTTCAAGGTTCCCTAATATTAGACAATCCCCCTCCCCTTCAACTTTCCCATCACTTTGTCATGAGCACTCAGGAAAAATCCTCTGACTGGTTCTGAGAGGAGCACCTGGAGCAAACAGCTGCCACAACACTTTAGCTTTACTGTCTCCTGTAGACATGCAGAGTAAAGACACGACAGCTCCTATTGCCACAGGCCTTCAAGTTTGGTATGTGTGCTGGAATGGCTATTAAACCCAGTTCATGAGCAGCCTAGGTATTTTTAAAAGTGGAAAAGCAGCAGCCCCTTCTGCTCAAATTCTTCTTTGTCCACCTCTGTCACTCAGAATTTTCTAGTTACCCTTCATAAACCCCCAAGCACAGGTGCTCCCAATGTCCCTGTGGGGCCAGCTCTTATGCCTCAAGTTCTGGCAGTGATATTCAAAACTAGTATCTAGCAGATCTGCCATAGCAAACACAGGTGAGGGCAGTTCCCTTTCAGAAGTCTTTTAAGACAGAGATCCCCTTCACAGCTTTATGTGGTATATAGGGGAGTCATATTCAAAATCAGTAAGAAGGAAAATTGTTTAAAGGCCCCAGCTGGCAGTCCTCCTCAACCTCGTAGCACCATTAAGAGACCAAGACGTGGGCTTGTGCATGGCAGTTTCAATCAGTTAAATTCCTTCTCATTCTTCTTGAATACAAGACCACAGGGGACTGTTTCATTCTTCCCCGCCCCAGCAGGATGCTCCAAAACTGGCAGCTGCCCTGGGGTCAGAGCAAGCGTGAGACCTCTGGCTTCACAGCTGTTAGGTCTCCTTGAGGACATTGATCTTGGCACAGATCTTGAGAGCAGGTCCCAGCTTCATGTTCATGGCACTCATGAGATGTTCCTCCTTTAGAAGCAACAGGGCCTGACCATCAATTTCCTGTGCCCGAAACTCCTCAGCAAACTCTTGGCACCCTGTGAAACAAACAAACAAACAAGAGTAGTGAGACACATACATGCTTTGGGCACTCCCCTGCTCCTACTCTCTGCACCTCTGGCAGGTACAGAAAAGCAAGCTAGGAATCTAACAAACCCCCCTCCCCACTTTAGTCCTCAGTCTCCCTGAGCACACACGATACTTGAGAAATGCATCTTGAGAATCCATCTGTATGACGCACTCCAATTCAGAAACATGCAGGAGCACTAGGCAACACTGACACTATCTACTTTTCAGAAAGAGAGCCAACAGATCTCTCCATGCTACTGGATCACAGGAGTGCAGGAGAGGATCTTAACTTCACCTTGCAGTGATGCAATGAACTCGTACACTTCCTCCACACTCCAACGACTAGGATTGCTGGACAGGAAGACTGGGTTGATGCCATGTAGATCTGGGGTAGGTGGGGCCATACTAGAGTTTGCCAGGTCCCTCTCTCCATGACTGGCCCTTACTGACAGGGGTCCTGGAGATGTAGGGGACAAAGCTTCATCATAGCTGGAGTTATCAGAGCCTCGACTTGAGTCTTCCTGACCCTACAAGCCCATAGGAAAGAAAACAAAAGTTGTTTTGTAAGAAATTCAGTATTACTAGCTGCAAAATAAGACACTGGAACCAGCAGAAGTTGTCCCAATAGTCTGGAACAACTGTCTCAGGCTGTTGATCCACAGGCAGCTGACCCAAGAGCTCCCTCTCTTCCTCACATCAGCACTGAACCTCATTCAATTCTTCTATAATCTGATTTAAGTCATTCATGTTGAAGACTGTTAATCAAAGTGGATTGTTTTCTACCATGGCTGTCAGCTGATCTCGTTCACTGAGACCTTCGAGACACACAGGAGCGAACACAGAGTGAAGAGAACAAGTACAAACATGGATCAACTTTCTGCAGTCAATGAATGATTGGAACGGCTCACTGTGTCTTGTGTAACAAGTGTGTCAATGTGCACTCAGCACATTCTGTATGACTACATCCACTGTGACAAAGTGGTACAGCCAGCAATGACAAATTTTACACAGACTTGCCCTGACAGGACAATGTCCTTACCCTGTGGCGCTTGCCCTGGATCTTTGTTCGAGCAATTTCGGAGCTGCTGCGCCGTGGTCCCCGTCGGCGCACACGAGCATAGTTAGCTTCCTGGAATTCCTTCATTTTCTTTCTCTGCAGCCGAAACTGATGGCTGCAGCTGACGTTGTACCTCAAATGAGCAGAAGCAGGGCAGCAGTTACGAAACAGCAACTATTTAAACCTAACACTTCTCCTTGCTCTAGATGGGGATAAAACTCCTCTTTACCATCAAGTTCTGTTCCTCCTCCTTTTAAGACTTCCCCTTGGAAGGAACCAGTCCAGACTTCTGACACAAGCAATATTTGGACACCAGAGTCTTGATCTAACATCTGAAGGGTCAATTAAGTCATTCCCCTAAGGGAAAAAAGACCCATAACAAGCACTCTGCTATCAACAGGAGGCAGCAATGACTAGTCTAACTTCTCCCCATTTTTTTTCCCAAATGCTCCCTTGTGTCTTTGTCTAGTACCAATGTATCAGACAGCAACCAGTATACATTTATTTAGTCAGTCAAATGAACATTTCACTGAAGAGAGGTTCTTTGCAGCCCCAGAACTTCCCCCTTCCCATTTCATTTTCTGAGCAAGCCAGAAATTCTGTTTATACTCAACACCACAGCCACCTCTCCAGACTTAGAAGCATTTACAAATCATTTAGAGTACTAAAGGATCTCTGTGACCAGTACATCCCATGGAGGGAGAATCAGATGTACTGAAGTGTTGTAAACTACTTGGATAAGGGGCACATGCCCAGTTCCAGAAAATGCATAGCAGATAAGGAAAATTACATTTTGCTATTATTACCTTTTAGCACAGGTCATGGAACAAAACCTCTTGGAGCCACGAAACTGGGTTGCTGGGGCGTACTTCCCACAATATTCACACTTTAACAAGTTTGCCTTCTTATCAAGCTCTAGAGAGATACAGAGATACACACTATCTGATGATCTGAAGCAGATCACACACAATGATTCTCCATTCCAGGGCTCTTCTTCTGAAGAGACAGATTCCAAGCACTATTTTCTATTGAATCTAGTAAGTAGTTAGCTTGGAGAAGAAGCTGGGAAAAGAGAGGCAGAAGCTCCAGTAATCAGAACTTCAGAATATTGAACAGAGCAGGTTTTTTCTCTTTGTCAGTACCATTTCATGGAACAAGTGAAAAATAGCATATCCCTCACATCCTACAAGGCTGTGGGGGAAATCTCCATAGCTGCACACTCTGCTCTGTCCACACATCCTTCACAGTCATTAGAGACAGGTACAGTTCAGATTCTCGTGCTTACTACTGACACAGGATGTGTGAGATCATATTAACAACAAAAAATAGTTTTCTGGCACTCAAGAAAACAAGATTCTAGGTCCATAGCTTGAGTCTCTAAGAGTTAGCAGGAAGAGATATAAGTCTATAATGTATAAAGTTAATAATACAGTATCAGAGAGCAGAAACTTTCAGTAACACTAGCTAGGCCTCCTGGTGCTGAAACTCACCCATGGAAGCACTGTCCCCTCCCAGAGAATTGCTGGACAGATTTTCATTCTGGCCAGAAGGAGCCTCTCCCTGCAGTGGTTTCTCAGATTCTTTCAGCAGCTGAGAACAACCCACCTGGATAGGAAGAGAATAAGTTGGACCCAGTAGTAAAGGATTCACTTTGTTCACTACCCTCTGCAAAGTATATGCAGCTCAAAATTCAGCTCAGAAGAATCTCTCTGCCTAATAGAGAAGGAGACATGCTGAACAAAGTCATTAGTCCCTTCCTGACTCGGAATGACTTGGCCATTCATTCAAAGATCCCCAAATACTATCTGCCTTGAATAGCCTGCAATTCCATGTAACTGCATTTCTCCTTATTTGCTTCAACTTCACTCACTACCTGTTCAAAATGCATCTTTCCCCTCACTAAAAATCAGAAAGAAGAACCTCCTTATAATTCCTCCAACTCGTTCTCTTTAATGACACCTCTTAATGCCTTGCTTCATTCATGACACCTCCCTCCGTTCCCTTCCCCTCCACTGTCTGCATCTCAGGCTAGAAATGCTGAGTTGGAATATGGGGATATTCCTATGCAAAGATGGATGCCCACCATCCTCCCAAGAAGCTTCTACAGCTTCCTCCCCCCAAACCAAAAAATCCCTACTGGAAAGGGCTCTGCTCCTTCCTGGATGACAAAGCCTTCAATGATATGTGTGAGGATCTGGGGCTTGACGATGGCTTGTGGGGGTTTGGAGTCTCCCATCTGACGTGACACCATTGCCAGGTTTGGGGTGGAAGCAGAGGTGGGGGTAACTGAGGCTCCTTCACTTGACGTGGTATTTGGGGTTGCAATGGCAGCAGTGTCAGAATTATCTGGAAAGTTAACAGCACAAGAGTCAGTTCCCTTTACTCCACCTACTTCAAGCGGAATACAAGATCAGATCATTAGCACACACAAGCAGAGCTCCATTTTGTACCTCACCTCCAAGGCCACTCTTCTCCTCTATGTTTTTGGGGCTGTCTGTTACAGGAGAGGATCTGGCAGGCAGGAGTGCAGTGACACTGGGCGACTCCTCCTTCTCCTCCTCTGATTCAGCTTTGCGCTTTACTGCTAAGGTCTGAGATTTGCCCTGCATGAATAAAGAGGAACACGTAAGCAGATAGAAGAGCTCCTAAGCAAAGAACACGACAGATCAAAGGCAAAAAAACCCAAAAATGTATCCTACCCCATCATACTTTATTTCCAGCCTGGTTCCTTCTGGAGATGCTTTTAACTCCTTCACAGTACATACCTCTACTTAGGAGCATTTACATAGCAAGGAACAAAGCTTGAGAATACTCACTACCATACCACAGACTAGGATCTGGTGTCCCAATTCATGTTGATACATTGGTATGATATCAAGACAATATGTGAACCTCAAAGGATTGTTCCAGGAAGAATGAAATGGAATGGCATTCATTTCCAAACAGGCTTTTGGCTAAACCAGATCAGCTTCAGCAAAGGATAGTCAAAAGAGCAGGGGACACATGTTCCCTATGAACAGAATTGCCCCGACTCTAAATATGAGATAAATCCTGTGACACCTTCCTGAAGAAGCAGACAGAGTCTAGAAACAATCTCAGAAACTGGCTAAGGAGGTGTTCAAGGCCAGGCTGGATGAAGCTCCGAGCAACCTGGTCTAGCAACCTGTGTCCCTGCCACAGGAGGGGGATTGGAACTAGATGATCTTTAAGGTCCTTTCCAACGCAAATAATTTATGATTCTATGATCTGAGCTCACAAAGTGCTGTTGTCCCAGGGATTTAGGCAGGTCCTAACCAGACAATTCACAACACCACAGACAAGGCTTGTGGAACATGAACCATCTTTGTTTTCCTCTGCACAGCCTGTTGCTAGGAGGTCCTCTGAGGCCTAGAGTCAGTGGCTGCTACCATACACCAAGGGGTCTGTGACCCAGAAGAATCCACACTTGAGCAGTACATGAAAAACTGCAGCCTGTGGGAAAGGCCCACATTGGAGAAGTTTGTGAAGGACTGTATCACAGGGGAGGGATCCCATGCTACAGCAAGGGAAAAGCATGAGGAAGAGACAAAACTTTAAGAACTGACCATAACCCGCATTTCCTGTCCTCCTGCACTGCTCAGGGGGAGAAGGTAGAAGAGTTGGGAGTGAAGCCTGAGCCTATGAAGAAGGGAGCAGGTATTTTTTAGATTTGTTCTTATTTCCAATTACCCTATATTGATTAATTGGCAGTAAATTAATTTCCCTAAATTGAGTTGTTTTTGCTGGTGACCGTAATTGGCAAGTGATTTCCACATCCTTATCTCAACCCACAAGCTTTTCATTGTATTTTTCTCCTCATGTCTTGTTGTGAATGAGGAGTGATAGAGCACCAACTTGGTGGTCACCCAGCAGCCAGCCAAGGTCAACAACTGTTACATGTGATACTTATTATGTGATGTGGACACCTGCCCCATTTGGGGGCAAGTCCTTGAATGATAATGTGGAAGAGAAATGCTTGTAGTCAGTAACCCCAGGGGCTGGACTGGAATTAGTGTTTTCGAGAGCAAAAAAGTCTCCGCATCCCTTTCCCCAAACCCCTTGCCCATCCCATCCCACTGACCTGGGCCTGGACTGCGATTGGTGTCCTAGGAATGAACAAAGAGAATCCATATGCTATTCTCCTTCTCAATGGTATCACTTACTGGCAACTGGACAGACTGCATGTAGAATGCTGCTGGCATCTGAGCCACAACTGGAGAGGAAGCTGGGCTCTTCACCATGTGGGCTGTGCCTTGAACTTGTGCCAAATTCACCCCTGTGGTGAGAGGGGGAGCTTCCTGTGAGGGTGCTGGAGCTGAAGATGATGATGGGGAAGCAGCATGGGTTTGGGAAACAGGCTGGACTACAGCTGGCATTCCCCGGGATGTCGGCACTGCTGCAGCAATCTGAGCTAAACCCAGCGCTTGGGCTTGGCCTGAGCCCTGCTGCCGAGTACCCACTACCTGCACTGGGATGTGTGGTGGAGGCTGCTGTGTTGCTGACACTTTGGCAGGCCCAAGCTGAGGTGGTTTGATGGGGGTGACCAAAGATTTTGACTGAATTGGAACAGGTGACTTCGTGGCTGGCTGGCAAGGACTGTCCTGCTGGAGCTGCAAATGCTGGGGTTGGGACTGCAACATCGGTTGCACCACAAGGGTCTGAGCCTGTTGCTGGTTCTGAGGTGGAGCCTGCTGCTGCGGAGGCTGAGCTTGCTGCTGCTGTTGGGTCAGAGATGCTGCTTGCTGCTGTTGCTGCTGTTGGGCCAGTTGAAGATGAGTGGCTGTGTGGAGAAGCTGGGACTGGCGGTGCTGGAACTGCTGCTGGTGATGAATGGCTATCTGCTGCTGGATCACCACCTGCTTCTGCAGATGGATTTGTTGCTGCTGCTGGATCAGTGAGTGTGGCTGGATCTGCGTATACGTTGCTACACAAACACAGAGTGAGGAAAAACAGAGCAGAAAAGTTAGTAACAGTGCAACTGGGAACAACAAAAACAAGGCAGGCAGCCACTGCATTGGTTTGAGACATTAAGCTCCAAAATGACTGTCAGCTTACTGGCAGAGGACATCAGGGACTAAATCAACTTCTCATGCTAATAGGGAGGGATAACCCCTCAAGACAAGAGGTCTCTGGGAGCCCAGAAGCTTTCACCGTCAGGGCTTTCAAATGCCATTCTTGCAAAAGCCCAGTGGTCTCAAAGAGAAAAAGCAGGTGTGCACTTACCTGAGCTAATCAAGGTCTGGCTGGGTGCTGGTGTAGCAGTCCTGGTCAGGTTCATGCCCACTGTTTGCTGTCCGCTGCTGTCTGTTTCGCCCTTCTTTGTGGCTGCATTCTCTGTCTCTGTCTGGCTTCCCTGGCTGACAGTCACAGCCTGGGCAGCCGCTACCGGTAACGGCTGAACCACCCCTGTGCCCTTCCTTTGGCAACTGCCAGCAGCACCTGCCGAGGAGGTCTGGCTCAATCCCATTGAGGTCTGGCTCCCGCCACTTGCCACCACACCCCCGGAGACACCATTGCTGCCTGTTGCTCCCTGGCTCAGGTTGAGGGACTGGCCTGCAGTGCCAGAGGAGGTCTGAGCCACTGCCACAGTCTGGCCTGTGCTGGTGGCCTGCGGTAAGCCCGAAGCCTGGGAGCTTCCTGGCAGAGCTGCCTTCTGAGCAGAGCCTTGGAGCTGGGTGTTAGTGGTGGAGGTCTGCTGGCTCCTCACAGCCAAGTTCTGCACCTAGAAATGCACATACAAAACAGAATCCTTTTGCTTTATACACATTACTTGCTGGGAGTTTGACAAAGAATGTGTAAGCAACACTCTCTACTGGCATGCAGGCTAAGTTGATGCCTCAAGTCTCACATGAGGAGCTGGCTAACACTGCAGGCAAAGCTCAGGCCCACCCAAGGAAGCACATTATCCTGAACTCCCTCCTGCTCTATCTCTGATGGAAATTAAAGATCTCATGGCACTTTGTTAACAGGATTTGAGGATACCATCTTTCTCCAAGGCATGTTACAGCCTTCAGACCTGCCTGCCATACCTTTGCATTGGTAGGACCCAGTTTAGTATGGCTCTAACAGCACTAAAATACCCCTTGAAAGACCAGTCGTTCCTTCTCAATTTTTGTGCCAGCTGCCTCCTGCCCCTGTGCAGGGCTTTCCATTCAGCAGGCCCATGGATCTACTCATGGCCAGCAACCCTTCCAATTTCACCAGCTCCTCTGTAATTTGGTGCTGCCATCCTCTGTAGTGACTCCTCCCCCAAATGTAATGTTATCCTCAAAGTTTGATCATGGCTGACTTTTCTTCAAAGAAAATGCTCCAGATAAGAAAAATATGAAGTAACTAGAAATCCCAAGAATGACTACGATAGGACAAGGTAAATGAAAAGCCATGGCAGTTCCCTGACCCAGAGAATTACTTACAGATGAATGCAGGAGCTAAGGCCTTGTACCCTGTTCAGTCTTTGGCATCTTTACAAGAACAAATCAGCTGGGTGAAGGAATACTACCTCTGGCAAAGACACTAAAGAGTGACTGAAAACTGGACACAGAACTCAACGGTTCCTTTTGCACAAGCACAGTCATGAAACTGTGAAGATGGGATTGATCCAGCCAGTGGCTCACATCAGAAATTTTCAGCAGAAATTAATCCCACACAGGGATAAAATAGACATGATCTGCCTCACAGGGACAGCTTAAGACAAAGATCAGAGCACGGGGTGACAGAAAGCAGAGGCAAGGGGAGACTCTTGGAGGGGGTGTCACTGACCTGGTCTGTGTCTGCATGGACCCCAGGAGACTGAGTGGGTGGTACCTCTTGCTGGACAGCGGCCACAGCCCCGTTGGGCATCAGGATGAGTTGGGAGGCAAGAGGCACATTGCGGCCCAGGGTCCGGTTTACCTGCAACAGGTTCCCCAGCTGTGGCTGTTGAGGATCAGGTGATGTGGAATGAAAGGAATGGAGGAAAAGAGAAAAAGAAAGACAACGAACCACAAGCAAACAGATTACAAAGCAATACTGGGCTGCAATGTCACACGCTGCAAAAACACCAGCCCTCCTTGCACTGTAACACTGAACCTAACCCTCAGGAGCAGGAAACTGAAAACAGTTTCCTCATGGAAACAAGCAATCTTCTCAAACATGGGCCTGGGCCAACTCCCACAGACTGCCTAAGGCTGGCTAAAAAACTGGGGTATCATTGAATTTTCAGATGTATATCAGGGACTGGTAGAAAAATGGTGATAAAAGACATACATCCAAGATCAAGGTTGCTTGAGAAGATGGGGATTACAATCTGTATCTGAAGTCAACTGAGATACAGTTGACTTTTTAAGTAGGTAACCAAGCCCCAGACTAACTATATAGTCAAGCCTAGCGTTTTCTATTTAGCTGAACTTCAAAGCAATTAAAGCCATGACTATTTGTTCACACTGATTTATGTTTCTAAACTTACATCCCTGAGCACAGCAACAGTAGAGGAATAATTTATCATATATCTGTTCCAGCACTGAACCGGTCGAGTAGTTTTATTTCTGTGAGCTATATTCAAGTCTAGGACATATATTTTACATTTACACTCTAGTAAGAAGTGCTATGGGATCTTTAACATCTATGCAGAGCAGAGACACACAGTTGTTAATATTCCCACCTGAGTCACACTATACAAAGCTCATCTACCCTCAAAAGCAGAGCCCAGAGTCAAACTTGTGGTTTCAGGGACAAGAGCTTCCCCACATGATTTTAAAATATACTGCAACATCCATAAAGTTAGACTTAGTCCATAGGTGACGGCAATCCCAAGCAGTGAGACACTGAAGTGGGTAGAAAGTGGTTATGGTCAGGACACATTTTGCATGCACATCTCTTACCCGAAGATACATCTGGGCCTGTGACTGGTTCAGAGGTGGTGAGGTGGTATTCCCAAGGAGCACAGACTGTGTCAGGGTTGTGGCGCTGGGGGAACTCACGCTCTGTGACCGACTGATCAGCTGAGCAGCTGATGTGGTGGCTAGGTTGATCTTAGAACAAAAAAAGTTCCAAATCATATATGAAGACATGGAGACCAAGAAATAAGTACAAATTCATTTAGTGGGGTAGAGCCAGAACAGACATTTTAGAGTTTTTTTTCCTGTATCCCACAGGATACCAACAGGAAGAAAGTTCTCGTCTTAGAGGGCTCATCTTAGAGGCTATGCAATCTAAACTAGCCAAAGCCCTGGATACTAACCTCATTCATATGCTGAGCTTGAGTATCACTGTTAGCATGCAACTGCAATAAGAGATCCAAAAAAAAATTACATCATTTTCTCCAGCCTCTCAAGTAAAGTTAGAAAACCCACAAAACCTTCTCTACCCTACCCACTCATCTATCCTCCAAACAAATCCAGGCTCAATAGTCACTACAAAACAGACATCCTCTCATTCAACAAACTACTACTCTGCCCAAGACAAAAGGAGATTCCCTTTCAAGCTGCCATGACTTCTTCTCCAAAGACCTGACCCTTTTCTAATACATGACAACATATCCCCAAAGCCTCAGCAAACAGAGCTCCATATCTACCTTTCCAGCTAAGAGGCCTCTCCCAACCAGAAACCTTATCTGATCTCCTTAACCCCCACCAATAATGACAGCACCCCAAATCCTCAAAGTTGTCTGCATCTTGTGAATTCCCAGCATTCTTAGAAGCTGTGTGGCTGACTGTCATCCTTAAATACAAAGAGGAGAAGTAACAACATGGGGAGCAATAGGGAGGCTTCAATATATATGTGAGGGAGCAGTTTTACTTACAGAAGCCTGGGTGGTGGTGGTCTGTTGAGAGGTGCTAGTGTTGGGGGAGCTGGCCTGTCTACTGGCTGCAATTGTAGCCTGCAAGAAAGATTGACAGAGAAATGAGTGCCTGGAACAAACTTTTCAATCCAGTCCAATTATTTGGCTTTGTCAGAACACCTAGTCCCTCAGACTGACAGTGAAGGACCTCCAGTCCTTCCACCCAGGGGTACGCACCCTACTGTTCCCCGGCTTGTCATGCTGCAACTCACCCTGATACTGAAATCCACTGTTAACATCCAGACATTCCCTGCAGTATTAGCCATTTGCTGGGCTAACCAGGCAGTTTAGTAATAATGCAATGATAGTACTCCAAGTAATAAATTTCAGATTACAGCACATATGGTTTGTGGAAGAATATAAATATTTATTTCTTTATTTCCCCCTCTCTGATCCCATGGGAATTCCCCAGTATGAGTTTAGTTAATTTTATAACTAAGATTTGTGCAAAAGTGACAACAGGATTCTATTCCTTCAATAGTATAAGACTACAGGTAGGTATTTATGAACAACTACATCCTGGACTAACTGTCAAGGAGTTCAGCTACTGAGATATTGTTACATAAACATTCACATCACACATAATTCATCCTCAACTGATAATAAAGTCTGGTAGGTGAGCAAAGTTGATCAAGAAAAAAAACATTCAATAGTCATACATCACAAAATATCTTGATTCATATTGATCTGTGTATGTCTCAACTAAAAAGAAAGCCTCCTTTGGAGGACAAGATCTACCCAGATCCCTCTTGCTGTTAAAGAAAACATGAGCTACTAAGTTTCAAGAAAGAAAATTCAGAGGATACCGCCTGAAAGTTTACTCAAACACAAACATGTTTATTCTCAGAGAAGTAAGAATCCACTGTTCCCTTTAATACAGTTTTTTAACACCACTGCATTCATGGCCAGTTTAACCACCAATCTTTTATTTAAAGAAGGTGCAGGGGGTAGTCATAGGCCTCTGAAGTGCAAGTTCCCTGATGGGGATGGCAAATTTTATCTTCCCCTGCTCTGTACCTGAAAAACAAATGAATCTTTGCATCAGGCTTCCAGTTTACTAGCTGTTCGTATTAACTCTAAAGAAGAGAACTTGTCTCACTGGGGATCAGGATGACCTCAGTGCACAAGGCACTGAATAAGAAGATAACTTATGGATCTTCCCCAGAGAATGATCCAATTCCTCTCCTTCTGCCTCTTGGCAACTCACCTGCTGAACAGCAGCCAGGCTGTGAAGCTGGGCACTGTTAAACTGCTGCTGGAGCATAAACTGATGGAAGTACTGGGCTGCATTGGGCTGCCTCTGGAGTGCCTGCAGGGCCTAGATAAAGAAGAAAACCCAATTGTCAAAACTTGTGTGTGCTTGAAGGGTGATTGAAGAGAGCAATGAAGAAACAACTAACAGCCACGAGAACATCCCTAGACCACATGAAAAAAAGCATGCACTAGATTATCACCTCAAAATCCATAGTACAGTTACAAATTTGGTAACAGACTGAGTCACAGGTGTGTTCCAGGACAGCAGGAAGCACACTTGCAAGAGCTCAATAAACTCCAGGAATCTTGGTATGTGTGTAGTCACACAGGCAGACGAGTTTACCCATGTATGGAGGGTATAGACAGGCTGGAATGGTAAACTAAGTGACTTGCTCTAGAACAGCAAGCTGAAATCAATCTATGGGATCACAGTACAGATTAAGAGGCTGGAGTAACACTGAAGGAGTAACCTATAAAACATGAAGTCAGGCTGTAAGAACTCAGGCCTAGCATAAGAATCTGTACATCTGAAAACATGACAGTCCTCTGAGCATGCTCCCACTTGGACACATAACTCAGAAGAACACAAAAGAGCTCACCACCACCTTCCACGGAGGCACCTGCCATCCCAGAACATAACTGTGTCTCACCTGTACTGCCTGTCGCTCATAGAGAGACATCTGTGATATCTGAGGTCGGGTGCTTCCTCCAGAACTGGAGCTCCCGCTGGTGGAGTTGGAGTTCTGCTCACTTTCGGTCTCCATGGTGACAGGATCCCGGGAGCTCAGGCTGAGCTGGACTCCAGATCTACGTTGAGAGAGCTGGAAAGTCAGCCTACAGAAAAAAACAAAGTGTATTTCACTACATTACACAGCTTTTTTACTGGAATATCTCAATACTAGGCTCCATGCACAGCTTTGCTATGTCACAGGGACCAGGGATGCCAGGGTTCTGAAATCACCCAGAAATTATAATCACAGTTTAAATCTGTTATGACCACAGTCAGAGACATAATGCACACATTCTCTTATTTTTATTGCCATGCTATAGTTGGAAGCTACAGCATCATGAAATCTTAAAAGGGTAGTGAAGGAGCAGCTGCAGTTCATTCAGACAATCACTTGTTTACAGACCTGACCACCTTTCCTTTAAGAGGGGCTAGCAAACTAAGGCAAATTCCACCATGCTTCCAGTCCTCCACTGCACTTTGGCAACTTCGATAGTCTCTTCCTCCAGTACCTCAACTCCACTGCCCTACTGCAGATCTACCAACTCTGTCCCTCCTTCTCCTAATTTAACCTCCAGCCCTCAAGCCTTTCTTTCTTTCTCTGATCATATGGACTTTCTAGCTACTTCTTGTTCCTGACAGATCTTAACTTGAATAATAGACTAGAGGCTGGTATCTGTGGTGGCAAGTTGCTTTCAGGAGGAATGGAGTCAGAAGCAGAGTGGATGAAGTGTTCACTGGCAACACTTGTAAGGCAAAAGTTACTGAAGAGGTTATGAGGAACCAGGGAGATCTTCCAGCAGCAGAAAGATGAATTGCAGGACTGAGAAAGGACTGGAGAACTCTTTCATCAACCAAGAGGAAGAGAAGTGAGACTGAAGAGATTGCTTAGCAGAAGAGTAATGCATTGAGATGATCAGGGAGTTTTCTACAGCAAGAAACACGAGCTACACCAGGAGTAGTGGCAGGAGGGGTTAGAGTCAGAAAAGGGAGTAAAAGTGATTATTCAACAGAATTCCACTAGGAAAAAAAAAAACTGACTTTTTATAGGGATATAATTTCATGTAAGATTTTTAAAACATTTCTGATTGTCCTGTTATCACTGACAGCCTATTTGTTTCCAAAACACCAGCTGGCTCCTCTGTAGCATATATGAGAGACCTCTAAATGAAACCCCTCTAAATAAGCTTCCAAGAGCCCAGAGCACTGGCACAGATCCTTTATCTAGCCCTTTTTAACTCCAGAGATTTTGAGCTTCACAGCCTCCACCAAACAATGTTTTCCTGGTGTATAAACAAACAGACCAGTGCAGCAGAAAAGAGGGTGCAACCATAGTCTCAACCAGACAACTATTTAAATTCTGATATGGTGTTAAGGGCAGCAGATTACTTTAAAGTAGGGCAACAGCATTAACACTGCAGAGGATGGGTGGCTAAATCAAGGAATTGCTGCTTCAAACCTGCTCCTCAAAATCTGGAAGATCTTTAATTAGCAAGCAGAAAGCTGCTGCTCCAGTCCTGTCTTCCACATACATCTTTACCCTCAAGTCCTGCCCAGGCATCTCCCTGCTAATCCAATACTGGCTTCCTGCATTGCTCCAGCAGTGGCCATCGGTAATTCTGCCCTGAAGTCATCTTCTCTTCATCTGAGACACACCTCCTCTCAACTGGTCACTACTGTCTTCAGGCACAACTCTACTACAGCTAGAAAGAGTTGGGCAATAAAACTATCCAGAATTTAAAAGGTCTGGAGAAGCAACTGCCTTAAAGGTCTTCGCCAGAGTGCAACACCACAAAAGTTAAATGAAGCCTGAAAGTAAACAAACTGAGAAGGCAGAGAATACAGACTTTTTGAAGGAAGGAGACTGTGGTGGATAAATGAAGTACTTTAAATGGAGTTAAAATGCAAGTGAAGCTACACACATTATACCAAGTTCTCTACTTGCTCAGCTGCCATTAGGAGACAATTTACGCTCCCCTTGCTCACCCTCAACCTCCCTGTTCAAATTCCTCCCAGCATTCACCTCGGTTCTGGTGCTCATTAGATCAGCTTGTTAATTCTGCAGAAAAGCTACCCTCAACATCATTTTCTGCCAGATCAGTGAGCTGAATTACCTTACTTATGATGCCACAAGTGTCAGTGAGAGGAAAGAATGTAACTAATGTTCACCCTTACCCTTAACAGCTGCAACACTGGAAACCTTCTGACTTGGTGCTCTGTTCCACCAATCTCTGTTTCCTCAGTAAACAGCACCACTGATACCTAAGATTTCCAGCATTTTTTGAGAATTCCATATTGATCTAGATCTTATTAAAATTAGGTCCTAGAACAAAGAGAATCTTACTGAAACAGCTCTGGCACAAAAGGCATTGAATAATTTTGCTGAAATTCCATGCAGGCAGAAGGCCTTTTACAGACACAGGCAGAAAAGCATACTCTCCCTTTGCAGAAGGGCAGTAAGAATTTTAAGTCACTCACAGCAAGCAGGGTTATCCAGCAAAACCCCTTCCAAATACAAAAGTGAAAAGGCACAGTATTTCCCCAAGCAAGTTCATCTAAGGCTGCAGCTCCATGTTAGTGTAATCCGATTCAAACACAGGCTATTCCCACACAAAATAGCAGAATTACACCCTCTCCCTTCCTCCAAGTGCATCTTCCAGCACCTTCCTCTTACAAAAAATTTAGTGATCACCAGGCTATCACCTTATTTGACTCTAGCTACTCCATGAGATGGATAACCCACTAAAAATGATTAAACCATGGGTTTTCCAAATAAACAAAAAAAATCCCAGACTAACAATGTGGCCATTACTTGAAATTAAGCTGAACAACAGCTAGAACTGCACTCCTAAAAGGCAGCCCCTGAAGGATACAAAGGCCTATTAGCTCCATGGCAGGAATGACCACATAGCAGAAAGGAAGGCAAAAAACTGGCTCAAGCAGCAGTACAAGCATGAGAACATGGGCCAGTCCAGAGCCTAACCCACACTGCTGATCTCAGCACACACCAAGAACACCACAGGTGGCCCATATACAAGTTCCTGACCTTTCTCAAGCATAAGAGCAGAGAACAGTCAGGCCAGACATCTACTCTCGTCATCGAACACTTGGTAGGAGGTAGAAAAGTTTTACTTGCTCACCTCATCCATTCCCCCTTGGCACACGACTTCTATCTGCAGAATATTTCCTAACCTTCTAATTGGTTTTGTCACGTCATCCTTGAGAAACTAAGTTAGCGAACAAGTAAGATTTGCACAGGTTTGCCCCACAGGTTTGGGGGAGAAAAATTGATAACCAGGACTACCACAACGCACTCTCCTCTGTTACTGTGCGTTTCCACAACAGCTTCTAAGCTACCTAAGCAGAGGTGGGAAGCTGCCGGGACACGCTAACTCTGCTCTGGGATGCTCTGGAAGCAGCAGTAGGTGCGACGCTGGAGCACTGCAGGACCCCCGCACCACCCGGTCCCCACCACGCCGTGCCCAGCCCGCCTTTCCCGGCCGCAGGGGGCGGCAGGGGAGGCTGGCAGGGGGCAGGCGGCACCCAGGCCGCCGGCAACTCCGGCGGCAAAGTTCACCCGGCACGGTATGCGGGCGCCCTGCCCACCGCCCGTGCCGTGTCCGCAGCCCCGCCGCGCCGGGAGGCAGGATGCGCCGCAGGATGCCCGGAGCCGGGCGGCGGCTGCTCAGGGGCGGGAGCGGGGCTGCGCTGGGGAGCTGCCCGGGGCCGGGCCG